>CAKNUP010000003.1:600000-848051 GCA_931305995.1 Torulaspora indica | reverse complement strand
GATGGACCAGATGGTGCAGAAGATGGGGCCGAAGAGGGTGCAGAAGATGGCACGGAAGATGGACCACTTGGTGCAGAAGATGGACCAATGCTTGTAACATCGCTGGCGCCTTGGCCAGTGGTTGAGCCGGACGGATATTTCGATGTTCCACTTGGTACAGAAGATGGACCCCTTGGCGTAGACGTGACACAGACCCCAGTCACTGGACAAGTGGTTGTGTAAACGCTTGTAACGCCGCTCTCGGTTGTTGTTTGAGTGCATGAAGTGTAGCTGGTACCCGAGCATGGACCGGATGGTGCAGAGGATGGACCAGATGGTGCAGAAGATGAACCACTTTTTTGGGAAGAAGCCGCGGATAATGGGCCAGGCGATGGTCCACTTGACGTGGACGAAGTAGCTGAAAGCGGTGTGGTGGAAATGCTCGAGGAAATCGATGTGCTTGAGGTAGAGCTTGCACTGCTTGAGGCAGAGCTTGAGGTACCCGATGTAGAGCTTGAGCTGCTTGAGGCAGAGCTTGAAGTATTCGATGTAGAGCTTGAGCTGCTTGAGGTCGAGCTTGACGTACTCGACGTAGAACTTGAAGTACTCGACGTTTTGGAGCCAGAACTTGAGCTGCTCGAGCAAGAAGCTGCTCCACATGGTTGACACTCTTGACACTCTTGACACTCTTGACACTCTTTAGTCCAGTAATACTGTGGGAAGTCACTGTTAGCATTGTTATTGTTATCATGGTCACACCCAGTCATCAAATCGAAACTGGTTGCACCCCAGTGCCAGCTGCTGGCATACTGCGCAGCGTCACCCTGCAGATACTCGTATTGGATCTGGAAGTTTGGCAGCAACACCTTGCAAGCATCATTTGAATCAGGTTGACCGTAAACTTGGAAAGTAGCGGTGAAGTCCGTTGGACTATCAATCAAGTAGGTGTTCTCATTCTTACCGTATAATTGAACAGTTCCTTGTGGACCCTGGACACCAATGATCTTCAAAGACCATAAGTATTTTAGACAAATTTGTTCTTCACCTTGAACGCGGATAGTGACCTGGTAAGTGTTGGAACCCACCCATTCCACAGACAGCAAGTCCATGGAGTAGTGCATGGTGTTTGTATTGTCCTCGTGCCAGTTGAAGTTCAGTTCGGGACATACAGGTCCGAAATCACTGCATTGCAAATTTCTTCTTTGCAAGGAATCGTTTAATCGAACATCTGGGACTGCTGCTGCTGCTGTCAAGGTCGACTTCAACGAGAGACCAAGAAGCAATAGCTTCGAAAGCGAGTGGAACATTTTAGGGGTAGTGTGACCTTGGTTGCTGATGTTAATTCATTGGATGTACCCAAAGGTATAACCTGCTTGGAAGCCTGCTTTTATACCATATCACTTTAATCTGCTAACTTCCTAAACTGAGGAAATAGTTTTGCCGACGAGTAAGATGAAACCAATCCACCAAAACCACAACCACCGCCCGATGACTCTGTGAAAGATTCTCTAGTCATTACATTCTTTGGAGGTGAATACAACATTGCATTGAATTCCCTTTGTCTATCTTAACGCCTTCCGTACGTTCAATGTTGTAAACGCTTTGCTGTGATGAGCAGCAAATAGACTCGACGAAGCACCCTGAGGGTGCAAAGTCATTTCAGTTGCCGCGCAACCACATTTCTGAAACAATAGAGCTTTCGATCTTTGTCTTGATGCTTCCATACATATTATTTGCCGCTGAGCCATATTGATCAATTAGGTAAAGACGTCCATTCCATGACCGCGTTGCGCATCGAATGAGGTAACATCTTTTGTTTTGACGACAATTGAGTGCCTTTGGAATTCATCATGTAAGGAAACCCCAACCACCGAACAGTCCAGCCATTGTTTGATTTGAGCATGACGCAACGAACACATATATCACGCGAATGTTGCACCGTATATTCCTGATCGGTAGGGCACATCCGGATCCAGCTTTCAGGGTCCCTAAACGACAATAGAAGATCTTCCATGCGTTTGATCTGCATTCTTCCGGTATGGTGCTACGGTTGGGTGACTTCTTCGGATATTTCGGAAGACGCGATATCAACATACGTTCTCGTAGCGGAATTTTCGTGTTGGAAACGAAAAGCTTCTCTTGCAGCTTGCCCTACGGACATCCAAATAGCAAGTGTCCTGCAGATACCCAGCGCCGGCTAGGTCATTCGATTGTCCGCGCCGATTGGGCCAACGGGTATCCATCCGCCAGTCTGTAAGCCTTCCCAGCCCTCGGTATTCTAGCCGTTGGTTGATTTTTCAACAAGACATGGCAACGCGAACGTTTCAAAACATTCTTGGCAAAGTCCCATTTTCGTTATTGATTTATAACATTTCTTGGAGGTGTTCTTGAAAAGGTAAATTGAGAAAGCCAAGCGGTTGATGCCGCTCCCACGTATCGGCCAAAAGTCCACAATGGTGCTTTGATCGGTGTTGAGCGATACATAACTTCTTTGAACAGATTGAGCAGCCTCTTGATACACAGTTTGCGGCTTTGCCTCTTGAACGAGTAAAAACGATGGGATCATGCGGTGGAATGGCCTTTGCCATTTGTGAACTTCAAAATGGGTGGTTTAAACGGGCTTTCTTAAGCAAATTTTGCAATCATCCTCTGTCAAAGACCTGTGTCATTGGCACTTGCTCTTTCAGATACTGGAACCATCGCCATAGCGATTTCTTTCTTGCTGTTGGTCGAGTCCTGGTAAAATTCTAACCACATTATCGATACGAGGGTGCCGAATGTCTTGTCAACTGCAACTCAAGCCGCACCTGCCAGATTCTGGCTGCTATCGGAGCCCTAACCGCAAGGCATATGGCATATCACGCCCAAGGTATTCTTCTGACTGAATACCGCAATAATAGCCTCAAGGGAACGCGGAACGCATAGCTTTCTCAATCTACCTGCTGCATCCTTAACAATCAGTTAGGAGTAGCCTTTCCAGCTTCAGCCCTTTTAGTTTGCGGGAGGTTGTTCCAAAGAGGGTGACATTGCCCCCTTCTTACGCAGAAACTTGTGCTAGAATGGGTTTGTTCAGTCAACCGCATGCTTAACGACCTGCAAATGGGTTTAGACAACGGTTATGGCTTATCTTAGCTCTTTATCTCTCGAATTTCCTCCAAAGAGGTTGGATATCCCATTCGAAAATTGCTTAAACTGCATATAGTTAGACTTACATTGAGTCGACTACCGATGAAAGATCGAAGCAATGTCGAATCAATCAAGCAAGCCATGCCGATGTGATCTAGCTCTTCTCTGATGAGGTACTCTTGTGTGTAAGATCTTCAGCGCTCCCTCCGTGAGATTAGCATTGCCATGTAAGAAACGGCTCGTATGATCTTCGGTGTCTGACACCATTAGAACAGTTTTCTCCTGCGATTCTGCTGGCCCAATAGATAGTCTTGCTGGTCGATGGCAGTCCGAGAGTAGTTAGCCAGCTTTGGGATTCACTCAGGAAGGCATCAATGAGGTAAATCGTTATGAATCAGTACGTAGAGGCTAACAGATGCTATGGCATCACTATGGGGTTAGTGATAGACCCAGAAGCAAACCAGTTGCGCCAGAATTCAACTTCTTGGGTTGCTGGGGTTGCCCAATAGATAGCAGCTAGTGTAACCTTTCGGCGGTTGTTATCACGGTGCTCGCAGCCGAAGTACAGTTGAAACCCCGCTGCAGAACAACTATTCATGTAGAAATTTGCCATGCGGCGCTCAATGCCTGCCCTGGTGGGCAAACTGTAGCTTGGTTAGAAGACTAGGCGGATTCCCGTATATGGAGTTCCTGTCAGCTAGTCTTGTGTTCTTTGCATCGAGTCGAGGCGTTAGGCGAAGGAATTGCCGCTCTTCCATGAGGCTGGAGGTTATCGTGGCAGCTTCATGCTCTCAGTCGAGACTGCCATAATCTCTGCATGAAATGGCGATGTTAAAGCCTGCAGGTAGTCGAAGCCCTCCGGAATCTCGCAGCAAAAGAGGATAATCACATCAGACACAGAAAGAGTCTATGTCTAGTTCTCATCGGTCAAACTCGCTCCCGTTAGCAGAAAGATGGTTAATTTTGAAGCGATTTTCCACTGTTTGAAGCTTTCATGGAAATCTCTAGACGATAGCCATTCTAGTCGTTCGAAAGTCATCGAAGTGATCTGTAACTGTCCCGGCACTCTGTCATTCCCACCTGGCGATGTTCTGGTAGCCGTTGGGCTTGAAACGAGCAAGAGATTGACGTTGAGACCGCTTACCAGGCGATTAGCAACTTTGGTAATGATGACTGGTGACTTCCTGGAGATGTCAAGGCTCAATAACGAACACCTCTGATAGCCACACCTTCAGAAGACACTGGTTGCTACGATAAACAATTCGTCACCGCAACTGGGCGCCAAATCCGATGCTCCACATAAAATCCGTCTAGCTGTCACCTCTTCCACCATTTCCTCTCTTCGACGCTTGGCACTGTCGACCGATTAGGTATTGTTCAGGCAACCAAAGCCGTCCAGAACGGGAAAGGTATGCACAGAAGAATTACTATCTTTGGACTGCACACTTGCCTTCGAAGTCCATACAGAATCAATCATGGAGTCTTGTGAAGATCCTCCGTAGCCCAATCTGGTATTAGACCTTTCATGCTCTGTCTGCATCGGGTCCCTTCTTGGCTATTTCTACTAAATCCAGAAAGCATAGAAGCTTAAGCGTCCAGTACTCAAGACTCACGGAATTCTGAGAATTAGCAGACGGCATTTTGTTCTTCGCATCTGCCTGTGTCGTTGCGAGAGGCCTTGAGCTGTACGAGCTACCAACCGTGTTTCTTCGAGAATGAGATTTAGGATACCCTCGACAACGGTTTCCTAATGAGGTTGCTGGTTGCACAATCCGCGGATGAGTCTTAGGATTCTAAGAACCAGAATCAAATTTTGACGGAATTTTCCCAATGGTTACGGCTTGCAGATCGGGAACTGCAGTGGAAGTCTGGCCAAATTTCACCTATCGGTCGCGCCTCTATCTTCTTCAGACCAAAAGGGAAAGAGATATGAAGTCTTTATAATGCTTTCAGGAAATGAACCGATTGTGGGCTGTCCCAATAGATCCTTAGTAGCTTGGTATTGTCTAAAACAATAGAACCCAACAATGTAGCATTTGCTCTGAGCATGTCGCTGACCGGACGGTGATCATACTGCGCGCCTTCTTGGCTGCAGACTCAGGTCCCTTGTCAACTTTTTCACAGAGGAAGAACTAGAGCTTTCAAGCCAGCATCGGAGACATGTTCTATCATTTCTTAGGTGAGCGTCCATGTTTCCATAAACGACAGTAGCCATTGCTAGATGACTAGATCATGGAGTCGACTAAGCACTGGATGCTGTCACACAGTAGAAAACTTGTTGATTCTCTGGAGGTGGAATTTCATATTGTCTGCCTCAAGGTAGAGGACTGAACTGTCTGTCTAACTGAGGACTCGACAGTTACTCAATGCCAGTGTCGTTGGCTCTCTAGTGGATAAAGCTTCGTGATGAGCATAAGTATCATAGAACAGTTGGAGGACTGAGCTTGAATGACAACGGAATACTATCTCAGCTCAACATTTGGAACCTTGAACAATTGGAGAACAATGCTTGAATGGAATGCTATCTCAGCTGAAGATCTGGAACCCTGAACAGTTGAAGAACCTGCTTGGACGACATTTGGAATACTATCTCAGTTGAACATTTGTAACCTAGAACCTGCTTGGATAACAACGGAACAATATCTCAGCTTATAATGGAACCCGTCCCTGAATGACGTTGAAATGCTACGGCAGCTGATAGTTGGAGACCCGCTCCTGCATAGCAATGGAATGTTACCACGGTGAAGGATGTGAATGCTTTGGAAGCGAAGAACGGTAATACAGCATGGTCCTGAGTTCGAAGGTGGTGAATTGAGTCTCCATCCTCCTGCTAGCGGTTTCCACTTCGGCTCAGCACTTTGGTGTTTGAATTACAGGCTTGTGCCGAGCCTTGAGATCGCCTTTCCATATATCTTTAGGAGCATAAGCTAAGATGCCTCCATAAATGACCTGCAATACTGCATCTTATGCTTCCACTGTGGTCACTATTATAGCGATAAGCCTCCCGAAATGTGTCGTGGGACAAAGAGTCAGAAGTTGCACAGCGATTGACACTCTTTTGCGAGTATCACCATTTGAAGATCTGTTATGATGTCGACCCAATGGCTACATCAGGAACTGAATTTTTTGATATGCCAAGTACAATACCATCTCTCGTCCAGCTTCCCAATGTGAAATTCATCGTCTGGAAACTCATAAGATGATTCTCACAACTCGATTCGAAATAACGATTAAATCCAAATGGATACCGTTGTGGAACAGCTTAGCCAAGTAGGCATCTGGTCTTATGTTTGGTTGTTTGTCCAATTTTGCATCAAGTAAGCGAGCGGGTCAATTACCTAATAGATTGTTCTTGTTGAACCGCAGACAACTCTTCCGGCCACGAAAGCGACAATCTTGCAGTCAGAAGTTCCTCACTGCTACAATTTACATTATATAACTGCAATCAAGCCTAGTCTCGATGAAGAGCCGTATTAGAATAATTGAGTAGATTTGAAGACAGTTTCTAGCATAGCACCGTCTGCTACATGTCTAGCCACTCCATGACAAGATTAGCTTACAGGAAGGCAATGAAGGTGTTCTATAGGTTTTTTTTTTGTTTCCCTTCTGCTGTGAGAATATAAGTGCAATAAGCTCTACAAAACAATAAAAATGGACTAAACACTGAGATGACAGTCAACATTAAAATAAACAGGCATCTGACCTTTAGCTTCTTGATGGCATTTTGCATTGAGGATATAATCTGGCTGTAGAGTGCAAAACCTGCGATCAGGCGAACCGAAACTGCACAAGGTGATTTCTCCATCCAAATCAGTTTGGATCAGGAATAATAACTTCTCACCAGCCGCAGCATCCTCTTGAGTTTTAGCGGTACCAAAGGATCACGGAGTTGCCTACAATGATAGCGATAAAAATGGCCCAAACAGATGAATGCCTTCATTATCTCGCACCGATCAACGCAATGTATTGAATTAAAATACAGCAGGAAAGCAAAAAACCGCAGTATACCATATCCAATCATCATCTTACGAATACAGCCCGGTATCACAATCACCTTCCAGCTGTCGGAAATCGGCACAGAAGACATGACGACCGGCGCAAGAATCGGTGATGGCGATCTTCAAATCTTGTGTATATATATATATATATATGTTACTGTCGAGATGCCGGTAGGCATTTGCAAGAGACCTCGTAGGATACATGGCATTCAATGCCACTTTCAGCCACCGATATCCTCCACTGGTGCGTAGCAACCGACTTCGAGAAGTGAAGAGGCCCCACTGCAAATAAATGCTTGGCACGAATGGCGCTACCATCTCATCGCTAAACTGTCGAAGAGCGACATACTGTCTTAGACAGCGACATAATAATAGTGTACTTCTCGTAATGAATAAATAATACTCTGTAAAGTGGTGAATGGTTATAGAAAGAGTCGTTTAGTCTTGAGATCTCATGATATGGATTCTGCTATTTGCATGATTCAGCACTCTTATTTCTAAAATTCATCGGCGTATGGCAGGTTGGAGACATCGCCGACAGCGACATAGTTAAATTTGTTTAGTTTGAAGGTACCGGCAGAGTCGATCTTCAATTCAGCTGGGACTGCGGAGCCGTCGTTCTCCAGAGCGAATTTTAGAGCCGCATAGTCCTTGGCGACAGAGATATCCTTGCCCTTCTTGAGTTCGGAGACGACCTTCTTAATGTTTTGTGCGACCTGTGCGGCGTCAGGGCTCTTAACAAACAGGGTGAAGAGACCGATGTCGTTGAATCTTTGCAATTTGGCAGAGTGGACCAAAGGAGCAAGGTCAGATAGAGGCGAGGTCACATAACGGGAGAGCAGTTCGTACTCACCGAAGGACTCCTTGGCGACTGGGACGGCGATAGCAGCGACAGAGTCGGCGTGGGCAAATCTGGCCCTGGTCTCGCCAGAGTAGGTCTTTGGAGCGACGGAGGCCGCCAATGGACTGCCGGTAGGCAAAGAGCTCAACAAGGAGTCACTCACGAATTTTTTCAAATCCGCCTCGTTAACGCCCTGTCCGACGATCTCGATGTTCTCCTTGGTGTACACCTTGTCAGCGAACGCCTTGATATCATCCAAGGTGACAGTCTCAACTTCATCGTACAACACAGCGTTGCCCAGACCCCTTCTGAAAGTCACATTGTACAGCAGATCCTCAGCCTTTCTCACAGGACAGGTCTCAGCGACCGCCACGTCGTGGCGGGCCGCTGGCAGAACAATCTCCTTCAGTTCGTGTGCCTTGAACGACGTCTTGTACAACACGTTGCCCAACGCATTCACATAGTATGGCAGGTCCTCCTTCAGGAAAGTGGCCTTTAGAGTGATAAATTCCCTGTCTACGGTCGACTCAAACTTGCCACCCAACAACTCGGACTCTCTCACCAATCTCAAAGCAGACTTACTGCTCGTGTTCTGGAAGTTGAATCTAGACAGAAGATGCGCAGCACCGTCCTTGCTAGCGTAACGAGAACCAGCATGCACCTTCACGGCAAGTGTCGAAATTTTCCCACTCCCGTCGGTGGCACTAACCGTATAACGTCTTAGGGCTTGTTTGGCGAATTGTAATCTGGCAGACATCTCAATCTCGTTCTCCGATGCAATCCTAGTCAAAACTCGAGCACTAAATCTAAACTTTCGACAAAGGATTTTCGACCTTCAATATAACACCTCGCTACACGCTCTACAATACAAAGTTGGCTCAACACCTCGCAACCAATCCCTCACGAACACCTCGATCCAGGAACTATCGGTATCCTCATTGACTGAGCTGCTCACTGAGCTGATCCATCCAGCTGGTCCTCTATGCTGTTCCAGTGAAAAATTCGTACGCTTTGATTGGCTCGTCGTGGGCGATGCAAAGCGCGGCGCTACCATGCAACATTGGTCAGAATCAACGCCTTTCAAGCTCTAAGAGCGTGCTAAGCAAGCTGCTACGCAGTGCTGCTTGCCGGGTTCGTGGGATACGGTTGGCCGGTGCGGGTTCGGTTGAGTGGTCAATTTTGGGACCTGAATTTTCGGCGAAAATTCTCTGGCATTTTACCACACCAGATGGAGTGGAAGCAGAGCATCACCACCGTACCCCGGCTAGCGATCAACCAGGACGCTGATCTTGGTAATTAAAGCTTTATTTTATTTACTGTCGCTGCGAGCACGTGACCTACTGAAAAATTATAGGCAAAAACGTCATAGATATAGCGATGAGCTAGCAGATCATAGGCTGATTTACGCCAGTAGTAGCTCTCAATGGCCTCCGTTGCGCCTCCTGGAAGCGCCCCAGTGTCTGCCACGCCAGCAGCTACCCCTACGCCGGCGGCGAGCAACGCTGCCGACGATTCAGTGACAGTATCGTCACTAGAACAGAGGACTCTGAACCCTGAATGGTTTTTGTACACGGAATTGGCAAGATTTTATCTTGGGGAACGTGCAGCTTTGATTATTGATTTGCTTATTTCCAAGGGTAGATTGAGCGTGTTTGAAATACAGGAAAGATCGCCTTCGCTGGACGCAAGAAGTATTAGAACTGCCCTGGTGTCTTTGATCCAAGTAAGATGCGTCAGATATTGGGAAGAGGTTTCACCGTCAGGAAGATCAACCACGTACTACTATTTCAATGAGGACGGGCTGCAGTTGTTTTTGTACTCAGGGCTAATCATCGATGAAGTGAGCCAACAGGTTCCGCAGAGCGATTTGGCGGCGCAGATCGCTCAAACGATTCTGTCTTTGGGCTCTATTACTGTCAAGGACTTTTTGCAGAATTTCGAAAGCTCAAAGAATGAAATCCTGTCTGTTTTCGTGCAGCTCTGTGAGTCAGGGTTTCTATCGCCTTTGTCCAAATTGCATTATACGCCGTTGAACGACCTATGGACGCATCTATATGAGAAGGAATACAATGCTATCCCAAGGACGTCAACTCTTTCGGACCTTAAGAAAAGGACAGAAGCTAAAGGGAGAGCCAAAGTCGAGTTCCAGAAGCTGCTCAGCGCAGCCAATGATACGAGCGGCATTCTAACGGTTGATCCTGAGACATCTTTGAGAACTGTGGTAAATACAGTGCCATTGGTTTTGAATCTGGAGAGATTCTTAAAAAGCCGAAGAACCAAACAACTTGTCAAGTTTGCAAAGACCAGAACAGGTTCTATTCCATCAGAAATTTACAAGGTTGCTCTAGCAATCTCAGAACGCAAGACACCACCACTGGTAGACCCACTAACTAAAACGGGATTGCTGCAAGAATTAGAGGAAGCGAAGGCGATCGAGGAAGACATGGAACTCATGGAGGAAAAGACCCAAGGTGCTACATTCAACGCCATAGATATTGCAAAATACCTACCTTCCACTTTGGACCTTCGCGGAACTATGGTTTCAACTTTGAAAGGTACTAGAAATTCAAACGACACAGGCGGCCAACCGACTAAGAGACTGAAAACCGAGGATGGGTTTGTGATTCCCCCGTTGCCCCAGCATGTTAACAACGAGACTGAGCAAAATGAAGACGGAGATTTTGAGGATTTTGACGACAACGATCCAGATCCACATTCGATCTCTCTCATAAACAGCCATCTAAGACTGCTTGCTTCTTCAAGTATCCCCTTCCTCAAAGAGACGAGACCGGGGGTTTACTACGTGCCTTATTCGAAGTTGATTCCTGCACTCAAGTCTTCAGTTTACGATTATTTGCTTGCTTCTACTCTGGGTCCATCGGCAATGCGTATTCGCCGCTGCATTTGTGCCAATAGTCTAGTATCAGAGAAGGTAATCAATTCCACAGCTCTCATGAAAGAGAAAGACATCAGATCTACTATTGCTTCTCTCGTAAAGTATAATGTGGTGGAAATACAGGAAGTTCCAAGAACAGCAGATAGAGCTGCTTCAAGAGCTGTATTCCTCTTTAGATCCAAGGAGAGGCATGCATACGATTTTATGAAGCAGAACCTTGCCTGGAATATCGGAAATCTTCTATACAAGAAAGAGAAACTGAAGGAGGAGAATATCGATCTTCTAACAAAAGCAAATAGAGATGACGTGAAAGGGAAAGAAAGTGAACTTTTATTGCCAAGTGAGTTGAACCAGCTCAGGATGGTCAATGAGCGGGAATTGAACATCATCACTCGTGTATGCCGAGTTCTATCACTTTGGGAAGTTTTCAAATTTTTTTGAATCATAGAGCAGTTATCGACGTAATATCTATAAAATGACACTAAATTGAAAATACAGGTTAATAGATTCCTAAAAGCATTGCCTGAGAGAGGATATGGCTGTTTTATTCCAAGGTGCCAAAAAGACACTTCTCTGAACACTTCTAACATCTTTCTGCATGCAATACAGTGCGCTTAGCTGGTTCGCATTTATCTTATTCTGCCCATCTGCAGCGACTCTGAGCGATGTTTTCTTGTCAACTGCCGTCCAAGTACTGTGATCATTCATGAAAAAGAATGAGCTTCTTTGCCATGAGCTGACCAGCTTGCCGTCTAAATGTAACCGGGTCTTAATCTGTTCTATCAGATAAGGAAGGTCCCTGTGCTTATCCGTGATCAGACTTGATAAAGACATTCCTGTCAACTCCCGTAAAATAACTTTCAAATCGTCCGTCTTTTGTTCCACAATTGCAATAGCGGCAATGGTAAAACCAACAAGTAATTCAGGTCCATTCTGCGAAACATATTCCATCAACTCTTCCAATGCAATCTCTTTGGCTTCATCTGAACCCATGTCATAGAGAATTTTAGCTGCTAGAATACTCAAGTGTCTTGAAGTTTTTGATACTTTAAGTACTTCCTGTAGACTTTGCAACGTCTCGTCATAGTCCTGCAAAAGCAAGTTAGCCAAACTCAAGGATATTTGGTTAGATAGACTAATCATTGATGTGTCGCGGCCCGCAAATTCAGTTAATATACTTTCCGAGATTTTGGCATCTTCTATGGCTGCTTGATATTCGCCAAATCCAAGTTTGATACGCGCAATCTGGGCCTTTATTATCGCATAATTATAGAGATCTTCGTCACTTTGAGCTCTCTCGAACTTAATCTCCAGCAGTTCGACCAGGTCTTTGGAGACCCGATGGGCGTTAGGATACAAATGCAGTCTCTCAAAAATCAGTAATGCACATTGAAGCGCAAAAGTGTCCCGTGGGTTTTCTTTGAAGTACTGATCGAGTCCGTAAGCAGCCGCTGTCAGTTCTTCAGCTGCTTCAAGATCCCTTTCGTCAAAACAGTTGCCAATTCTACGCTCTAAAACACTTTTCGCATAAAGAAGTTGAGCAACTTTCGATTTGCCATTAGACAAAACAAAGGCATGAGCGAACATCCTATGACTGTCCAGTGTGTTTCCTTCCATTTCATGTACTAGAGCAAATCCTAGCCATGGCGAGGAATTCTGAGGTGACAAACTTTGTGATCGATTGAGAACATCCCTGGAAAACTCCACATCGTTATTCTTCAATCCCAGCACAGCAAGATCAAACCACACATCTGCGTCTCTGGGAGACAAAGCTGAAGCTTTGATAAAGCAATGCTGGGCAACTCGGTAGTTTACATCCATAGTTGCTACGCCCAAACCTATCCATGATTCTACAGCATTTGATTGCTGTTGAATGGAAGCTTTATAGCAAGTAATGGCCGCATCTCTGTATTTCGCTTCCTTGAGGACATGATAAGCAGTCAATTCCGCGCTTCCGACATTATGCCATAGCGAGGATCTAACCGTTCTGGACTGTTCTTCAAGCTTAGTTGTTGAGAAACTATACTTGGCAGATAAAATCAGGAACTTGCATGCGATTGACATATTGCTATCGTCGATAGCCGATAATACTTGGTCAAAAGAAACACCATCAATATCATCAATCAGCCGAGTCGATTCACTAGCGTCAAGCGCTCTGAAAATATCAACTAACGATTCAATCGGCAGATTGTCCACTTTGGAAGCGATCGTCACAAATAAACCCAATGCCTTTGAAAGTACCAACCACAATAGTTGTCCACTGCAGTGGAGCTCTGTGATTGTATACTGTAGAGTTTTAATTACGCCTTCGGCAAGCGCTATCGACTTTGTTAGAAGTCCCTGCGAGTAGAGGTCTATAGCATAATCAACAGAAACACCTGCAAGCATGATCTGATATACTTCTTCCGTAGGAGATAGCGCTGTGATTCCGTTCAAGATGTTGATGCTGTCAACATATTGTCCCATAGCCGCCAGCGATTGGGCCTTCAAATACTGGCAATGAAGATGCTCTGGATTAATTTCTAAAGCTCTATCGAAAACCTTTATGGAAGCTTCGACACGACCACATGCGTGATACGCTTGACCTAGACCGACTAACGATTCAACGTCGTTGGGTTCTATACGAAGGGCCCCCTGAAACCACTCAATGGAAGCAGCCTCCTCTTGCGTTTCCAGGTAAAATACACCTACTACTCGATAAGCCCAATTCATATCTCTCAACTTTTTCCTATTGCTCTCAGCGCCTATCAGTCTCTTAGCCACAGTGGAAGCAGCTTGCCAATTAGCAAGGTCTGCATAGTGCTCAGCCATGTATTTAGCTGCCGTAACGTCTCTAGCATTAAGTTCAAATGCCTTGTAATAGCATTTAAATGCTCTTGCCTTATCGCTGAAAAAGGAGGAATAGATATCACCAAGCGTCGAGTAATTAGCAGCGAATGTGTCTAAAACTTTGATGGAATTGACCAACTGCTTGAAAGCAACTTTCACATAATCGAGATTCTCAGAGCCATCCCTTTCTTCAAGCATAATGTAAACTTTAGCTTGTCTCCAAAGGTTAAGTGATCTAAATTCTGCCGAGCGAAGGTCCGTCCCTTCGCTTGCCGCTAGCACAGTTTTGAGTTTTGATAATGATTCTTCCAGCAGTCCAAGCTGAGCCTCGTTCCAAGCTAGCTCAGAAAGCACCTCCATATTATCAGGAAATTGCGCTGAAACCTCGCTAAGTAGTAGGTTAGCCTTCTCCCATTCCTCTCTCTCCACAAAGATGAGCCCCTTACCTAGCTTGGCATGTGTGTTATCTGGATCATCAGCCAGGACCTTTTCAAATAAGCTCAGGGCTGCATTATGACTTTTCGGTGGATCGATGTAGGTATACAAGATCGCCAGACTCAACGTAAACTGCTTTTTGGAGTGAGCGAAACGCCCTCCTAAATCCCTTATCTTGTATGCAATGACAGATATACCAGTCTTGACGTATGGTAATGCAGCTTCATATTCCTTTAAAAGTAAATAGTACTGTGATACTATTCTGTTCGCAAGGATGCTGTTCTGGGCCTTGGAAATGTTATCAAGTAAAGCGTCGACGACTTCCTCCTCCAGAAGGCCTGAGGTTTCATTCTCTTTTTCCATCATATCGTTTAACGCATTCTTCTCACTTTCATCAATATCGGCCAGCTCACGACCATCCTCTTGTTCAGAGGGCTGATCGAGAGATGCATTCAGCTTCTTGATATCATATTTAGAAAGGTTTGATGATAACCAAGCATAAAGAATGATTGCCAAAGGTTCCAGTGGGAATTTCTTGAAAAATTTCAGTATAAGATCTTGATCCATATTATCGAGATCTGCATAGTCTTGCCATTCAAAATACAGTCTCCAAGCTGTTGCTGACCTATGATCCACAAGAACCATGTCATCTACCATTCTTTTAACCTGCTCATAAAATGAACTCTTGATTTCTTTAGGCATCGATTTCAAAACTAAGATTCGGTATTCCAACCACCTTGTTTCCAACTCGGCTCTTTCATCATCGTCGTCGGTAATATTGATCACTTGATTGAATAGATGATCTAGCTTTGAGTTCTGGTAAACGTCCCACGCCAGCGAGTTCATTTTTATCTGATAGTCAGGGTCCTGCGCACTGAACTTCAATCTTTCCCGACTAACGATCTTGGAGACATAAGCCTTTTCTTTCGAGTCCAAAATGTCAATCAATTCCTTCAAAGCAGCCTGAGGAGTGACCAGATGGCGACCAAGTTGCTCTGCCATCGGTGTGCCGGGCACCATGTGCCACAGGAAAGATTCTCTACTCTCAGGTTTTTTCCTCAAAAAGGTTCGCAGCTCATGGACTAGTTCAACCTGAGACTGCTGTTGCTCGCTGAGTATTCTAGCATACTCGCCACTGAGATCAAAGTACTCATCATATGATACCACTTCAGGCACAACGGGGCCCGCATTTAGAAACAGAAACAGTCCCTTCCACGCAAGAAGGTTTTCTGGTGCCAGCTCAATGGCTGCCCTATAGTGATTTACAGCCTCCCTAGCCTTCCCTTCCACACAGGAGTACGATTTTCCCAGGAACACTTGTGCAAAGTAGTTGGATTCATCCATTTTCAGTACTTGCAGGGATATCTTGGCTGCTTCTTCGTAGTCCTCCCTCGCCAGCTCTGCCTTGGCCTCCTTCAGCAAATTCTTGACCGTTGACATCTCGACTAGACGACCTGGCACCTCAGCCTGTAGCTACTGTGTCTTAAGAGTGTTCTTAACAGTGAAAAGTTGTACTAAGACAGCATCTAACGCTGTAAAAAGCACAAAGAGTTACAGAAATACGGCGATGCAGGCCGATGAGCCGTTGAGTTTCAGCCAGCTGAGCCAGAATCACATCAAGACGCTGAAGGATGCCTTTGAAATGCTGGATGACGATGGCGATGGCCGGATATCACAGAAGGACTTGCGAACCGTGTTCCGAAGTATAGGGCAACAAATCACCGATGAGCAGCTGAGTGAGATGCTACAGGTCGGAAACCGCGATGGTTTGAACGAGGGAATTGCATTTTCTGAGTTTTTGTCGATTCTGAGCAGAACTGTGGGATCGCTCCCAGAAGACTCTGAGATAACGGATTGTCTGAAGACCCTGTCCGATGACAAGGAGCTGCGAGTGCCCTTAGATGAGCTGATCGTGCAGCTGAAGGAAGCAGGCTTCCAGGACCCAGAAACTGAGTTCGAGGGAATCTTTAAGGACTTCTCCGCCGTATCTCAGGTCACCGGACGCAAGACGTTCAAGGGTATGCAGTTTCTGAACACAATATCGGAACAATAGAGCGCCTTGTGTTGTCAGAATCGTTTCAGCGTTTATACTATACAATTTATTTCCTTTTGTGTTTTACAAGTCTACAATTAGCTCCTCCACGCTCCAGTCTTCGAAGGATCCATCTGGCAGATATCTTCTTATGACCAGGGGAATCTTCTTCTCAGCCAATTCCTTCATGGCAATCCGCAATGGGTCCGTCTCGCCCTCCAGGTCTACAAACAC
This sequence comes from Torulaspora indica, assembly GCA_931305995.1. Lineage (NCBI taxonomy): Eukaryota > Fungi > Ascomycota > Saccharomycetes > Saccharomycetales > Saccharomycetaceae > Torulaspora > Torulaspora indica. The sequence goes on along the minus strand of CAKNUP010000003.1, from coordinate 831,681 downwards.
AGGTGCATTCATCGATATTTGCAGAGCCCTGGTCCCCAGAATTCTCGCCCTCTCGTACTTTGTCATATACGGCGTCGTGATGCGCTGATCCTTGGGAATAGCCTTCTCCTTCAGTGTCTTCCTTCTGTTCTGCTCGTAGTTTTGAAACTCATCGGGTCCGTTACCACCGGTAATAACCGTATGGCCGTTCTCTGCTTTCACCTCGTTTTGGCCCCCGTTCACATTGCTGGCATCACCAAAGTGCTCATCATCAGAGAAATGCTCTACGTCGAAGTCCTCAAAGTTTTCCGCTCCATCGTTAAAACTATGCGAATTTAAGCTTCCAAGTTAGTAAAAATCGCTCCAAAAAATCTCTCTTCGACAGCAACCATAAAACATACACTTCCTCGTAATCAGACATCACTAGCAGACCTCAATGAAAGCTCAATCTGGCGCAACAAGCCTACAAATGCCTGTCTTTTAAGCTTAAAGTTGGTGATTTTTTCAAATTTTTCAGTACTGAAATTTCATGTCATTCTGTACGCCATAACTATACGCGATGAGCTACTAGATGAGCTGTTCATCAAGAGAACTTTCACTGATTAGAGCCACTTGTGAGCGGTTGGCTGGTCCAGTATGGCTGCTGTTGGGTCTGGAGAGTCTGAGGACTCGCAGGGTCTTTCGTTGGAACTCAATGCGTGGAAAAATGACGATTCGCTGTGCCTATCGAGGTCTAATACGTCGGAAAGTTTGAAATCGCTATCGAGCATCGGTTCCACGACTTCGTCCCTGGCTAGGAGTAAGAATTATTTCTGTGACTATGAGGGTTGTAATAAGGCGTTCAGCAGGCCTTCACTTTTGACCGAACACCAGCAAACTGTTCATCAGGGACGGAAACCGTTCAAATGCGAGCTTTGCGATAGATCTTTTGCGAGGAAAAGCCATCTGGAACGACATGTACACGCTCATTCGGAGGATAAACCGTTGCATTGTTCTTTTTGCCAGAAAGGGTTCACTACTGCTCAGCAGTTGAAACGACACGAGATTACACACACCAAGTCGTTCAAGTGCCCCTACGAAGGGTGTCAAGAATGCTTCTACAAGCATCCGCAACTGAGATCTCACATTATGGCTGTTCATGAGAAGAATTTGTCTTGTAAAGTGTGCGGAAAGGAGTTTCAGCGACCCTATAGACTGCGAAATCATATGGCAAAACATCACAATCCAGAAGTGCAGAACCCTTATCAGTGTTCCCATGGAGGCTGTACAAGCTGTTTCAAGACGTGGTCGCAGCTTCAGGCGCATATTAAGAAGGATCATCCCAAATTGCGATGTCCAATTTGTGATAAACCTTGTGTTGGAGAAAGCGGTCTCCAAATGCATATGAATGTGCACGACGAGAACCTCGTAAAGAGGAACTGGAAGTGCGACATCTGCTCTGATGTTTTGTTTGCTAAGAAATCTTTAATGCTGGAACATTATGCTGAGAAACATACAACAGAGTTTGCTGAACTTCAGGGCCGATTGGATAATCAAGCAGGAGACAGAGAATTCTTGCAAGATGATGATGAAGCTGTTGGAAATCCTTTCAAGCAGTCCAAAAGGCGCAGATTGAATGAAGTAAAACTAGTACGAAGCGAAATTATGCTGGAGAACTATTTATCCGAAGGCAAAGGAGCGATTGATTTGCTGCTGAATACCGCAGGAAGAAAGCTCAGATGCACATTTGACAAATGTTATAGAACGTTCAAAACGGAAGAAAGATTGCAAAAGCATATTGATAGACATAAGATACATCAATTGAAGCTAAAGGTCTTGCAGGAGAAGGCTGTACTGAAAGAAAATCAAATCAGCCCAAGAAACGATGAAATTGATGTACGAAAAGATAATGACAACGACGGAATGCACATGGAAGCAGATTCGACAACTTCAGCTTCCTAAAACTATCGGTCTTATTTAGGCAGGCCCAACCATGAGGCCAACCAATACGCAGCGGCATGATTACGTTCTCAAAGTCAATTCTATCAAGAGCGGTTATTACTGAGTGCCTGGGCACTTCATGATGCCAGTTGAACATGAAAACAAACGTAACAACATCTCGATTGCAAATCTTGATATTCCTGAAATTTGCGGGAGAATTAAGTGCAACGAGTGAAATTTATATTTACATGTCGTTCACATTGCCCGCCAAAGGTCAAACTGAAATATTATCATCAAAACTTACATAGCTCAAAGATCAGTATGTATCACATCTTTGATAGACTCATATCACTCATGAAAAATAGCAAATCCTCATCTTCATCATCAGGTGGCGAGTTGACCTCGGAGCCACCTTTCTTCCTATCGCTTTCTGGCGAACCACTTGGATTCTTTCCAGGTCTGTGCAACTTCGCAAAGGCCGGAATAGCAGTCGTTATTGGTTGAGGATGTTGCGACGGCTGTGGAATCGGTAGTCGATTCCTAGTAATCGAAGAAGTGACGTTCTCTGCTGATTTTGCATATGAGTGCCTTCTCGATCTGAAATTGCTGGACGCCGTGTGATTCATTAGGAGAGCATCATCTTCTTCTTCATCGTCATCATGCAAAATATGGCCGTCATCTCGTATTCTCTGGTCGCTAATGACTTCCTTACCAATTGTGCTATGCCTGTGACTTGATACGCTGCTGCCGTGATGAGAAGACAAACTAGACCGCCGGATATCTGGTGGCTCTTTAGATATCTCATTTGAGCTCACTCTACTCTGTATAGGGTTTTCGTTCAGGCTAGTTTGAGAAAACCTTGACGGAATAGACGGATAATTAATAGCCGGAGAAAATGAGGGTATTGGAGAGTGGGAGCTTGATCGGCGTCTTTGAGATGCGTGAGAGGGGTCCATCGATGTGCTCATGCTCAAATTCTCGCTAATGAAATCATTAGTCGGTTTCAAGCTTTGAAATTTCATCAGCGAGTTGGATATATCCATGGTAATAGAGCGGTTTTTGCTCAATTTCAGCTCCGGCTTTTCGTCAATCAGTTTGACAAAATCTAGAAGGGCATCCGACTGATCCTCCTGTTGCTTATTCGATTTGATCGACCTTTCCGCATGCTCCGAATGCTTTGTGCTGGAATGTCGGCGAATTCTTCCGAATGATGAGGAGTACTTCGAGGCACTGCCCACGGTCGTACCCTCATTATTCATATCATGTACGTGTATTGTTGAACTGCTCGGTATAGGACTGTTATTAGATCTTTGAGCCTGTAGATTCGCCACTGCCGATGACGAGCTGGACGGATTTCTTATCATCATCTGACTTTGAGATGTAGGTACACTCCCGACCGATCCAACTTTAAAGACTTGCAACTGTCGGGATATAGCCACTGGCCTTCTCTGAAACGAAGGATTATCCATCGAGCTTATCGAACTTCCACGGGCCTGCGGAGAAAGTGATGGTGACCGATTTGCGGATAGTCTTCTAGGTGTGGGTTCGGAAATGTAGTGGTTACTCGGGTTCTCCTCCTCTGCATCATGAACATCGAACCGACAATCGTGTCTGTACGAGACAGAAATTCGCAACAGACCAAACTTGGTCCAGACGGGTGTTATTTTCCTTTGCTCCAAATGAGAAGGAACGTTGGATTCGTTAACAACGTTTGAATATGTGCTAATAATCGGCTTACTCAAGCCGATTCTTCCCTTCGATAAGATCGGTTTGGATCCGTCCAAAATTCTCGTCGAGACATCTATCGGTGAGTTTACTCCCCGAACGTCCGTCGCCTTACACAAAGATGCATGTAGATCGCTTGCCGGAAGAAGCTGTATCAGGGTGTATAGATAGCGAAACAGCAGAACCAACTGGCCAGGAAAACTGCTAGATTCTTCCACCGTTGGTTTATGGCTCTTGAACGAAGCAGAGTTCTTGTCCAGCTCAATAAGCCATCTCTCCAGTACAATCTCGGACTTCTTGGTCCCCTTGCAAACGTTCCATACGTTTCCCTCATCATCCTTCAGCGTCACCCACTGCGAGGGATCCACACGTCGCAAATTCAAATACGTCTCAACCACTAGAGGAGGAAGATCCTTCCTACCATCAAACCCTGACCATTCCTGGACAATCTCCGGTAGTTCCAGATCCTCGTCCGTCTCAGAAAGAAGCCACTCTTCGTCGAATTGTGGAGCTAAGTCGCTCGCAATATGAAATCTACTACTTTTCGCAGCGCAGATCAGAGATGTAGACTTCACGAAAAACTTATCTATCAACTCTATGATCTCCTTGTCACTCCTCAATGAACTCATTATCCTACTTTACATTCAAATCGGATTCGCAAAGCACTGAGCTGGTTCAATAGGCGCTAAAAGCCCAATGGCGCGATCTCTGACCACTCCAAAGAATCTCGGCAGCGATATGGTACTATAGTAACCCTTCACACCTGCTGAATAATATACAATGTGACTCACTCCAGCGTAAGCGACCGTTTTCCTCAATTATCTTACCGATACCGCCCAATAAATCAGCTTAGACAGAGAACAAAACCTTACCACTATAAAGCACCGAATGTTGCTCGCAATACACACCCAGATAGTACCTCGTCAGCTTCCAAAGGGGCTTCCTTACCACTTACCTTCCAGTTTGACTAACTCACAAAGAATCTACAAGCTAGCTTCTACGCGCCTCCCCAAAAATGCGCCAAACTGTGGGTCAAGCCGTTACAAGGCTACACGTGACAACAAGAGGTCAACTTATAGAGAGTATACGGATTATCTAGGAGTCCTAGATGGCTAGCTGGTCCAGCGCTGGCGTCTCGGGCTCGGCGACGTCCTCGTAGGAGCTCCACATGTCGTAGAACACGTCTAGGAGACACGCTGTGCTCCACGCCTGGGTCGGGCTTGAGTCGTGGCAGAGCTGTCCGTCCTTGTTGGTGAGCTCTGTGATGCCGGCCCAGGGACTGTCGGCGATCCATTCGGTGTGCTTGACCATTCTCGAGTAGAGCTGCTGGTACAGGAAGGAGGAGGGCTTCGTCTTGCGGACGTTGTGGGCGCGCGGGTCGGTGATGAAGTTGAAATGGTGGTACGCTCTGAGGAAGTAGCCGTACAGCCAGACCCATTCGGGGCCCTGGTGGTAGTTTCTGCCCTTGGAAGTGGCGAAATCTTCGGAGTCCTCGCCGTTGTTGTAGTAAGGGCGGTAGTTGTAATCGCTCGGATCTAGCGTTCGCATGCCTATGGGCCCTCTCAGAACCTCGTCTGCTACGTTGATAGCGTGTGCCGCGAGCTTAGAAGTGAATAGTTCTGGGGCTACTGTCATCGCGATGGCAAAATTAGGCCGTAATTGATAGTCTTCATAGGGCTTACCAGAGTGATACAGATCCTTGTAAATGCCCCTCCGGTTCACAATCTTAGGATTTATGTCGTATTTCGGGTCATCTGAAGGATCCAGTGGCACGTAAAATTTCTTCTCAAAATTTTCTTGCAACAAGTCATCCCAATCAACAAATGTTATCTTGGTCCCATCGGCCTTTTCAACTTCAGTATATCTGAAATTCCCAGCTTTATTGAGGGCAATAACAAACCTCAAGGCACTTTTTAAAAGTCCATTTATCTCAATAGCTGCACCATCTCTTGGTGTTCCAGGTATCCCTACTGAGCCAGCTTTTTCACTCTCCCCCATTTTGTCCATCCAGGTACCGCAGTTGAACTGAGAACCACCATGGATTAACCCGGTCGACCAATCGACGTGTATTTCAACATTGAAACCTTCGTCTTTCATAACTCTATCCAAATTAGGGCCTGCATTAGCTTCTCTGTATTTGATACCCTTGGCATGCCTGCTTAGAATTTCAAATATGATTTCTTCCACTGAACTGGAGTAACTGAATGCTTTTGGATCATCAAACGGGATATACGTGTCGTCTAGTGGGAAACGTCTAGTCACTTTCTCTTTCAAGATTAACTCACCCCGAGGAACGATGTCTATGTAATCCTGAATTGCCTGTAGGAAAAACCACGCGGCATCACGAGCATTATATCTGGGATTTCTTCCAGCATCTAATAGATTTGGTATGAGACCATGCTTCAAGGTCTTAGCGAAGGCGAGAATATGATTCTTAGCTTCATCGAACCTTCCAGTGGTTAGCAATAACCCTCTTAGTGAGATAAAGACATCCCGTCCCCAGCACCTCATATAGTCTGTACTGAAATGTGGTAAACCAGCCGCCATGGCAGGTACATTCTCCTTAGGCAAAATCGAAGTTGATTTCATTTTAGAGACCATTTGAATGGAAGTCAACGACAAACTTTGAACAAAAGTGGTCGATTTCCCTATGTTACCTGACATCAGTTGCATGGCACGCAAGCGACAGCAACCGTAAAGAACACCGACGATAAGGGCAAAATAGCTAGGTATCAAATAGTATGGTATTGACCTGATCCGCTCGATCCTATCTTGCAACCACTTTCGTATCTCAGGAATGCCGGCTTCGTGCATATAGTAATCCAGCCTGTTCACAATGTAATCCAAGGCCCAAAATCCATTCCGCAAGTTGTCACTCAACGGATGAGCCAGGTCATTTGAAAAGATTATTGGTTGCAAGACAGAGACCCAGCCTTCTAATCCACAATAAACGAGTTTACCATAACGTGGTATATCATATGCACCAACTTTACCACCAGAAACATCGTATTCCTCGGGTTCCGAACGGTACAAAATAGCGTTTAGTGATTCCAGGTTTACGTTAGCTGTAACATCTAAAGCACCCGATCTGATGAAATGATCCAAAGTTTCATCAACTCCAATTTGTTGGGTTTGAAATACCGCAATGGATCCCTGCGGAAAATTATCATTGATGTTTATGGTCGAGACTTTTTTCTCCTCATCGAAAACCACCTCAACGCCATCGATTTCCTGCAGTTGGGTTGGTATTCCTCTAATGTACTGGTCGTCAGCGGGCAAATCACCAGTTTTCCGTAGCGAGTAAGCGAATTTGAATTTACAGGTTGTATGAGAGAGTTCAGTTAATGGTAACGGTTGATCTTCTGCGCTTTCATGAAACTTTGTCCTAGCGATCAAGAACCAGCCGCGACCAGACTTCGCATCAGTGCGATGGAACGTAATATACTGCCCACTGTGATGTACGTGCATTTCAGCATCCTCGATGTCGACACTCAGCTTGCTCACCTCTAATCTAATCTCGTTTAATTTTGCTTTGACCTTGGCGATTCCTGAGCCTGGTTTCACATCATAAGTCCTTTTCTCTTGAACAAGGTCTAGAAGTTTGGGAAAGATCTCATCATAACCATACACCGAACCGATTGCGGTGGAGCAGAAGGCCACAAGAGCAGCATTGGGTAGGGTGTCCTCAACAGTTCTTTTCTGATTAGGCATTTCATTGTCGTGAGTACAATCCATGAATAAAGCATGGGGCGGAGTGGCAGTAAGAACTTTTGGGATGATGATTTCAGAGGTTGATAGATCGCTATTGTTGGCATGCAACTTGAAGTTCCTACCAAGTTTCAAATCAGCAGGATAAGGGAAGTTCTTCAATGGCAGGAATTTGTAAGATCCAACTGGCCTACCACCATGTCTATGAACCAGGCGACTAAGTTCTTCCTCGGACCAAGCTTGCATTGCCTCTCTAATAAGGGAGGATATTCCCAATCTTTCAACAAACAAGCAATCCATAGTCTCTGAACCGGAAAATAGTTCTGCCACTACGTACAAATTTGGGTTGACCTCTCTTGCTAAATCCAGGAAATATTCACCTACATGCAAGGGAGTGGAATGGCAATTATCTATCCTGAAGCCATCAAAAATCCTAGCATTCATTTCAACGTATTTAGACATTCTTTCCCACAGATAAGGAGAATCCTGTGGTCCTCTTCCGTACCTCAGTTTCACACAGTCGCCCCAAACAATGACCTCTCTACGTAAGTAAGCCCTTGACTTATCGGACGCGAAATCCACTAATGGGTTACCATTCCATATCCAGCCGTTGTTCGCCAGCGCATACTCTTTCCCATTTATGTCTTTAAACCTAGTGAAGTAAGGTTCCGTTAAAGGAGCTTGATCGGTAATTGGCCCTTGCTTCGGGCCATGATCATCAATTCTTAGATATTTGATTCGATTGAATAGCTGCTCCAAGATTTCACTGACGTCGTCGTCATACTGTGCATAAAGGGGTAGATTAACCTCATTCAAGATCTTGCGCATTTTATTCAGAAGCAGATCGTCCAAAGTCTCACCGTACAAGCTTTTCAGCACAGCGGTGAATTTCGAAACATACAAGCTATTGCCATTGCGCTTACCTAGGGTCCCAAATTTCTCGTCTGTGACACGATCACGGACAAATTGTGCAACCTGAACTAAATTATCGCCAACTATATCCTTAGGTATATCAATCGCATCGTCAGAACTGGGTCTCTCCCAAAGCTTTTTCACCAGATCAATAGTTTTCTCGATATCGACCACGTAGAACTCCCATAGCTTCATAGCTTCTATCACATGAGTCTTAATTCCTTCCATAACTAAACACAAATCATCGGTGTTCTTCAGATCTGTCGGATAGCCCAGCTCAGCCAATCTCCCACTGAAATCGAGCAAAGCCTGGTCCAATTCGATGGCGGCAATCAAATGCGGTGCGGTTTCAAAATTGTAACCAGCTTCCGGATGTTCCCTCAACCACGGCGAGTTATTGGCGGTATGGTTAAACACCACATCCGTTAAGGAGAGCATATTATACTTCGTATGCAGTCTCTTCACCATCCTTTCCACCTGAGAAGCGTCCTGGAAGAAATCTGGATCAAACACAAGCTGATCATAGATAGAATACGGGGAATTCGACATCCCGCGCTGCTGCAACGGGGTAAAATGTACCATGTTGTATTTCTTCGCAGCGATCTGCTCAAAAACTCTGTCCCAATCCTTCCCCATCCATTTCGACACCACACTCTGTAGTGCTATCGAGTTCAACTGCGTAAAACGCCCATTAATGTGCAGAACAGGCGGAACCACAAAATAAAACTTTCTAGTAGTCTCCAATTCCTCCCTATCGTTCCGAAAAGACAGGTAGAAACAGTACGAGCCCGGCTTGAAAACCTCCAAATCGATCAAATCGTCTCGATGGAAACTACTCTCAATCACCTTCTTATAGAACTTATTCCTTTGAAAACCGGTCACGTGGTCCGGAGGACAGTTATGCCACACGAGCCCGTCACGTGCCACCGGAGACCCCGCACCCACAAGCAATCGCACCGTGAACAGCGGCACATCCTCCTCCGACGTCGGCGGTATCGACGGCAGCGTGAGTACCCCGAGACCGTACGAGCAGCTCACCAGCGGCTCACCCGAGTCGCTCAGTCTCAATAGCATCACCCGATCCTCCACCATGGCTGAACAAATTGCAAAGATCGGTCCCTACGCCTACTCAACCAGCGCCAGACACTGACACTGAACCGTAGCCCATGTATCTTCCTTATAAACTGTTTTGTGGTAGCTTTTAGCCCCCTGCTGCAGTCCGATCCGAAGCAAGAAGCCTTTAAGCGACCCCGTTTTTCAGCCTCGAGAGTCAGAAGGCCGGGTAATGGCGCCGATCAAGAACTATAAGCTGCTAGATTCAGTATAGACGAAGAGATCTCATCGGCCTAGAAGAGGAGGGCGTAGATCTGGTAGAGGCAGTAGAACGCCAGGATCGACCAGAAGAGCAAGAACAACACTAGGTTGTTTGCGCCGTACTTGTAGCAGTAGAGCTCCTTGAGCTGTTGTAGATACTGGACGATGACCTTGCCTGAGAGCTTGGATTCGCCCTCTGTTCTCACGCCGAACGAGAAGGGGACTTCGCCGAGGGCGGCGCTGGCGCTGGCCGGCAGTGGGAGCTTAGCGAGGAGCTCGAGGGCGATCTTGAAGCCCTGGGAGTTGATGTTTCTCGGGTCAGCCGCGTCGAGGTAGGATTTTTGGAGCCCGAAGAAGCCGCTCATGGGGTCTGACGCGGTGGTCAGTGGTCTGGCCATCATTCTGGCCGTCGAGGAGATTACCCTGCGGTAGAGGGGCCAGTCCTTGTCGATGCCGACGCCTGGGGCGTAGCGGGTGCCGATGACGAACGCGTGGTTTCTGAGCGAGCCGAGCAGCTGCGGGACGCTTTCCGGTGGGTGCTGCAGGTCGGCATCCATGCAAATCAGGTACTGGCCCTTGGCCTCGCGGAAACCCTTGAGAACAGCGGAGGAGAGACCACGCTCGTCGGTTCTGACGATGATGCGGACGTTGTAACCCTGTTTCTTGAGCGACTCGACTTCTTCGACCGATCCGTCCTGCGAGTTGTCATCAACAAAGATTAGCTCGGTGGTCTTGGAGCCCTCGTTGCCTAGCGCTGCGAACAGTCTGGTGGTCAATGGCTTGATGTTCAGCTTCTCGTGGTAGGCAGGAACAATGACGGAGTTGGTGACGGACATCTTGGCGGCGGCTGTTCTGCTGTTGACCGTTTTATTGTTTCCTGACGTGTCCTTCTCGCCCTACAGGCTTTAATACGTAAAGAAACCTGGTCACGTGACATCTTTACTAGTATACAATTTGCTCTATAGACTTTACGGGCTCATTCCGAGGTCTGCTGCGTGGCCTGCGTGGATTCTTGCTCGAGGTCCTGGCCTATCCACAGGACGTTGTTACACCGGATGAAAATATCTCCGACGCGACCCTTGGATTTGCCGTCTACCACTTCCTCGGCGTCGCTCAATCGCACGTTGAAGTAGTTGTCTGTGGATACTAGTCTGCCCTTGTACTGTGTCTTGTTGAATTTCAAAGTGACGACGATCGGCTTGTCGATCAGGTCGCGCAGGAACGGCTTAGGGTTTGTAGGCGTGAACTGTCTTTGGTTAGTAAAGAGAAAGCGTGAGAGCAGAAGCGGACGCTAACATACGTCAGACATGGTCGTTCGGTTATGGGTATCTGCTCGTATGGCTTGGATAAGCTAACCTTGTCAACTGAAAAAGCGTTGATAATAGGTAAAAGAAGGTCACGTGACGGGGTCAATTGGCTATATCTGAGTTATCCTGAGCGAGTAGTTGGGCTTGCCCTGGTCGTAGTCCATCCTCAGCATTGCCCAGCACAGGTCTACCACGACGGAAGCTAGTGCCAGGGCATAGACCAGCGTGATTGCGTAGAAAAAATTGCTGTTGCCCGAGCCCAGGTCGACCCACAGATGGTAGAAAATGGGCGAGAGTAGGACAGCATGCAGGAGTAGCAGGCATGAGATCACCGAGTACCGCAGGTATCCGTAGAGCGGCTTGAAAAATGGGATGAAACTGAGGAAAAAACCAGCATCTCCGAGCGTAGGGTATGGTCTTGTTATGGTAATCCAGCCCAGAGACAGGACAAAGGCGTAGAAAGGTTGTTTGTAGAATCGTAAAGTGATTGGGCCGACGAAGGAGAGAACCACGACGTTGAAAACCGCCTTGAAGAAGGGTAAAAACGCTTCGAACATCTCGATAAAGAAATACCACCACAGGCCCAGGTTAGGGAAAAGCTTATCGAATCTCACCAGCGCGCCGTACGTAGCGTCCAAAAAGTCCCAACTACCGCAGCAAACAACGTTGCTCAGAGCCAGGAGCGAAACGAACGTCAAGCTGGAGCAGATCACCGCTTTCGCCTTGGCGCGCTTGCCCTCGAACAGGGACAAAAGCGGTATCAGCAGCAGCATCGGATACAGCGACAGATAGCCAGCTGTGGCGATCGCAAGCGACGCAACAACAATCTCGCCTTGCAAAGCTGATAGCACCGCGGTAGATATGCACAGATTCGTAAAAATCACAGATGACCTGCCAACACATGACAACAGCACCAGAGGATTGAACGAGTACAGCAGACTAGGCAGCCATACAGGGATCTCCACGAACGCCGCGAAACATTGCGCTATACAGGTCAGCTGATACGCAACCACAGCATCAAGCAGTGCATACACCAATGCCACCACTGCATCCGACTCGATAAAAGACATCATAGCCACCAGCAGAGGCGCCTGATGCACCACCCCGCCGTTGTAAAGCTGGAACCCACTATTAAGCATGTAGACACCCTCTCGTAGCGATCTATAAGACGTAAACGGCGTTGAGAACTCAACCGACTTGTCCAATTGCTGCTGAAGCGACGGAAACGAAAGCGAAACCAGCAGCCGCGTCACGACACATGCAAACAGCACCCATTTCTCCCGAGCCCACATCGCTGAGCCTGCTCCCTCTGCTGAGTGCCAAGATCTGGGCGTAACATGCCAAGACCTCAATCGCTATATACTTGTGAGGCGCCGTAAGGAATGATCTGCATCTGGTAGCGCCACACACAAGTATATAAACTACCAGAATGGACTGCATCGCATCGGAAAGGACATCAGAGATGAGTGGTCGGTCCCAGTAGGCTATTTGTGCATCCACAGCGAGGGTCTTCGCTCGAAGGATCACGTGACATGATCATCACAGATACCTGGAGGTTGACCAACTGAGTACCGCTATGCTCCTGCCAACGAACGCAGCGGCTTCTCGTAGCAAGGCGAATGGATTTGCTGGCAGAAGTGATTTATATAAGAGTGGACGTACATAATGACATTCGATTTTTCATCAACTGAAGGAGTTAAAGCACCACGGTGGCGGATTAAAACAACAACAAAGGCAGTGTTTTGGTCAGGAAGGAGTGATTGAAGGCCATTGAGTCGTGGGAGTGGGAGTGCAAGAGTGCGAGATTGCCGCGGTTTGGTATTGAGATGGATTTCGAGACGAATGAAGATATCAATGGGGTTCGGTTCTCCTGGAACGTGTTTCCTTCTACCAGGACGGACGCTAACAAGAATGTGGTGCCGGTTGGGTGTCTTTACACGCCGTTGAAGGAGTACGAAGAGTTGAATGTGGCTCCTTATAATCCTGTGGTTTGTGCTGGTCCGCAATGTAAGGGGATTTTGAACCCTTATTGTGCGATTGATCCAAGAAACAATTCGTGGACGTGTCCGATCTGTAACTCTAGGAACCATTTGCCGGCGCAATACGCGAATATGACGCAGGAGAATATGCCGATCGAGCTGCAACATACTACGGTGGAGTATATCACTAACAGACCAGTGCAGATTCCGCCGATTTTCTTTTTCGTGGTGGATATTACTGCAGAACAGGAGAATTTGGATGCTTTGAAAGAGAGCATTGCGACGTCTTTGTCACTGCTGCCTCCAAATGCGTACGTGGGGTTGATCACGTATGGTAACGTTGTTCAGCTTCATGATTTGTCGAGCCAGGGGATCGACAGATGTAATGTGTTTAGAGGCGACAGGGAGTACCAGTTGGAGCAGCTTGTGGAAATGTTGACGGGCCAGAGACCAAGCAGTTCTGTAGGTGCCATGCCTAACGCAAAGATCACTCCATTCTCGTTGAACAGGTTCTTCTTGCCACTGGAGCAGGTAGAGTTCAAATTGAACCAATTGCTGGAAAATCTAACTCCAGACCAATGGACGGTGCATGCGGGACATAGACCTTTGAGAGCAACAGGTTCAGCGTTGAATATTGCGTCTTTGTTGTTACAGGGGTGCTACAAGAATGTTGCCGCTAGGATTATTCTGTTTGCCTCTGGTCCTTGTACAGTAGCTCCTGGTCTTATTGTTTCGAGTGAGTTGAAAGATCCTTTGAGATCCCACCATGATATTGATTCCGATCGCGCTAGTCATTATAAGAAGGCTTGCAAGTATTACAACCAGTTGGCCGAAAGAGTGGCTCAAAACGGTCATACTGTGGATGTGTTTGCTGGTTGTTACGATCAGATAGGTATGTCTGAGATGAAGCAATTGACAGATTCGACTGGTGGTATCCTGCTGCTAACTGATGCTTTCTCAACGGCAATTTTCAAGCAATCATACATGAGATTGTTTGCAAAGGATGAAGAAGGTTATTTGAAGATGGCTTTCAATGGTAACATGTCTGTGAAAACAAGCAAGGAGTTAAAACTACAGGGCTTGATTGGTCATGCCTCAGCTGTGAAAAAGAGCGATGGGAATAACGTTAGCGACTCGGAGATTGGTATCGGTGGTACATCTACGTGGAAGATGTCTGCTTTATCACCAAATCATACTTATGCAGTATTTTTCGAGATAGCAAATACTACTGCGGCAACTCCCGTTGTCGCTGACAGACCTCGTTTGGCATACACTCAGTTCATCACTAATTATCAACACTCTTCTGGTACCAACCGTGTGAGGGTGACAACCGTGGCAAACCAGTTATTACCATTCGGTGCACCTGCAATTGCAGCATCCTTCGATCAGGAAGCGGCTGCTGTGCTGATGGCTCGGATAGCTGTTTATAAAGCTGAATCCGATGATGGTGCGGATGTAATCAGATGGATTGATAGGACGCTGATCAAACTATGTCAAAAGTACGCGGATTATAATAAGGATGATCCAGCTTCTTTCAGATTGGCACCAAACTTCTCTCTGTACCCGCAATTCACTTACTATCTGAGAAGATCACAATTCCTAAGTGTATTCAATAACTCCCCCGATGAAACCGCATTTTACAGGCACATTTTCACGAGAGAGGACACGACAAACTCTTTAATTATGATTCAACCAACGTTGACCTCCTTCTCCATGGAGGACGATCCACAGCCCGTTCTGCTTGACTCTGTGTCAGTGAAACCCAATACAATCCTGTTGTTAGACACCTTCTTCTTCATTTTAATATACCATGGCGAGCAGATCGCTCAATGGAGAAAGGCAGGATACCAGGACGATCCGCAATACTCAGCCTTCAAGTCTTTGTTGGAGGAGCCTAAGCTAGAAGCTGCAGAACTGCTGGTTGACAGATTCCCACTTCCAAGGTTCATCGACACGGAAGCTGGTGGATCTCAAGCCAGATTCTTGTTATCTAAGCTTAACCCATCCGATAGCTACCAAGATGCCTCCCATGGTGGTTCTACGATTGTTCTGACTGACGACGTTTCATTACAAAACTTTATGACGCATTTACAACAGGTAGCTGTGAGCGGCCAAACATAGCAGGAGCACCAGATTTCGCTAACCTCCATGATAAAATCATGTATTGCAGGTGTAGCGAGAATATTTTGCCATTCCTGTTGATAAATTAAAGGGATTCAGATATGCGTTCATCGGATGCGGTATCAACTTGTATTTTACAACTTGGATTCTACGTAGTCTAGGAAAACTTAAACTTTCATAAATCATTATATCAAACTTCAAGTATCGGCATATCAAGAGTGATACCATCAAGAACGACAAAGTTGTTCAATGGTGGCTGCCTCTTCCCCAAGATATTTATTACATCTTGAGCGACAGCACCTCCGATGATGGCAGCAACAGGAGAAAACTCAACACCTGCTTGCTCGAAGAACTGCTCCACATAGCTGTCCTTCAGCACGCTATCTGGCACCTGCAACTGTTGACATGCCGCTAATGCTTCACTTTTCAATTCTTCACTAGTCTGACATTGGTTATTGGAGAAAAGAGCAAACGTCAGCGGTACGGCGCTGGAAAGTCTCTTCATTTGGCGACGATTCAATTTACCGGCCAAACTTGCCGTCCGCAACGCATCTTCAAATGTCTTGTAATAATTACGAGTAGTGATTATCTCGTAAGGCTTCGTCTCGCCCTCTTCCTGGTGGTCCTCGACGCCCACAATTTCCGTATTCGCTGAGATCTTCCCCAAACTGGTACCATTGGAGCTCTTCAATTTCCTCTCCTCAGCATCGAACTGGATCAAATCAACAAAGATATATGCAAATAGCCCGTTGCAGCCCGCCATATACAGCGGAATCCCATAATGTCTTGTTATCGTATTCAGACGTACCATCTCATCGCGACTCATCTGAGTTCCTAGCACAAGATCAAACCCGCTGAAATAACTCATATCCTTGGATTCAAACGATCCCGTGTCAAAATAGACATCAACCCTGGGATTCATCTCCAACACACGGGCTCTGGCAGCATCTAGTCTGTACAGTCCCACATCAGCCTCACCTACAAAGAACTGGCTCGAAAGATCTTCCTCAGTAACCCTGTGATTGTCCAATATCGTCAGCGACCCAAGACCGCTCAGAACCACATTCTTGGTGATTTCAGTGCCAATAGACCCCAGATTGATCAACAGCACCCTCGCCGACCGCATTCTCGCCTGCGCTGCCATCCCCCACAGCCGTATCTGCCTATCATAAAGCGCAATCTCTTCCTCGCTGAGCTGCTCGTTCTTCCGCAAGTTCGGTACCGATTCCATGATGCTGATCCAGGGCTATCTAAGCTTGAACTGGTCCAATTGACCTATCTTCCCTCTATATTGTCACTTCTCTCTATCTGTAAGCCCTTCGAGGTGAAAAATTCCAGCTCTTACTAGCACTTAAACCCATAAAAGCCTGGCAAATATACAAAGGTGGCCGTTTGCTAGCTTTGGATGCGTTCCAATAGGGTCCTGGGACTTGGTGAAGGAAGATAGGAGACTCTGGTGACTATCGGGATGGATCTGCTTGAGATTTTAGACACGAAGCCGGTGCCCGCGATTGTGGATGCGAGAACGCTGGGAATCGCCGAGGATACGTCTGGGGACTACTGGTTGCCGACTACTATGTGCCTGTATCAGAAGGAGCTCACGGATCAGATTGTTTCTTTGCATTATTCCGATATTTTGCGATACTTTGAGACTAATGACTACAAGGAAGACGTGATTGTGGAGTCTATGAAGACGATGTGTCTGAACAGTGCGTACGTTGCGACACATCCGTACCTGCTTATCGATCACCACATGCCGAGGTCGCTGATTACCAAGGACATTCCTGGCCATCTGGCGGAGACGAGTGGGAAGTTCACGGCTCTGAGGGATCTGATAAACCTTGTTCAGGAGTACGAGACCGAGACGGCAATTGCCTGTAGGCCAGGTAGGACTATGGATCTTCTGGAGGCGTTACTGCTGGGGAATAAGGTCTGTATAAAACGGTACGACAAGCAATCGATCAAATCGAAGCAACGGGCTCGCTCGTTTCCCTGTACATGCCATCTTTTCTCCTCGAATGGTTTGAAACTGGACAAGAACTCGCTCAAGACATCAGGTCAATTCGATATGCTGATTTGCCTTGACCCAACGGTGGATACGACAAGCGAGCAAATGCAACGCATTCTGCGTCACAAGAGGAACCCTAAGAGCGCTGAAGCAGTCGCGCCAATTGTTAGATTAGCTACAATTAACTCGGTTGATCACTGCGAGCTCTATTTTAGCAAACAGTATCAAAGGAACAGCAGAGAGTTTTTGGAAAGTGTCACTGCCGCAGTGGTTGTTCTGCGGGACAGAGTCGGAATTTTGCCGCCAGATCTCAGACCTATATACTCTCAAAATCTGCGGTATCTGATAGATTGGCTAGAAGATCCTAGTATCCCTTGGCCTTTGCCGAATGTATACCGAGTGAACAAGTACACAGCTATGGACGTCGAAAGATCACTGCTAACAGAGGTACATTACAGCCAAGTCGAAGATGAACTAGACGCTGCGTTCAATGGAAAGAAACGTGGACGCACCAAGACTGAGAAAGGCACTGGAAAGCCCCTCGGTGTTCCATCTTTTTATCACTCTAAGAGGCTAAAGAACGACTATACCACGAACCCATCGAAACAAAATATGGCAGAACTAACAGGAATAACCACAGCTGATGAAGCGTCCCATGCGGACTACCATTTATCTAGTGGGATTCTCACGCATAGACTTATACAATCAATGGGTCAGACATATATTGCTCTAGCCATTCAAGCGAGGGAATATAAGAGTTACATCGAGATGGATGCAATTCAGGAAGAGCATAAAAAGACACTTGATGATAAGTTATCTGAGGTAGAAGACAAAGTCACCGCCATCGTTGCGAAGCAGAAGGACAATATGTTAGAGGCGAACAGAATTGATGACCTGAACGAGAAGAAACGCAATGAAATACATGATATCACGGCTAATACTGAAAGGTTGTTAGAACAGTTATCTAGAAAGGCAGGTAAGTTCGGGCAGCTGAGGGAACTGTATGAGAGATGTAGTAACTTGGCTGATTGCATTGAGAAAGAAAAGAATATAAGCAAATCTAAAGAAGCCGAGCAAGAATATACGTTAAAAGAATGCGAGCGGGCCGATTGTTCAATTAAAGATAGTAAAGCCGAATTGAGCGCAATCACAGAGAATTCGAAGCAATTGCGTGAGGAGCTCAAATCGGCGTTCGATCAGTCAAATATTGAAAGGCAAGACATTCAGCGAAAAATTGAAACCATGCTACCTGCGATAGAGATGGAGAAAGCCCATTGCGAGGATCTCAACACCAAGCTGAGCCAAATCGTTGACCAACTAAGTAGTATGCCACCATCGAGGCTTGGACTTTTAGGCAAAAATGGCGGCAGCAGGCGACATAAGAACACATCTTAATATTACAAACTTTACATCGATAGTACTTCATTTAGATTTGGTAGCACTTCTCAATTTTCCGTCCATAGTTTAACCGATCTGTCCCAGCCACCGCTCACAATCATGCTACCATCCAAAGCTATATCCAAGGACAGAATTTTATCAACATGCCCTTTTAGTACCGCAACGTTCACCCAGTTATCGCAGCTATAAACTTTGATATCCTTATCATAGCTTCCAGACATCAGAAATTTACCACTCAACTTGTCGAACCGCACCACGGAAATAGTGCTATCGTGAGCCAATATAGTTTGGGCTTGAGCACTTTTTCTCACGTCCCAGATATTGATGGTTCCGTCACCTCCAGCGGTCGCTAGATGATACCCATTAGGCGACCAATCCACGCTGTAAACTGGTTTTGTATGGCCTGCTAACGACATAGCGCTCTTCCCGGAGCGAATGTCCCATACCACTGGAGTACAATCGAAGCCACCACTACATAGGAGAGCACCATCACAGTGAAAAGCTATACAATAAACTTCCCTGCTGTGCCCCTCCTGTAACAGAAGTTCCTGCTGCGTCTGTATATCCCAAAGTCTCCAGGTTTTATCAAAAGAGCCGCTGGCAACATATTTACCACTCGGATGAAACTTGGTGCCAGCAACCCGTCTTTCATGGCCCTCAAAGACTGTCATTGGTCGGAGATCTCCTGCTGCCGCTGAGAATAGCTTTAGCAGACCGTCTTCGCCTCCGGTCGCCAGAAGGTCGCCAGTCGCATTCCAGTCAACCTCTCCCACCTTTCCGGTATGTGCTTGTTCTACAACGCTCAGGATCTGCAGGTTCTTTGTTGAGATGGTTTTCAGACTCCCATCCCAACTGCCAATGGCAGCATAACAGTTGTCTGGAGAGAGCTTGACATGGGAGATAGGACGCGTTGCAGCGACCTGCGAGCCAGAAAGTGCTAGACTCTTCAACCGCTGCGCTAGACATCGCCTTTCTTTAATTTCCCTCTTCATATCGAAACTAATGGCACTTTGAGTCTCCTTCTCGAGCCTTTTCCTTGCATTATCGATCGAAAACCGCACCAGAAACTTCCTAGCCTTGATAAGGTCCTGGCTGGCTGGCGTGTAGAACTCCTCATCTTCCTCATCTTCGTATATCTCACTTCCTTCCGCTACAGATTGCTTATCCAGCAGCGCAGCTTCAAATCTTTCCATATAAGTCTTGTTGCTCACAAGGAGTTCAATCAGTCTTCCTCTCCTGGCATATTCATCCTCTCCCGGCGTAGATTCAGGTTCCTGAAGCAGTCTCAGCAGTCTTCTTACCTCGAGATCTTCAGTAGGTACTTGATGGTATCTCTCATTCGTCTGGAAATGGAGCCTTCGTAGCGTCTCCTGCACATTCACGCCATCCTTATTAGGTCTATCGTCAATCTGAATCTCTAAATCCTCATAACCAATGCCACCTTGGTCTGCCATAGCGAGTTGGCCCAGCTTCTTGTCGCATGGTACCTAACAGTGTCAAGTTAAAGGTGCTTCCAGCAAGACCATCTCAACTAAGGTCATAATTAAGAGTGGCAAAGCATGGTTGAGGAGCTACGGTTGCTCAAGGAGAAGCATATAAGGTACATTGAAGCTCTCGACAAGAAGCAGGATAGCTATGAGTACTGGTTGACCGAGCATTTAAGATTGAACGGTGTCTACTGGGGTTTGACAGCTTTATGCCTGCTGGATGCTGCGGATACGTTTGACAAGGCCCAAGTGATTGATTTTGTGCTGAAATGCTATGTTGAAGCTACAGGTGGGTTTGCACCTTTCCCAAGACACGATGCACATCTATTGACTACGTTGTCAGCTATTCAGATACTGAAGACTTATGATTCATTGGACATTCTATCGCCAGATCAAGTCGAGAAATGCATTGAATTCGTCAAGGGCAACCAGCTGGAGGATGGTTCCTTTCAAGGTGATAAATTTGGTGAAATTGATATCCGATTCGTCTACACCGCTTTAAGCACGCTCTCGATACTGGAGAGTCTAACGCCCGAGGTTGTGGAGCCCGCAGTCAAGTTTATTCTTCGATGCTATAATTTTGACGGAGGCTTTGGGTTGTGTCCTGGGGCTGAGAGCCATGCGGCGTGGGCGTTTACTTCGCTTGGAGCGTTGGCCATTGTGAACCGTCTAGGTGATCTGACGGATGAACAGCTAAATGAGATAGGCTGGTGGCTGTGTGAGAGGCAGGTGCCAGAGGGAGGCCTCAATGGTCGCCCCGGTAAACTGCCCGATGTATGCTATAGTTGGTGGGTTTTAGCATCGCTAGCTCTCATTAACAAGCTTGAATGGATCGATTATGGAAAGCTTAGAGAATACATACTGAGATGCCAGGACGAAAGGAAGGGAGGCATAAGCGACAGACCAGATAACGAGGTCGATGTCTTCCATACGTTGTTTGGAATCGCGGGTCTAAGTTTGATGGGTTTCGAAGACCTGAAGCCGATCGATCCTGTGTATTGCATGCCTCCGTCCGTGACGAAGACGATTAGAAAGTATCCATATGATTAAAAATGCTAGGTATGTACGATTTCAGACGTTCCATGCACAGGACCATGCTAGAAGAAAAGTTCCTCCATTGAAGCTTTCTTCATTGACGGGTTATATTCGATATATCTGACTCTTCTGCCAATCATAAACTTACCAGGGTTCAGTGCCTTGCAGCCATTATACGTCAGATCAAATCGTGGAGCTGTTGTGTCACAGAATATGAGCGTTGATGGTATGGGATGCAAAGTTAGTGCATTGTCGTTGCTCCACACTATCGGCCTAATTGACGTTAGAAATGGAGACAAGTGCCCCTGGTCTAATACAGTCTTGACCAATTTTCGAGATTCCCGAATCTTCATTGGTAGCTGATCATCTGCCTTGATCAATTGCCGGATTGTAGTTACTTCCGGGTTTGTTGGACCGTCTGATCGGGCTAAAGTCTCCATGGGAAAGGGCACACTATGCCTCTTGAACCTTTCTGTAATATCATCTCGAAAGATCACTATTTCTTGTGAAAGATATGCCATTCTCGCTGGGTTCGAGGTGAATATTACCTTCTTGCATACTTTCTTCAGCTTCTGCGTAAACCGCGATGGCACTGGTTGCTGTGGTAACACATGCGCAGCCCCCATAGAAACCATCGAGCCCCAGGCGTCGTTCACTCCAGGTACAAAAACGAGCGTTGAATTGTCGGCGACATTTTCAAACTGTGATATGAGTTCTGCTAATTCATCGAAATTATTCCTATACTGAACTGTTGAACTGATATTCTTACTATTCATTGAAGCGTGAACAGGTACTGCTGTGAAGGAGCCATGGAAAACTATCACTGTTGGAGGATCATCATTCAGAGTAGTCAGTACCTTTTTAAGCGCCTGCATTGTGTCCAGCTCATCGAGAAATATATCGCCACCAAGGATCACTATTCGATGATCTGTCAGTTCTTTCTCAAGGTAATATAGTCTAATTTTCAGTTCGTTGTCAAGCCTTGAGATATAGTTTGAGCTTGTCTGACCATGTAATCCCAGCAAATCAAGATTCCCAATCGCTTCAAGTGTTTGCTCTCTCTTTTCGCCTGGTGGATGTGTGATAGATGAGACATGGAATTTATTGCCCACAGTAAAATATATTCCTTCCACTAGCACAACACAACCTGGTACGTAATATAAACCGCTGGTTGGCAATGTCTGGCTGATATCAATTTCGATGCTACCTGAGGGATCCTCCATACACCAGTTTCCTTTAGAGTTTCGGC
The DNA here is from genome assembly GCA_931305995.1 of Torulaspora indica. Lineage (NCBI taxonomy): Eukaryota > Fungi > Ascomycota > Saccharomycetes > Saccharomycetales > Saccharomycetaceae > Torulaspora > Torulaspora indica. The sequence goes on along the minus strand of CAKNUP010000003.1, from coordinate 809,539 downwards.
TTAGCAGTCCAAGCAACAGAAAATTCTGTCCGTCACGTCCCAGCAGGTTCTTGATTTGAGTAATCGACATAACTGCTGGGGCAGTTGCCGAGGTCTTGTCAAGATCTCGCTGCATCGCCACAATTGAAGACAGAGGATTAAAGTCGTCCATATCTTGGAAATTCTCATTTCTCATGATCTTATTCTTCACCAAATGAAACCTATTGGGAAACACTCTTACGCTAGCATTTGGGTCGCATATTCGACTCGCTAGCGATGCTCTAAAATCGCTGTTGTGGTCCCGTTTAGCGGGAGTAAAGACAAATGTCAACTTGACCGGATCGTACGAGACCTTGGCCTGATCTGCCGCATTGACTATCTTAAAGTAATTTCTCCAGTCAAGACGTTCATCCTCGGCAATTGGCTCGTTTTCTGGATCTCCAACCTTCTCTGACGGTTGCTCAGAGTCCTCGACCAAGACTGCAGCTTCTGTATCCTCTTCCGGCCCCCTTTGAGCCTCCTTGACGAGCATGCCATCTATGGTAGCATTTCTAGCTCTCTTTGAAGGCTCCACCGCGGATACAGGTTCCTGAGCTCGCTCTCTTTCCTTCATTTCATTAACCACATCTGCCACACCTTGCTCATCCACGAAAAGGCCCCGCTCTTGCTGCCTCCAAACAAGCGCAAACGTCTCCAGAAACCGCACGGTATCTGCGTTCTTCTTCCAATGCATCCCAAACATGCTGCCAACCACGTCAGCTAGAGCCACCAGACCGTCAGACTTAATGTTCAAACCGTACTTCTTCGACAAGACCCGGTACGCCATCGGCCTCAAGAGAGGCGGATGGATCTTGACAGGCAGCACATTCCCAGAGTTCAGCATACTGAGGCCTACCACACCTTCAATGGATCGCTATCTGCCTTTTGCCCTGACCTTCTAATAGTGGTGTATCTTAACGTGTCTGCTTAACGCGTCTCTATCACCACTAGTAATCACTTCGTCAACAGGGAAACGATAAAAGCAGGACTGATTGGAGCATCTGGCTAAGCTGGTTGGGTTCAGAAGATACTGGTTAGTGGATTCTGGTAAGATTGCGATTTTTCCGGGTCAAATCGGTTGTTGTTTGGCTGATCTCGGTGGTACATAAAGGTATAGGTGCTATCTGTTGATCCCAGTCGATTTAGAGATGCTGGAGTCTGTCAAGAGGTATATGGGAGGGGTTATGAGCAGTGATCCTCGAAAGAGGGAGTTTGGAGACCTGGAAGAGGTGAAAAGTAGAAGACAGAGACGGAGCCCCATGGGACCAAGAAATAGAATGAAGTTGGGAGGTAGAAGTAGTGTCAAACCACATGCTAACTTTGCTGGCAATGGTAGCAGACGGATGCCCAGAAAGGAGAGGATGACACGGTACAATGAGAGGACAAGAACGAGTGCGAGGACGAGGGAGCCCGTAGGAGGTCTAAAGGCCGTGTGGAGGTCGCTGAGAGCTTTCTTCTCCAATGAAGACCAAGACCTGGGTCTCATGCAGAAGGCCTGCACCAACCTGGACGCCATGGTGTCGCCGAGCAAGCGGCTTTCAGGAGCAGAGGAAAGGAGGCAGTTAAAGGAAAGAATCGCCAGGAGCGAGGCCTTCAAGCGGAAAGTGCTGCAGGTGAAGTACGACAACGAAATGCTGAAGGAGATTCGAGTCGGCAGGTCTCGACAGAGAACCGACGAGGCCGCCGCACGGAACGTTACGGACGACCAAGTTACTCTGCTACAGAAGAAGATCCTCCGCCTCGAGAACGAGCTCAAGAACTCGCGAGAAGACCTTCGAATAACCCAGAAGAGGCTGAAATTCGCTAACGAGAAGAATACTTTGCTAGAATCCCTCCTGGACGACGCAAACATAGACAGGGAATACGTCAAATCGAGAAGAGACATCAAGAACATACAACGGGACAACCTGGTACCGGAAAGCGAGCTACCACCTTCGCCACGACGCGCAGTGAACCCACTGTACACTTCGAGTCCCATGCGCAACGGGTCAAAAGATGAGTCCGCCGCGGCCACAGAGTTTTACAACAAGTATCCCAAGATCCCAGAGACTGAAGTGCTAGCCAAGAACCAGAAGAACAACTCTCTATCGCCCATTAGAATCGATTATTCCAAGTATTCTATGTGAATTGGAACTGGTTACCCGGGTCTGGTATTCAACAGTGATATGCTAAGTACAACCACGCTAGTTAAAGAACTTTTAGCTTCGATCCGGTCTGACGGTCCCCAAGGTTGCCTCTGAGTCCAATTGTATCACCGGTTGTCCAGCTGAGCTACAGGGTTTCATGAGTACTGGAGATTTCCTGACGAAAGGCATTGAGCTGATTCAAAAAGCCATCGATTTGGACACGGCGACGCAGTATGAAGACGCATACACCGCTTACTACAATGGTTTGGATTATTTGATGCTGGCATTGAAGTATGAGAAGAACCCCAAGTCGAAGGAGCTGATTAGGACGAAATTTACGGAATATCTGAATCGGGCAGAACAACTGAAGCAGCATTTGGATGCTGAGGAGGAAAATAAGAAGAATAAGACGGATTCTCGAGGAAATAGTGGGAATGCCAGAAAGATAGCTGACGATGATAGCACTGATGACAGCAAGAAGCTGCGAGGAGCACTGTCAGGAGCAATTCTTACGGAGAAGCCCAACGTTAGATGGGAAGATATAGCGGGATTGGAAGGAGCAAAGGATGCTTTGAAGGAAGCTGTGATATTGCCAGTGAAGTTTCCGCATTTATTCAAGGGGAACCGTAAGCCTACCGCGGGGATCTTGCTTTACGGTCCTCCTGGAACAGGTAAATCGTACCTGGCAAAGGCTGTTGCCACGGAGGCCAATTCTACCTTCTTTAGCATCAGCTCGAGTGACTTGGTCTCGAAATGGATGGGTGAATCTGAAAGGTTAGTCAAGCAGCTGTTTGCCATGGCTCGTGAAAATAAACCATCCATCATCTTTATCGATGAGGTTGATGCATTGACTGGCCAGAGGGGCGAAGGAGAGAGTGAAGCAAGTAGAAGAATCAAGACAGAACTGCTGGTTCAGATGAACGGTGTGGGTACGGACTCGGATGGGGTACTTGTGTTGGGCGCCACAAATATCCCTTGGCAACTGGATAGCGCTATCAGAAGGAGATTCGAAAAGAGAATATACATCCCACTTCCAGATCTCGCTGCAAGGACCAAAATGTTCGAAATTAACGTTGGCGAAACGCCTTGTTCCTTGAATAAGGAAGATTTCAGAACCTTAGGTCAAATGACTGAGGGCTACTCCGGTAGTGATATTGCAGTGGCAGTTAAGGATGCGCTTATGCAGCCAATTCGCAAAATCCAAATGGCTACTCATTTCAAAGATGTCTCTGATGATCCGAATCACAGGAGACTGACACCGTGCTCGCCTGGTGACGAAGGTGCTTTCGAAATAAGTTGGACCGACATAGGAGCAGACGAACTGCAGGAGCCAGAGCTAACCATAAAGGATTTCCTGAAGGCTATAAAGACCACAAGGCCGACCGTCAACGAAGAGGATTTACGCAAGCAACAACAATTCACAAACGATTTTGGGCAAGAGGGCAACTAGGCGGGAGAATTGGCGTCCTAAGCCGTGTACAGAAATTAACAACTATAGAAGGCTAACAAAAGAGCTTATTTGTAGATACTCGTATTGTTTTCATTGTCTGTGACCTTGGCACTTTCAATCTTGACCTTGACGATGACCGTCTTGTCGCTTTGAATGAATACATGCGCATCAGGGTTGGCCCTGAGCAACAGATCCTTGTAATGCTTAGACTCATCACTGTTGGGGTCTATTATGGTACCATGTCCTCGGATGGTAGCGCTCATCTGGAACAATTCCGCCTGGTTCAGCTCCTGCAGCAGGTTCAGCAGTTTGCTCGACTGGGGAACACCCGTAGTCGTAGCCTGGGATGGATCAGGCGTAGGCGTTTGAGATAAACTGTGCTTCCGTACCGAAAGGTTCTTGGCTGTCACCCAATCGTGAAATAGCAGTGACACTGTAGGGTTGACCAGGATATTAGCATATTTCTCAGTGTCATCCAAAGTGGCAAAGACGATGTAATCGCTCGAGTGATCACTAGCGAGGTAGGTCTTACTGCTAGGAACGTATATGTAATTCATCAGCGACACAGAAGGTATACCATCCTTGGAAGCAGTAGCCACATGAACGTACTTTGAAGTCTTGATCAAATCGATCAAATGATCCGGAAATTTACCAACCAAAGGCATTGCTAGATCGTATGTAACCACTGCGTTAGGACTGATCAGAACAGCTTAACAAGCTCCTGAAGGGTCTTTATATGTAAGCTTACAAGGTTACCTTATGAATCCCTTCAGACAGCAAGAACTAGAGCTATCATGTGACAGTTGGATATTGAGATTAAACTATACTATTACACGCTTGTTTTGCTTGTAGGATGGCCTACGTTGGGCTCCGACTACCTGTAGTTGGTGAGCTTCGCTGGTATGGCTATACGCCGCTGGACGGAGAGCTGGTACGGCGTTGTTCGGTCTTTGCCTTCTCGGCCTTCAATTGTGAAATATAATCTGCCCATTTCACCAGTATGCTTTTGCAGATCGGGTGGAACTCTTCGAGGTCCGAGTCGTTGACTATAACTTTTAATAGCTTGTGGAGCTTGCTTTGCCGGAGGGCGTCAAGATCGAAAAAAGGCGGTTCATTGTCGAGATTTCCGTGTATCTTGTTTAGCATCTTGTGGGATTCCGCGATTTCATCGTCTGTGGGCGACGAATCTCGCTGTATCAGGTTTTTTTGCAGTCTTCTTCTGAAAAGCATGCATATTTCAATTCTTCGGTCGAGGTCTAGCTTGTTCTTCTTCTCGTTCTCAGTGTGGCTTCGAGTGTTGTTGGGTTTCTGTTCTCGTAATTTCCCATTGCTTTCATCGCTGCTACCATTCTCTCTGTTCTTTGCATCGTCCCTCGCACGTTTGCGCCTATCAGACGGCGACGGCGACTCTTGTTTTCTCTTTTTCGACTCAGCTTTGCTCAGGAATGGATCCTCCCCAGCCACTATCTCTTCGTCTCCTATTTCTCGCTTCAACTCTTCCAATCTTTTCTCTTCTCTGGCTCTGTTTACTAGAAAGTCATGCAAATTGGTAAAATCCCGGGCCTGCCGATAAGCTTCCACTAGCTCCTTCTGATTTTTGGCTTTTGAATTTCCCTCCAAGAACTCTTCGATCGCGCTCGCTTCCAGTTTGTTCAGCCTTTGCGGTTGTTCCCAGTAGTACGTCGGATCATTAAAGAAGCAAACGGCAGCACAATTCGATCTTCGTTTGCGATACACATCTTTTCGCAGCAACCGTTGAGGGACTACAACCGCTGGCCAAGGTGGAAATGAGCCAACTTTACACAAAACAAGCTCGCCAGTCTTAAGTTCCTTGGTCATTTACCACAGTTTTTTCAGCCAAAGGGTCAGGCGTTAGGAATCAGCGACAACCGTTAGGAATCAATCACCGCCAGCAACTAAGTCCAAGTTAAAGGAGGCTGAGAGCAGACTTGACCAGGAATTAGAGATATCAATGATTAATCAACGATATTCGATGTCAAAGGAATTGACAAAATTCAATAAGCTTCCTGTTACCCGGCTCCTAGTCTTGGCCCTGATTGAAGCTCAAATTGCCAATTGCTTGTCTGCTGGGCTCTGCTGGGCGTCCTGACCGCTTCCAAGTGGTTGTCTGCTAAGTCAGGACGTGCCCAGGGTGACTGATGGCATATTTGTTAGCTCCTTTTATCGGAAAGTGTCTGAACGCTTAGGCTGCAAAGCGGAAAAACTAGCTCACTTGAGTAGGTAACTTGCGTTTGGGTCCACGACTTCTGGTTTTGTTGGGATGGTTCAGTGACTTTGTGCTGTTTGCGCAGTCTCCGTGTGAATTGGGAGGGACGCTGGTCGGAACTTCGGATCTGGGAGTCTTGAGTACCGAATTAAGCTCGTTTTTAAAGTGCTGCTCGGGAGAGAGTTTTCTATCTTCATTTGGAGTGCTTCTCAACATCTCTGCCTTCTTAAGTGCTTCAGGTAGTGAGATGTTACGTTTGGGGACAGGAGGGGCATCTTTCAGTTTTCTCAGGCGACCTAACTTTGCGATTGCCTCTGTTGTCTCACTGTGTTTGGATTGCGAGCGGCTTGGTGAAGGGCTTCGATTTAGTTGATTCATCTTTGTAAGAGGTTCTGGAGGTGCGTCTCGCTTTTCGATGTTCGAAACTTGGAGCTTTTTGAGACTTTTTGGTGAAGCTAGCTGGCTGTCCGTAATACTCTCATTCTTTCTGGTTTGTACCGCAACCGGCCTCAGTTTGGGGATCACTAGTGTATCCTTCTTCACCGGTACCTTAGGCTTGGGTTTTTCGACGGCTTTCAACCTGGCATTTTTTATTTCGCTTTCCTCTCCGTCATCGAGCCTCTTATCACCCTGTAGTCTAATTGGTTTCTTGGGCAAGGCGGGCCTGCCTTGTGTTTTGTTGACGCTCCTTGGAGAACTGCCTGATGTCTTGAGGGCAGACTTTATGAAACTATCACTTTCAAACACACAAAGACTGACTTTCGAAGGAGTTGGTTGTGCTGTGCTCTCCAATTTGGGACTCAAATGTACTGAATCGACAAAGTCTATGCGAGGCATAGGGCTTCTTTCCCTTTTCCTAGGTGTATTCGCTTGAGAAATAACAGTTAACTTATTTCTTTCTAACGAATCGACAAACGTTGAAGCCACGTTGGCTGCAGAGTGCTGCTGCTTGGTCCTTGGCGAATCTTTATGATCAATTGCTCCACGATGCTTTGGCACTGGAGGACAAAGAGTCATATTGTTGTTTTGCTCAGGTCTGGCATCTTTTCTCTTTGGTGGGGGAACCGGAGGTTCCTTTGTCAGCCTTTCGGCTTTTGTCGTTTCCTTCGCGTTTTCGATCTTCTCACGATACTTGCGAGCCGGTAGTGAGGGTGCCTCTGCTTCATCATTGGAGATCTGGAGCTTGTCCCTGAGTGTGGGACGGACAGGAAATAATGGAGCCGTCGTTTCTTCATCTCTCGGCCTCCCGCGACTGGGGTGACGTCTCGTAGCTGGTTCGCGATCCAGAAGCGCTACATCACTTTGCTTCAATCGCTGAAGAAGCAGAAAATCTTCTTCAGAGACAACAAACGTTCTGCCGGACCTTCCACTCGGTTCCAAATTGAGATCCGCCAACGAATGATCTTTCCGTGGCGGCGAGAAGGATTTCTCATAATTGTACGCCGACTTATACGCCAGCTCAGACGAAGGAGTATCAAACGTGTTCCTAGCGACCCGCAATCTTTCCAATTCTCTCGGAGACTCCCCCTCGAGCAATCTCCTTGCTCTCTCTAAACTTTCCTCATGAAACGACCCCTTCAATCGCTCGGGCTTCTCCTTCAGCGGCGGTTTCCACTTGGACGCAGATCTTCGTTGCAAATCGTACTCTTCCACCCGTTTCAAAAAACTCTCAGTTTCCGGAGACCTCACCGGGTGTAGTTCCGCCATTTCACGAGTCATTGGAGCTCAATCGGCCACCACAGACTCTCCAATTCAGCGATATTCCAGTGTTTGGGAGCTCAAGACCTTTGAAAACCTCTAAGAATCATCATTAGCAACGGATAAGCCATACCAGCGCTTCTCACGCCAATATACCAGAGGAGCACCGATTGCAGGTTATATTATACAGTTTTGTCTATACTTTAACACTCTTGAGACAGTTGGAGCCAGCAGGACGGCGGTTTCCGCTTCAGCGCAGCGCAATTGATGGCTTTCTTCTGGTTAAGTAAACTTGGAAACCGCAGAATGCAAAGAAGACCAGGTAGACCAAGGCAGCCAGGAAAACGGTGTGAGCTACACTGTAACATGGTTTGTGGCTGTTAGTATTCGTTTGTAGTTCCAATATTCAAAAATCGAGTAACATACGCAGGACCGTCCTCGGGATCGTTGATGGAGCCGACAAAGGATTCGTGATTGGTGTTGAACAGATGTGCGATCACCGACAGTATAACGACACCAAAGGCCGACAGAATAGTGCAGGCCCAAGCACTTGTGGCCTTTAAGGATTGAGATCTGCTGTTAGTAATGCGAAAGGCTGGCGACGGAAAAGGGTTCCACATACTGATACAATTGGCTTCATGACAGATTGGACTCGGATCTGGTGGTAGCGCTAATAGGACCTAACTGTCGGATGTAGGGGACGATTCTAAAGGACTTGTTGCAACAAGCTGCTTATGCTGCAGTTCGTTCAATGCGATTAGCTTGAAGCTGGGATTCAAAGAGAGCAGACTACGCAGCTGCGGACGTCCTGCTTCTGAGGCTTGGAGAGAGTAACTTAAATACGCTAGCTTGGTCGTCAATCGTCTTGCAGCTACCGCAGCTAGGGAGAGTACGGTGATTGTTACCTACCTATATGGAGCGTTTTTTTCCTTGAAAATTTCAACAAATACCTGGTCTCTTGGCCCAGTTGGTTAAGGCACCGTGCTAATAACGCGGGGATCAGCGGTTCGATCCCGCTAGAGACCATTTTTTTGTATAATCCAACGATAATAACAGCTTACCCGCTGCTATTCGCTGCAATTAGCTGTATCTACAATCAGTTGTTAAATTACACGGTCCTACAAACCTTCAAACTTTGCTATTCCATGTGAGCTGTCCTGCTTTCCCGCGAGCTTCCGCTTCTTGTTCTTGCCTTTCCGGGGCTCCTCGCGCTTCTCTGGTACAACCTCATCGTCGCCATTCAGGTCCTTGTCAAGCTCTGCAATGAGCTCTTCTCGAGAGAGTCCAGTCAAGACGGTACCGTCTTCGCTGTCGGAGCTGGAATCCGTATCGCTCGACCCATCGCTTTCATCAAGTTCCTGGTCGTCTTCATCCTGGTCACCCTCCGAGTTCGCATCGGTACCATTCGGACTGCCCGCCTGCCACAGCACGATCTTCTCCATACTTCCCGAGACAACCCTGTAGTCGCAATCGAGGTCGATGAAAGCGACCTCATCGTCCTCACCGTGCGTTCTCGTCTCCACCACGCGTCCGCGCTTGACGTCCGCTCTGTAGATCTTGCCGTTCGAGCAGCCGCACCACACGCCGTTGTCGTCCTGCAGCGTCGGAACCACGCAATCGACGCTTTCGTTCCGGCACACCGGGATCCTGCTCATCTGGTCCTCCAAGTCGTTCCTGTTGGGCTTCCACACGGTCAGCACGCCCTCGCCCATGCCGCAGACCACGGTATCGCCGGCCTCAGGGTCCACAAACGTCCCGCATAGCATCTCGTCTTCCTGGTCGTCGCTCACGACCACCTTGCCCTCCGGTCCGCGCGCGTCCCAGTAAGCCAGAGTCGTCTGACCCACCGACACGAACTTGTGCACCGACCGCTTCGCGAACTGGAAGATATCATTGACCGCATCGCCGCCGTGGATCTGCTCGATCTGCTTCGTACGCTTCAAAGTCTCATTATCCAGCACCGTCACGTGACCGTCCTCATCACCTAGCAACAGGTAACCGTGCGTCGCGGACCTCACCATCTTGGTGAACCCGCTCTTATGGTCCCGCAGCGTCACTTTGCGCACCACCTGGCCCGTCTCACTGAACGCCTTCTTCAACACATGATCCGCGCCAACAGTGTACACGTGACCGCCGTCCGCATCTATGCACATGCACCGTACGCTGCCCTTGTGTCTCCTGGTCCGCCACACCAGCCGCACGCCCTCGGGCTCGTCGCTGCCCGCCTCTACACATACGCTTTCGCCGTTGTTCTTCCTCTGCTGCGCCAGCACCGCCGCATCGTACTCGTAGCAGTATACCTGTCCGTCCGCTAACCCACACACCAGCATCGGCCGCGTTGGGTGCAATACCATCGCAAACACCGGCTGCGGAAACCGCCATTCTGCCAGTACCTCGCCCATACTTCTCTGCCAGCTCCTGCCAGCTCAATTCTCCTGTCAGCTCATCTCATCACCTGCCAAATTTGCAGTAATAGCATACTGCAGACAACGATGAATAGTGAAAATGGCCCTAATAGAGTTTTCATGAATATCATCATTTTAGACGGGGACCACCTAGCATGGCCGCTGGTAGTGCGTATAGAAGCGACGACATGATATCATTCTTCTCGTCATTAGAGTAGCTGGGAAACCATCTTTCCACACCAGCAGTGGATAGCTTCGTATAATGGAAAGATAGAGCGAGTTCGATATCTATCTTGAGTTGCGACTCAGTAATCGATGTCACTTTCAACAGGTTCTTCCAAATGAAACTCCCATTCACTTTTCATGGCATTAACACAATACTTGTGATTATTTCTACGCAGTTGCTTGCAGGCTTCATAGCTCCTGCTGCGTGGATCAAGGTAGCAGCGGTTCTTGTTGTAACTGATGGTTCCTGTTTTCTTTTACTGTATGCCTTGAAGACAGTAATCCATCTATCTCTTAGAAAGATCCAAAATCTGGCTGAAGGTTCTCTCGAACGACGCAGTCTTGCAATGGTTGCAAAAGATGCGCTACCCAATATCCTGGTTCGGCGAGATCCAGGCTCATGTATTGTTCAACTTGCTACTTGCGTTTTGGATGATTGAAGGTAGATTGGTTCCCGGGAAGATAATGCCAAATTCGTAAGTCATCGTCATCAGTTGAGCCATTCTTTACATGATCGAAAAAATAGTCAAGAGAGTATTGACTATCATAGATTATCGAGCATTCATCCTGTAGCAGCATTGTGTACTCATCGATACTGCAGTAAGTAACTTGAGAACCTCTTTCAGACATCTCGTAGCAGAAACTGACAAATCATCCGGTGTGAGCTGGAATCGCTTGTCCAATCGATTCTCAAAGTAAAAATCCTTCAGAGGTCCTGTCAGCTTTGAAAACACGGAAAGCTGCCTGTAACGGGATACAAACCGAGTACAATTATACCTTGGGATCGTTTTCGGAGTAAACTCCCTCAACTATTTCTGATGAAGACATTTCTCTTCAAAATTACAGTTAATCGATCTGTTCTGGATAATAAAGAGCTCTCAGATTTCTCAAATCCAGCCATTACATCTTGGAAAACTCGGTTTAGTAGATGATTCATGCATCTTATTTTCACTAATCCTCCCTCCTTATTAACTCCTGGTGCGCCTTTAATGTCATGATCCAGCTCGCTAAGCATGGAGATGTTATTGGAACCACTGTCAACAGTAACACTGCTGATTTTGCTTCCAATTGAGAAGCTTCTTAACGATCTCAATAAAGCCTCCTTCAAATTACTGCCTGTATGTCTTTCTTCGCTTAAATCCACAAAAATCTATAATGTGAACATTTGGAGTTCCATTGGTTGTCACATCTCGGATAGTCAATCTGTCTCTGCCTCTGCGCAAATTAGGGCAGAACGAAACAAGAATGGCCAGATAGCTCTTTTGATTCGAGGATGTCCACATGTCTAAAATAATATTGTAATTTAAAGATTTTCTCAGCGTATCTCTCATCTGAAGGTTTAATTGCTCCTCATATTTCTCCATCGTAGGTACTGATCCCTTCCTCGAGGAAATGTAATTATGACTTGTGGCACCGGAACACTTCAAAAGTTTCTTGAAAGCGGGAGCCTCGGCCGTACTAAAAGGAATAATAGTCTCAATGAACAGATTCAGTTGGTTTATCCTGAGCTCGTTCGCGTACATGAAATTTAGCAACTCGCGTCTGAGCCCAAATGGCTTCTTATTTATTGAAAGCACCCCTTTGATATCACTAAGCTGCGGTTAAATCTTTTCAGCTTCGTGCTAAACAGCTCAAAATCCTGTCTGTGGTTTCTTCTGAGGTGTACGATGATGTTAGACGAGGACGGATTGCCTTTGAGTGTAAAAACATGTCTGCAATCGCTATACTTACAGATGGCGTGCGGTTCAGATGCCGCGTATTTGGTAACCCAAATACGATAAGGAGATGTCTTAAGCCACGACTCAAGCTTTGCCACGTTACTTTCTGGCACGTTTCGTTCAGTAGTATGTTCAACATCTGGTTTATCGAAAGGAATTCGTCAAACCCGAACTTATATTTGCTTTTGAATGCTTCCTCCAAGCTTAAAGTCCCCGCTTCGTCACTCTCGCTGGCGTTTGATCGCCATGTCCCTCGCTGCTCTTTGTTGAATCTGTAGAGTTGTGACTGTAAAATTGCTCAGGCTGAAGAGACATATCATGATGTCCTGGACCGTAAGCCAAGTTGACGTACCCAATTTTTCAGTGGCCCTCCAGGACAGATCTTGCGTCACAATGATGGAATTTTCTTGAGGGCGGAACACTCTCTGATTAAATTCCGTCGGTTCTTCTTTATCAGCAGCATTAGTCAAACGTTGTCTCATTTCAATCTGGCCTTTTTCCGTTTCGAAGCTATGTTCAGTTTGCATGCCACTTGGTAATGAACGGATATGGTCAATAGATCTATCTGAGAACTGGTTTCCATCCTGCTGACAGCTCGTAGCAGAAACTGACAAATCATCCGGTGTGAGCTGGAATTTCTGTCCAATTGTTCAGTAGTATGTGCAATATTAATTTGCCGCTCGAGCCGGTGGCTGATTATGTTCTCTGGATCAGAACAGTTATGGCTGTAAATTGCTCAGGCTGAAGAGATGTCATGGTGTGATGGACCACTATTATCTTGAAGACTTAATATCTCAATCTCTTCACATCTCACATTTTTGGGCGATTTCAACCGATAGGTCTAATAATCTATTAGATGACGTCGTAAAGTTATATCTCGCTGTAGTGGTCTCCAGACAAATCTTGCGCCACAAAAATGCTTTGCTGTTGCCCCTTCGAAATCCTCCAAGTTCAAACTCTGGTTGAATCTGCTCAGCAAGTGTAAGTGCTTAATTGGCACGTCATGTTGTCCCACGGAAACTGCAGACCATTGTACAGATGACGGAGCCATGCGATGGCGATTAATCCATAGCTTGAACCAATTTCTATAGAGAATTGTACTCCTCCGACTCCCAAATCAGCGCTTCCTCAAAGAATCTTTGGTCGCGATGACCCATGCCATTGACGCCGTGATCTTTGAAGCTTGCGAGCCAACGCGAGACAGTGATCGACTTCTAGATACCGAATTCATGGTTTGAGAGCGTGTTCTGGGCCTGACGTTCGAAGCCATCTGGCGATACCGCCTCGTGCTCAGTGATTTTGCAACCGGCGCGATCTGATCAATTTCACACAGGACAATGATTGTAGATTTCTACCATCTACGGATCTTCCAAGGCATTTCGCAGCGCTATCACAAGCGACGAACGTCATTACACTCTCGCCAGGAGTCTTGGCGCTGTTGCCTTACCTGTAGCCCACTATTAATCATTCCTAACTGCGCTTACACATCGATATGCTATTTAGTGACTACATAGCACATGGCGCTAACGCGTAACGCGCGACGCGTTTCCACATCACTCTATACGTCCAAAATCCCCTAGCGCCGGTCACCCGGCGCTAGCGGATTACCCTCCGTCACTGCTTAACGATCCCCTCCACGCAGTTCTCGAGGTCTGGGAACTCGGCGGCGATCTTGGCCGCCAGCGAGTCGCGCAGCTGCCGCACCCCGTGCATCTTGGCCCGCTGGTACTGGTTCGACCGCCGCACCGCTTCGACAAACTCGCGCGTGTAGATGTCCGGGTTGCGTCCGTCCTCGATGTACTGCACGAGCTCGACGGGCACGCTGACCTTTGCGAGCTGCGACCGCGGGTCGCAGCTCTGTCTATCCAGCCTGGCCAGCCTGTCCACGTTCCGCTTCAGATTCGTCACCATGCCCTGTGCCGCCTCCCCCGTGCCCGGGAAGTCGTACACGGACACGCCGAGCTCGACGAACGACTCGACCACGGCCGCCACCTGCTGCTCAACGCTGTTCAGCTCCTCCTGGAGTCCCATCTTGTCGTTTGCGACCACAAAAACAGTGCTAGGCTCGCCACCCAATCCGCTTAATAACCATCCCTCCCGGTCACGTGCCGTCGCTGTGGCGTCACCAGCTCTCATTGGTACTTAAGCAGCGGGCGCAGCCCGCTGCTACGACCGCTCCTGCCAGCCCACCACCATGAGCAAGCTCTACACACTGAACGACGGCTCCAGCGTCACGCAGGAGCAGCTAGACCACTGGAACCGGTGGCTCGCCAAGGCGGGCGGCCCACTGGAAGTGATCCGTTGGGCCGTCCGCACGTTCCCGCGGCTGTACCAGACCACCGCGTTCGGCCTGAGCGGGCTCGCCACGGTAGACATGCTCGCCAAGCTGCGCACGCAGGACGCCGACGTGCGCGTGCCGCTGATCTTTGTCGACACGCTGCACCACTTCCCGCAGACACTGGCGCTGCTGGCGCAGGTGCAGGAGCGGTACTACACGCCCGCGGGGATGCAGATCGAGGTGTTCCGTCCCGCGGGGTGCGCCACGGAACAGGAATTTGCCGCGGAACACGGCGATTTCTTGTGGCAACGGGACGAGGACAGGTACGACTACCTGACCAAGGCAGAGCCCGCGCGCAGGGCGTACTGCACGCTGCGGTGCACGGCGGTGTTCACGGGACGGCGCAGGTCGCAGGGCGCGGGACGCGCCCTGCTGCCCTTTGTGGAGGTGGACGAGCTTAACGGGATCGTAAAGGTTAACCCGCTTGTGGAGTGGTCGTTTGAGCAGGTGTGGGGGTACGTGAGGGAGAACAAGGTTCCGTATAACGAGCTCGTGGATTTGGGGTACCGGTCGATCGGGGACTACCATTCGACGGAGCCGGTTAGGGAGGGCGAGGATGAACGTGCCGGTCGTTGGCGCGGTAGCGCCAAGACCGAATGTGGGATTCATGAGACAAGTAGATTTGCCAAATACATTGCGAAGCAGAGCACCACGTGAGAGCGCAGCGATCACGTGATGCACAGCGAGCATGTGATTTTATATGAGCACGTGATGTGCATGTGATAGAATTATATGTGGTACTTTTGTACGAAACCACGTGATGTGGTACTTTTGTACGATATCACGTGATTTTTACATTGGTAATTTTGTACGAAACCACGTGATCTATTTGCTATCACGTGACTATTTGACGCCACGTGACGCATTTTTCATATTAATAAAACGTTATAAGCTCAAAATGCAGTAGTAGCAGTGGTTGGAGCTGGCAGGTGGGCAAGATGGGCAATTTCCGGTTCCCCGTTAGGACCAAGGTGCCAGCTGGGTTTGTGAACGCCAGAGTGCTTAGGGATAACTTTAAAAGACAGCAGTTTGCCGAGAATGAGATCGCTACAAAGGCTTTAAAGTTTATCGCCCGGAACACGACGTTACCGGCGAGAGCAAGGTTAGAAGCGCAATTGAAATTGACTACGATGCCCAATTACACTAGGTTGACGCAGATCCGTAACAGATGCGTCGAAACGGGACACGCTAGGTTTGTGCTAAGCGACTTTAGACTGTGCAGGACGCAATTCCGAGAAAAGGCCAGAAAGGGTGAGCTTCCCGGTGTCAAGAAGGGTGTGTGGTAGGCGAGAGTGGAGCGTACGGTGAGCTGGGCATGTGTGGGCTTGTAAATAGTCGTGTCCCCGTACACATCATTATGTTCTTATTAGACCTATCCTGAATTGTATAGATGTTGCACAGTTTTATTTAGAGTGGATAACAAGGGTAAAGCTTAGCATAACGGCAAGGGCCCAGGTGTTACAACAAGACACACTTTCTCTTCTTCTTCTTCTCCGAGCCATTCTTCTTGGTCTTGCCGTTGGACTTGGACTTGCCCATCAGAGAGGCGCGTGTGGCCGCTTCAAACACTTCTCTCACACCGTAGCCGGTCTTGGCAGAACATTCGTAGTAACCAGTGGCGCCGATTTGGTCAGCAACAGACTGACCCTCCGCAGAGGTCACCGGTTGCTGTCCCTCGGCCCTCAGCGCCTCAATGGTCTGCGGATCGTTCCGCAAATCAACTTTGCACCCGACCAGGATGATGGGTACGCCCTGACAGAAATGCAAAACCTCTGCGATCCACTTCTCCTGCACGTTCTCGAGCGAATCTGGCAGATCAATCGAGAAACAGATCAGCACCACGTTCGAATCCGGGTACGACAAGGGTCTCAACCTATCGTAATCTTCCTGACCAGCAGTATCCCACAAAGCCAGCTCGACACGACGGCCGTCGACTTCCACATCAGCAACGTAATTCTCAAACACCGTGGGCACGTAAACCTCGGGAAATTGACCTTTGCTAAACACAATCAGCAAACATGTCTTACCACACGCACCATCACCAACAATCACAAGCTTTCTTCTGATGCTGTTACCAACTTGTTGCGACATACAGGGCAGTTATGAACACGCAAAAACCGGCAAATCAACTCAATCCAACAAACAACACGCAACTAGACTACTATAAGCCTTAGCAATCGTGCAATCCCAGTTTTGTTCACCTTCTTTGCTCCTTCTTGATGAGAAACAGGGAAGGAATGATCGAGATTCTTGACCGACAAAAAAAATTAGTATGTGAAACCAACAAGGCTGAAAATTTTCAAGATAACGGTTAAAAACTCGACTTTAAACGTAAATTGTGGAACGTGTAGAAGCTCAATGGGTCTGTAATCTGCTTGCATTTGTAAAGGCGAATTTGGGCTTCATTTTGAGTGTCTTTTTGTAAATTTTGGGCAACGGGAAGTGGCACAATGGCAGAATTTTGGAAAATGACTATCTTGCTTGTATATATACGGTTTCTAAGTCTATTGCAGTGTCTAAGAGCGTCTGTGTTGTCAGGGCTGTTGGGATGAACCAGCAGGTCTCGGTTCTGCCGCGGGGTCCAGTTGGTAGACCGCGACAGAGTCGTCCGTGGCCAGCACAACAAGTTTCTGGGCAGCAGCATCGTACGCAACGTCTTTGACGCGGTAGGTCAGTGTGATTGTGTTGTATGGTCTGCCTAGATGGGTATCGTCGTGCTTTGTCTTGGGGGTTGACCGCGGTGGTCTCACAAAGGCATCGATTTCGTCGAATTCCTCCATTTCATCTGTCTCATCGTCTTCAAGGGCCTCTGCGTCAGCGCTATCCTGCAGCTGGGAGCGCATCTGAGCTGTGTGGGCGGCAGCTTGTTTAAAACAATCGTACTGCTGGCCGAGCGGTATCTCATCCTGCAGTTCCACGTCTGATCGGTGGAAGAATAGCAGATGGGAAAGTGTGACGCCGGTAGATTGCACCACGGCCACAAAGCAGTCATCGTTCAGTGGGTGAAGAGATGTTAAGCTGAGTCCGGGGTCAACCTCCAATGCAATGATCTTGATTTCTTTGCGAAGCATCGATTTACGAATATCTTTGAGAAGAAATATACTGTGGTAGGCGGCATGGTTAATCACAACGTCCCGGCCATAGATTTTAAACTCCTTGATCTGTCTCGCATCTTCGGTATACAACGTGATTCCTTCGGTGATCTTTAGACCTGCCGCACTCACTTCGGCAACCAAGATCGAGACCTTGTCAAGCTGATCCGCGCACCTGGGCTCTGCACGTAACATATACAGACCTCCATCTGGTCTGACGGCAGCAAACGGTAATATGGGAGAGTCAAAAGACACCTGGTCGCCTTGCTTAACAATGATCTTGCCACGTTGGGGCAATAGATAAACTAGCTTGATAAGCTTTTCAAAATTCAATACCAGTGTTACTGATTTATCCTCGGTCGGTATCTCGACGACGTCAACCAGTGACGCAGTCTCTTCAAAAAGGACAGAAGGATTTAAAGACAGCGTTTTCCCATTACTTAGCTTGATGCAATCCCACTTATGAGAGTCGAAATTGATTACGAGCATCCTGTTAATCTTCTCAACAAAGATGAACTTTTTGTTGATGTCTCTGGTTGAACGCAGAATATACTTGGAGCGGTTCCATGAGTAGTATGACATTTCCAATACATGTAGCCCATCAAAGCGCTGGAGGAAAACTTTGCCGTTAGCTTCGTCCACTTGAACATCGACGATTGATGCACTAACACTTGCCTCGTATGGCAAATTCAGTTCATAGAAGCAGTAGCTGAAGTTGTCAGTATCCGATAATGTAAAGATCGCTACTTCTTGAGTCGAAAATACCAGACAACTATTATCGTTCATCTTTCTCAGTCTGATATCGCTAAACTGGAAATCAAGATCAACGGATTGCATGGAAAGATCCGAATGTCTGATTGCCATTATCTCGCCTCCATCACGTATAAAGCAAAGCCAGTCCTTCAAACATGTCATGGTCTTGATCTGTCCAGAATACAAGGTAGTAGTTTCTGCTGGGCCAGTAGTATTAGGTGAAAATCTCATGAGTCTGCCGTTTGCAGCCAAGTATACAATGGTTTTTCCATCGCTCCCTCTCATCAGTTGACAGTCTAGTTGACCTTCCTCGAGGCCAATCATACCTTCATCAGAGAGGTTTATTGTGCAGAACTGCTTTTTATCGATGATACCGTTAATGTCATCGATATACTGCATCTCATGTTGTTTATTATTCCATATGATAACGGCTTGTTCGAAATGTGCAACTCCATCGATTTGCCACCCTGGACTGTATAAATTTGGTTTGTCATCTATTCCAAACTCTAGAGATTGAGCATATATGCTAGTTCTTGAAACCTGAATCAAGAATCGAGAAGTGAGAAAAACCTCAAAGCATTCATCATCGGTTTTGATCATTAAATCATCGACTTCAGTCAACTGGGGCTCTGGAGTGGACAGGTCCAATGTAAGGCATATTGATGAAGGTGGTGCATCAACCGGGGTCCGGTCAGTTCCAAAAATAATGTAAGCTTGATGGCCTAATGTCCCCAAATCTCTCGATAAGCGATTTCTAAATTCTGGCTGGAGGCTGTTCAAAGGATAGCACCTGGGCGAATTAAAGAATGGAACGTGTCGCAGCTTGCAAATACGGTAGACTTTCCGGAGTGGCACCGAAGTATGAAAGTTGGTTATTGACGTTGGGGATGTTAGCCACATGTCAGAAGTTTGTCTACCGAATCGCTTTCTGCATGGAATAACCATGATTTCAGATGTCCCTTCCGAGGAACTATCCATCGTATGCTTGAAAGTGAGTGCGCTAAATGACGAGATTAGGTTAGTTGGGGTAGTCGGTCGCATTTCTCTTACATCTATGAACAGCTCAATCGTTCTGCCATAACTGATGACAATCAATGGATATTCATTGTCAAGATCTGCCCTTTCATCCATGGAGCATAAACCGCTTAAACCTTTAAACCTTGTCAGTGAGTAAATTGTAATGTGATCGTTACCATCCACCAAGCATGCGTTTATGTGACCAGTTAGAGCGCCAACCACTAGGCAATGTTGAAACCTAGAAAACTCTTCCCCACGTTCCCGCTTGAGAAGCTCCAATAGCTTGGGAGCATAGAAATGATCACGGATGCCTCGAAGATTGCCTGCCTCAGATTTATTAAAGTTTGTCTCGCCTGACATAAGCTGATTGGCTGAGATTACCTCCAATACTCCGTTGTAAAATACCAAAACCTTGTTATCACTCAGAGGCGCACATGCCTCGAAGTTGTGGTCTGTCCAGTAAGTCAAATAGTGGACCTTCTTGACTTTGGGCTCGTTTGTATCCCACTCAATACAGTAGTAAGTTAACCGATTTGACTGAAGCGTAGCGATAAACAGAAAGAAATGGCAGTCATTCTCATTTGGGAAGAAGACGCATTCCAGTATTGTGCAATCGTCGAGAACTAAATTATTCACAGCCTGAATCTGACCCTGGTCTCCAATCTGAAAAAACTTACAAATACTTTCCCTGCCATTAAATGTCATGAACTGCTGAGCCTTTTGATGTCTTCTGAGGCACCAGGGTCCGTCTGATCCGAGATCCAAACAGTAATTGAGAGTGATGTACTCTAATGTTTCGTCAATACTAAGGCCGTAGAGATGACCAGTGGTTAAGGTTACCACAACGACGGGATTGGCCTTTTCAGGTTTAAAAATCTGGCATTCATCAATTCCTTGGTGGGTAAAAAGCGGTGTGACGTCCCCCAACCGGCAAATGGAGTTCTCAGTTAGAAGCAAATATATGCGTTCAAGCGTTATGGCACTGCTCTTCTCTAATTTGCCACTTTCAGGCTCTTCCATGGGCGATTGTTGCAAAAGCTCTTCGATGTCAGAGTCTTCCAGTGTCTCTGGATCCTTGGTAATATCAAAGACCTCCTCCATGGCTGCGGGAGAGGCATACGGCTTGACATCAGACGATGATGTCGCATTTCTTGCCGTTACGAGCACCGGAGCTTTCCTCTCCCTCCTAAGGCATCGTGGTAAAGCTAACGAGAAACACTTTCTAGGCTTTCTTCCTTCAATGGTATTGCAGCGTTTGAAATAAAGTTTAGGTAAATGGGCTCTTAAAATTAGCTGTGGATCTTCCTCTACTCTTTTCGAGATATCAACATCATCTTCATCAATCCCACGATATGATAAAGGCTCATCGATATCTTGAATCACTGAAAGCTCACCGAAACAAAACCAGATTGCATCACGACTATCTAGAAAGCTTTCGGCATCCTCAAGTGGCATGAAATGACCGCTTCTCAAGCCTCTTTTACCGGCAAGACTTTGCAAAGTATGTTGGAATCCATTAGTACTTGCTTGCGAAATAAAAAAGATGAGCTCTCTAACTCTTAAGAAGAACCACGACTATAAGTGAGATAATAAACTATTTAATGATACAAATGAACCAGCCATTTGTGTCTGCTGGCAAAATAATAACATTACAAGAACTTTCTAAGTTCTAATCTTTTAGATCTTCAGCGTGAGTGTAGGATTCGTATCGGGACAATTGCTTCAACGGCATGTCATCTGTGAGCTTATGGTCGCGGGGATGATTTCTAACCTTCGTCTCAAGAAACTTGATAGCATGCCTGATGATGTCTTTGAGTATCACCCTTTTCAAATGCATGAAAAGATCTATTAAACGCATGGTTTGGTTCTCAAACGTCAATTTTGGGAAGTGGAACATGAAATCGGTTACGTTAATCACACGCTTTGCACCTTTGCCCTTGAAGCTTATGCAGAGAAGGAAGCTATTGATTGTAAGGTTCTCAATGATGAAAAAAACACCGGATCTCTGCACCATCTCGTGCAGGTCAGGTCCTTGTTCGCCAGAGAAGTTCATGTAGTCGTCACCAAGCTCGAGATCGTAAGCGGTTTCCACATCAGTCTCCTCTGAATTCTCTTTCTGCTCGTCCATTTTCACCGGCAAGTCCTCCTTTGGAAGGAGCCAGGCGATGAGGCGGTTGATAGTTTCGTCCTCCAATCCCAAGGACAAGTCTGCCAAATTCGTCTCGGCATGCTTTATGACCTTGATACCACCAATCGGTCTATTCATAACCCAGCTTATCTCTATTAGATGTTCATGGGACTGCGAATATTTGTTGTTTGGGGCGTACGGACCTATCACATTTTTGTACGCTGCATTTCTTTGCAGGTCAAATACTTGTGCCATTTCAGCTGTAATTCTATTCCTGTTGAATCCATTTGAAGACTCTTCTCTTTGAAAATGAAGCTTAGCCACTGCAACATCTACAAAAGGCGATGAGTCTCTTTCAAGCATATGAAAGATTGTTTCTTTCAAATGGGCATTCCAGACAAGAGTACGACTTTGGTTTTCAGTGGGGCCCAGACCAGAACTGAAAACTCGCATCAAAATGTAAAGTCGCAGAAGGTTATCTGCTCTCTCGTTTCGTACAGTGTCAAACTCCATTTTATCTGCTTCGTCTAATATATGTCTCCTGAAAGAATACTCGTCCTCAATGTCTGAGAGGATTTTCAGATTTCTTTGAATTTCTGTAACTAATCGCTGCATTTGCGAAGTATCTTCTGGATAATACCCTAATGTCCATTTTTCTACTTGCTTACGCAATTCGGCGTTTTCTGGTTCCATGTAAATTAAAAGATTCGTGATCATTGAATAAAGAGTCGTGTACCTTCTTGAGTCTGATGTCAATACAATTTTGGGAATGTAGACGCTGACGGTATCTTTGAAATTCCCTTGCTTTAAAGAATACACGTTTGTGAATTGAGACACATTGTCATACAACATCACGGCAGAGAGATCTTTCATGATAGCCTTTGAAGATAGAGCATCCGGTTCCAAACAGAGATTTATACTCAGCCATGGCGGCCATTGCACTCCGTTATCCTGTCCATAACCGTCTATTGCAAAATCCATCTGCAGTAAATCCTGATCATCGATTTCGTAATCACTCTTTGAAAAGTGAAACACGTTCGCTTTTGTAAAGTAAATTCCATATCGTCTTAAGAATACATCATCATCATATTCGGCCCTCTCAACTCCGAACGACAGTATTTTCAGCATAATGGTTGGTGTCGTAACAACTAAACAAGTCTCGGCCGTCTTGTCGGAGATCAGTTGAATCTGAGGATCAATGAACTGAACAATGTGGTTGTGCCGCACGGCATATTCGGTGTCTGATCCTAGTTTTGATATTCCGTTGTTGAAAATATCTTCTAATACCTCGTTGAACGTTTCTTCAGTGGATTTGTTCAAAGCTTCCTCAAACTGTGTGCCGTGATCAAAGTTCGATTGACTGCCCTGATCTTCGTTCTCTTGATGCGATGCCTCGCTATTCACTATTTTGCTGATGATCTTCAAGCAGTGCTGCTCAGTCAATGAGGCAAACTGTCGCGTCAAGCTCCTGTAATGTAGGTACTTGAACACAATATTTCTAGTATCTTCATTCCATTTCAGGAGCATCCCGCATACATGGTACCGGTTCTCAAATTCCCGTGCGGATATTACAGAGCTTTGAAGCTTCTCAATGAAAGGATAGTTAAATTTCACTTCCGATCTATCCAATCCCATGGATAGTTTTCTGAGGGAGTCACAATCTTCTAATAATTGATCAACACCGGAAATTGCCAAGTCACTTTCTTCCAAGTTTTGTTTCAACGATTCAATATTAGTACGGCCTTCAGGAGAGTGTATTTTCTCTTCAAGATTCTTCTTGTGCTTGGTTAGTAGTTCCCGTCTTTTGTGAAGAGAGGTCCAAGGTAACTTCAGCGGCTCGCCCAACACACACTTGTGCGATAGGTTATTCTTAAACGGTACAATGCGCTTATGTGTGCCAGGATCGACTTGAAATGTATCACCGTAAGCAGCTCGCCTTAAATACATGAACTGCCTGGCATAGAGCAATCGCACCATTTTCAAATCTGGAACGTAGTTCTCGATATCAATGAAATTGACCTCTTTGAAATCACTAGGATCATACCAATTCATATCGTCATCTGGTATATCAAGCTTCGCCTCAGTCCTCTCTTCGATAAATTTCGCGAGCCTAAAAGATGCCTCAATGGCGCGAATATCAAGCTCCATGGTCGAGATATCACCTTCTAGAAGTTTGAGACTCATGATTTTCTTAGTCTTATCCAGACCTTCCTGATACTTCAGCATTACTTCCTTCCTCTGGTGCAAATCCATGACGAAGTTATCAGTTTTCGCCTTCAGTCCACTGAACTCGATTGTTTCGCGATTGCTCTTTCTCAATTCATGTGAATTATGGATGCTATGCGCCAAGTGAGTTATGTAGAGTGGTGAAACGTCAGCGTGATATGATATGGTGCATAGATGTTCTCCAAACTTCGGACTTATACTCTGAAACCCAAACAGTTGGCCTCTCCTGACTGGGAGGTTTCCGGCAAACGATCTCCACCAGTTCATAAAGAGATGTATGCTTCCTGGACTTAATTGCATGGTATTGTAAGCACTGTCAGATTTTGAAAGGAGAAGAAACGACATGTGGATAAAGTGACTTCTGAATTTGGCATATGAATCATGTTTGTCTCGGTCAGACACTTCTTGGGGGTTGCGAAGTCGAGCTTCGTAGTGTGGTTTAAAAGAGCGACTCCTATCGAGAGTACCCTTAATTAGCCGCTCTAGCACTATGCCTACTTTAAGTAGCACTCCTCCCGCTAAACTTATGCCTGTCTTCTCAATGTAGCGCGATGCCATTGTCGCCCTTTCAGAGGCTTCTTTTGTTGTTCTCTGCAAATCCAATAGGTAATAAAACGACGCATATTGTTGTAAGTTGGTATTATCTTGACTGGGGATGAATACTGTTTGATCAGATGGGCGCGACCACACAAGAAGAGGCCTAGCAAAGTGGTTTGGCATGCTGAAATGTACTGTGTCGGCTCTGCATGATAAGAAATCGAGCGGGTCGTCTTTTTGATTGCAGTTGAGAATGACGTTTTCGGCAAATCCTACAATGAATCCTGCAGCATCAGGCCCGATTTTGTAAGGACTTTTGCCGCCTTTGAGGCAGACATCGAATTTACCCTTCTTCCTCCATGACGCTTTGACCCGAGCGTGAAAAATGTACCTCAGCTTATCCCAGAACCCAAGTTTTGGAGAAGGATCGATTGGAGGCTTTGAAAAGTTATCTAAGCATTGCATCGTTTGCTGAATAGCCGGTTGATAACCTCCGCCCCAAGTAACCTGAGTAGTACCATCTGAATAGATATCAAAGTCAAGCTTAGTATAAAGTTTAGCACTTGTCAGCGTCCTTGGAACAGTGATCGAATAGTAGCTGTCCTTACAACCACTATTCGAAGGCACAAGGGGTACAAACACTTTTCGAATTTCGTTATTTGAGCGAATCATGTCCTCGGCGATTATCAAATCACCGTGAATGTGGTTGTCGCTTATGCCAACTTGCGTCTTTCCTAAGGGCGGAATGTAAACCAGGGGAAGCGGATAGTCCTTCAAGTGCCACCTCAACTCAGTAAACTTGAAATTGAAATACATTGGTATCATAATGCTGTAGTCAGTATCTTTCGGCGCTCCTTTTCCGACCTCATGTATAAAATCAGGAATACCGTTGATTCCAAATGATGGTTGAAAAATATCCACATCGATCCCCTCAATAATCAAATTGGCGAGGAACGGATGTGTTTGAAGAGGAAGAACTTTGTGGTTGAAATCCCCCGGCAAGTTTGTTGTGTCAAATTCTCCCCATAAAAATGGGAAGTTCTTGTTGTATTCATCTTTCTCCTTCTGTTTGTAATGCTTGATCCTATTGATCCAGGAGATTGAGAAGTTCTCAAGTATACGGTTATAGGCGTTCTCAATCTCTGATGAGATAACTATCTCGTGTTCTTCGACTTTCACCTCATTAATATTCACATTATCCTTATTATTCGGGTGAGTTGGAACGTTACTCGCCTTAAAACGGAACTTTCGCCTCAACGCGCCAATTCGTTGGATTATGTCACTAACCTTAATTGAAGGCATTTTCTGGCTTTCAGGGACTTTCGATTGAGCTTGTTTCAATATCTCTGGAGCTGTCCGTTTTTCAAATTCTTCAAGCTTGGCAAGCCTCAATTTTTGCTCCGCTAGACCTATCTGACATATCATGTTGAGCTCCGCCTCAAATGGATCATCTTCGATACTAAAGAGCCATCTCTTCGACTTAAGTTTTACTCTTGGCAGAGATGGGCTTTTGACTGGATGAGGGAAAATGACGCAATCATCCTTAGAGGTTTTGAAACTGTGAACCATCTGTTTTAGAGCTTTGTAAATCGTTGGAAAGTTATCGATAAGGGTGTAAAGCTCAAATTTGTGGGGTATACTTAGGTGCCACATTTCGTTCTCTAAAATGACGGCTGGCGAAAGCGATTCAAAGCTGCTAAATCCGCTCCTCATTTGCTCAATAACAGCGTCAGCGTTTAAAGAAACATTATAACGTAGTATTGTAAGCAGGCGAACCCAATAGTTGCGCACGAGTGGTGATTCGATGCATAACTGAAGTCGGTGACCATTAATCGAAAATTCAGTCAAATCCTTAAGAGTCAAAAAAACCGAAGTGGCCTGGAATCTGGCTGTTAAGCCATTAGGTAGCACGAAAATGTGAGTCATGAGTTCCGACGAAAAGTTAAACTGAAGCAAATTCTTCAGCTCCGCCCATTTAACATAATGATAAAATCGTTTTCGCCTTGTGAGCGAGACCGCCATAAAGTGCTTTTTAGCCAAAGATTCACATGAGTGCGAGCAGACATCATGGCCGAAAATCTGTTTTACGGTATGAACACCTGATATCATCAAGAACAAATTCATTAGCGATAAGACGGATTTGAGTCGCTTGTTGTCGACCTGAATTGCAATGTAACGGTCGCCATTGGCTTCGAACGATGACGTCTCGGGAAAGACTTTGATGGAAAGAACGGCTACTTTGGCAACCTTCCTTGCTGAGAGCTCATTATTCGCACCTGTTGTCTCAGAAATTATGGTAGACGACATATCATTGATAAGTGTGTTAAAATTCCAGAGATGTTGAACTTCAGTTTCTTCACTGGTTGAAATATCGTCCAGTCCTTCGTTTTGATAATGTTTATAGTTTCCAGCCTGGCCAGTCTTATTCATGGTCGTCCGTCCTGCTTCAACTTTATTATGCCATTGAGTGCGGTTTCCAAACAGAGCGATTTGAATCTTATCTGTCTCAAGACAGTATTTTCTTAATCTGCCATTGATGAAATCTTCAGAACTTTGAGGATCAATGTTTGAAAAAACACATGGAGGCATGAAAACCGATCGAGCACCAAATGTGAATTGCACCTGTCTAAAATCAACTTTTAAGTAATCGAAAAATTCGGGCAATTCCTGGAAAAACAATTCGCTTGGCAGAATTTTCTGACATTTCAGGCTCTTGCCAATCTTAGAGCATTGTTTCTCTGTCTCGCTCAGCCTTTCTGCGAATCTTCGATAGTAATCCATGAAGTAATTTTGCTCCACGTCTAAATATCGGGAATCAAGCTTCTTGAATATGGCATTTAATACAATCATAGTCTGCAATTCCGATAGATCAACTGTAAAGGTATCAACATTAATTTGAGCAGCAAACAAAAGCTCTGGTATGAGTTTAAAAGAGTTCTTCCACGCGATGCTATCTATTATGAGTATAGTGTGCACGTAATCAAGTTCTCGAACCACATGTTGCGAAGTTAGAGCTATCATCTCGATGCTACAATTCACAGCATGGTGCACTTGATTCTTCTTATCATCGTCCTCAGCGTTGAATCTCTGAGTCTCATAGTTGAGCATTAAGGCTGATAGTTTGTGGATCAAAAAATCCTTTTGATCGCTGACAACTAGCCTGGGGTCCTCTAGCGTCAATTTAATGTTTATCAAGGGTAGCAAAGCCTTGAAATACTCAAAGGTGACTTTTTTACCGATTAGGAACGTCGAATAGGAATCCTTGTATCGTGTGCACTCGGGAGTCGCCAGTATGCTTCTGAAAACGCTAATGTTCCTCTTAAAACATTTGTAGAAAGAAAGATGGTCCACATCTACATCAACTGTTGGCGAGGATATATGGCCCTTGATACTGCATACGGCATTCTCAAGCTCATGGCTTTCGCCGTAAGCAAAACGTTGAGAGAGAAGATTCGAGGAGCCGAAAAGAGACATATTAGGGATCTCCAGTACTTTGAAATTTCGCAATTGAGCGTTTTTACAGGTCTCCTTCACGTTCATAGATACTGAAAAGCCAGAGAGCGTCGCATTAAATTTGAAAGGGGTATCATCTTCCCGGAAAAGGAGTTTGAAACCTGGTGCAGAAGTGTCGATTCTTTCCACGTTGACGAAAAACGTCTCAACAAACACATCCAAGCTCAAGAACTCATTCAAAGCAACCAACTCTGGTTCACTTGTCATGGGAATTCTTTCCACTGAGATCTGGTCAATAGACGCCGTGACTCTAGTCAGCGTCTGCAGCGAATCACATATCTGGTTGATCGTAGATATAAAGTATTCCTTCCCGACTTTGATCCGCTCCTCGATGGTCAATTGCTCAACCGCTTCCGCTTCCGCAGCTTTGCTTCCCGTCTGCCATGAACTTAACGAATCCAGCGGAAGCTTTACGTCTCCAACCTTAACATCCACGCAAAGATCCTTGAACGGTAATCCTTGTCCCAGGCTTTCCGTTAATACCTGGCACCTGCTCGTGACAGAGACATCTTCAAACAGCACATTGTCGTTGAAAGCGAGACCTGTCATTACGAAAGATACACGCAAAACGTTCTGCGACTTCATCATCCTTGAATGCATCCCCACAGTTGCAAACTTGACCTGCGAGTTTTCCAACTTGACATTAAAACACATAATATTCAGTCCATCGATAAACTTGATAACCCACTGATAATACTTCGGCGACAGCCTAGCGCTCAAATCTCTTGAAGACCCCTCCCCCTTCTTCTCTGAAGCGCTATTTCCGCGATATACAATAACATCTCGTACCAGAAACTTCTTATCAGACGGTATGAACTGAACAGAACCAATATAGACAACATCACGGATCGCCAGCCGTCCTATCTGCAACCTAAACACGTTCACATAAGACACCGACACTCCAAACACAAATCGTAGCAGCACCCTGAAAGCGATCCAAGCAAGGATCGAAATCAAAACCAGCCGTATGGCGACTTCGCCATAAAACATGATGCCAACCTGGTGGTTTCAGAAAAGACTAGTCCAAATACGACACGATGGGCGACAATTCAAGCCATCATAGGGAGCTGATAAGACAGCTTACACCTAGTAAGCTTCCTCTAGCAAGAAGGGTAAGCTATAACCTGCCCTGCAAATAACGGCTTGGGAACCCTTAGTCAGTGTCGCTTTGAACGGCTGTTTATATCTGGAGATTTATGTTTTGGTGAGATTTATTAGCATTGGGATTTGCTGTATTGGAAGACTGAATAGCGGCAGTTCTGAAGCCATTGCAATGCTCTTGCTGCTCAAGGTCAGTTAGAATAGATCTAGGTTGTCGTGGGATCGAGGAAGCTGGAAAAATGGGTCCCTTTTTGTTTTGGGTAGCGGCGACAATTCGCTTTAGAGATCATATACTCGAAAGATAAGGCTAGAAATGGTATAACGAACTATAATGCTTTGAGAAAGCGGGTATTGTGGAGGTTTGTATGTTGGTATATCATAATAGGAGCAGTGGAACGGCTAGAGCCAAACCGGACAGACCAGCGCCTAGTTTGTTAGCGATGCCCGGGAAAATGGTTGCTTGAATTGTGGAACTTTGGATCGCCTGGGTAAAGGCGACTGCAGTTGTGCCAGCTGGAGTCTTGGTAGTTGGAGCCTCGGTGTAGAGGATGGTCGAGACCTTGGTCACACCGCCAGTGGTCGTCAGATAGGTAGAAGTCTGGGGAGCGCCTTGGGTGCTGGTGTAGATGGTGGTACCGCCTTCAACAGTCAGATAGGTGGTCTCTGGGACATATACCTTCGTGTAAGCCTGGGTCTTTGCACCGGTGGAATAGTATGTGGTTGTTTGTGGGGGACACTCGGTGCAAGCTCTGGTGACGGTGATCGTATTGCCGTTCTGGACTGTTGTACATGGGATCCAAGGCTGATACGTGGTTGTGCAGGTCTCAACTTTGCCACCTTTGATAATCATCGTGGTAGAATATGGACAGACGGTGGTGTAGGTGGTGGTCAATCCGTTGATGACCGTAGTACCAGTTACTGTTGTCTTTGCAGGTGCGGTTGTGACGGGACATAGAGTGGTGTAGGTGGTCTTTGTACCGCTGATAGTGGTGGTGACAGTGCTCAATGTCAATGGACAAGTGGTCGTGTACACAGTCAGAGTGCCACTGACAGTAGTAGTGATCGTAGCTGTGGTGTAGACTGGCATGGTTGTGACTGGACATAGAGTGGTGTAGGTAGTCTTCGTACCGCTGACAGTGGTGGTGACACTGCTCAATGTCAATGGACAGGTGGTCGTGTACACGGTCTGAGTGCCGCTGACAGTAGTAGTGACGGTGCTTGTGGTGTAGGAAGGTGGGACAGTGTAGTTAGAGGATCCAGTTGGTCCTGAGGTTGGAGACCCTGACGTAGGAGGATTTGAAGTTGTTGCATTTGATGCTGGCGCACCGGAAGTAGATGGTTTAGAAGTTGGACGGAATGATGTTGGTGGACCAGAAGTAGGTGGACCAGAAGTAGGCGGACCAGATGTTGGTGGACCAGATGTTGGTGGACCAGATGTTGGAAGGCCTGACGAACTTGGTGGAGCTGATGAACTAGGGTGCGAACTTGAAGCCTGAGAACTTGATGGAGCCGACGAAGATGGTTGCGAACTTGAAGCCGGCGAACTTGATGGAGCTGAACTAGAAGCCTGCGAACTAGAAGCCTGTGAACTCGAAGGCTGTGAACTAGAAGCCTGCGAACTAGAAGCCTGAGAACTAGAAGCCTGCGAACTTGATGGAGCTGACGAAATAGGTTGTGAACTAGAAGACTGAGAACTTGAAGCCTGCGAACTTGAAGCCTGCGAACTTGAAGCCTGAGAACTTGAAGCCTGAGAACTTGATGGAGCTGACGAAGAAGGCTGTGAACTTGAAGGTTGCGAACTAGAAGCCTGCGAACTAGAAGGAGGGTTGGAACTCGAAGGCTGCGAACTAGAAGCCTGCGAGCTTGAAGGCTGCGAACTTGATGGAGCTGAGGAAGAAGGCTGTGAACTTGACGGAGCCGAACTCGATGGAGTCGAACTCGATGGAGTCGAACTCGATGGAGTCGAACTCGATGGAGTCGAACTCGATGGAGTCGAACTCGATGGCTTCGAACTCGACTTACTCGAACTCACAGTTGAAGATTTGTCTTCATCATCATCATCATTAGTCTTCGAACTTGATGAAGCTGACGAAGTAGGCTTTGAACTTGAAGGCTGAGAACTTAATGGAGCCGACGAACTCGATGGCTTCGAACTTGAAGGCTGTGAACTAGAAGGCTGCGAACTTGTTGGAACTGACGAAGTAGGCTTCGAACTCGAAGGCAGCGAACTTCCTTGAGAGCTTTCTGGCTTCGAGGTTGGTGGACCTGGCCTGCTACTTGGCGGACCAGGTCTGCTGGTTGGCGGACCAGGTCTGCTGGTTGGCGGACCAGGTCTGCTGGTTGGCGGACCAGGTCTCGAGCTCGTAGCTGAAAGTGTGTCTGAATCATCATCATTAGGATTACCGGCTGCAATCACGCCTGTTGCTGTCTCTGCGGCTAGCAGCAGCAACAATACGGACGAAAGCGAGTGTAACATTTACCGAGAGTCAATTTGCCAAATCTGATACTATTCTAGAGCGCAAAAACGCAGCAATCTCGAACCCTTCCCGCTTTACCGCCAATTTTTATACCTCAGCCCTGCCTGATCCGCCAAAATCTGCCAGTC
Source organism: Torulaspora indica (assembly GCA_931305995.1). Lineage (NCBI taxonomy): Eukaryota > Fungi > Ascomycota > Saccharomycetes > Saccharomycetales > Saccharomycetaceae > Torulaspora > Torulaspora indica. The sequence goes on along the minus strand of CAKNUP010000003.1, from coordinate 778,362 downwards.
ACACCATCTAGACCGCGTTCCCTCCTGCTTTCCCTATTCTCTCTTGCCGATCCCCATTACACCGCTCTACTGCCAGCCAAAACGATCAACCAAAACGATTTCCACGACCAGTGCCACTAATCGAGCCAACCCACGGCAAAGCAACACAACACACTACAAGACCACGATCTAAAAATAAAAGACTTGTTCCCGCGCTCAGAACTGTATTTGACAGGATCTCCAGGCCTTGTTCAGCAATCGGTATACACACTGCTCACAGGCGGTCTATGCAGGTTCCACAATGGGCATTCCACGTCTGCAGTTTTTACCCCATACGGAAATTCTGCAAAGCTAAAATCTTTCTCGAAGGCAAATGATCGTCGCACCTTCGCACGGCTATTTCTGTAGCCTGTGCCCCTCTTCTACCGAACGCCCCAAAAATTGCGTTCCTGTTACCCGAAGAGGCAAAAGGTGGGGCATTGTGACCGCATCCTGCAGCCCGAAATGCCCGATCGAGACGCATTGTCCGCATTCGTGCATGGACGACTCCGAGTCGTTCTCCGGAATACTGGTTATCGGTCCAATCGATTTGCTGCTCACGGCGTTGGCACTGCAGGGTTTGGGGTCAGTACTCTAATAAGGTTGACCGAGGACATCTAGGCATTGGGACAATGGACAAATGGCGTCTACAGACATTGGAGAAGCGGCCTCTGGGGCTGTGAATCAATGCAGATTGAACAGCGCGTGGGAGGGGGATAGATTGCGTGACGATTGCGTGACGATCGCGTCTACACGAGTAGACAAACGATACCTCGGCTCTGGAGTAGTACGCAGTTTGCTGAGTGCGCAAGGTGTGATTTGAGGGTGTGACCCGGCTTTGTGAAGTTGGCACCCTTACACCACAGAAAAGGTGAAAAATTTTCGATTGGGCAGCCCAGATGAAGAGCATCTGCGATGCGATGAAGTAAGCATTGGTAGAGGGATAAGAGGTAGATTGGTTGAGTCTGGATCAGCAGGAACCAGACAGTAGTTAGCTGAAAGAAGTTACGGATAAACGGCAAAGATGGCTCCACCAAAGAAGACCGTGAAGATGGATTTGAACTCGTTCCTGAACGATGATACTTTTGGATCATCGTGGGCGGAGGAAGAGGTTGACTTGAACAAGATTACGATTCCGATCGAGAATATGAAGGCAAACACCGTACCGTTGGAAGAGCTGGCAGCAGCCAAAAATTCGGGTGTTGGCGGAGGTAACTTCAGAGGTTCTAGACTGGACCCGGCACTTGGCGGTGGCAGACGTGAATTTTCGGACCGTGTCGAGTACCCTGTGCCAGACCGTGCTCCTTACAGGGCTATCATCAATAACATCCCATGGGATATCTCGCCGGAGGGTGTACAGGCGTGGGTTGAAGACGGTCTGCAGAAACCGGGATCCGTGGAAGAAGTGGATTTGCCAAGAAGTATGAAGGATCCAACTCGTTTGAAGGGGATTGCGTTCGTTACGTTGAAGGAGCGTGAGGATTTGGTCCAAACTCTGACGTTCAACGGTACCAAGTTGAACGAGCGTACCGTGTATGTGTCGGTGGCCGCGCCAAGAAGGGAGGGATTCAGAGGCGGTGATGACTTCGACTGGAACGGAGCCCGTGGCTCGAATTTCCAGGCCTCCAGAGACTCGGCAGGTCCAGACCTTGACTGGGGTGCCGCCAGAGGTTCTAACTACCAGGAGAGACGCGAGAGAAGGGAAGAGCCAAACTTGGATTGGGGTGCCGCTAGAGGGTCTAACTACCAGGAGAGACGTGAAAGAAGGGAAGAACCAAACCTGGATTGGAGTGCCGCCAGAGGGTCACAGTTCCAGGAGAGACGTGAAAGAAGGGAAGAGCCAAACCTGGACTGGTCAGCGGCCAGAGGGTCACAGTTCCAGGAAAGAAAGCCAAGAAGAGAGGAACCCAATTTGGACTGGAGTGCCGCTAGAGGGTCCCAGTTCCGCGAAAGAAAACCAAGAAAGGATGAACCTGAACTTGATTGGGGTGCGGCCAGAAGTGCCCAAGTTCCTGAGAGGAAACCAAGAGTCAACGTTAACAGGAAGGCCGCTGCATCTGAACCTACTGAAGAGAAGCCCAAGATTCAAAAGTCTGCATTCGACGTGCTAAGCAACGAGGACGAAGACGATGAAGAACCTCAACAGCAAGAGGAGGCTGCAGAGCAAAACAAGGTTCCAGCTGATCTATTAGCTCAAGAGACTAGCAAATTGAGCGTGGAAGACAATGGTGAGTGGGAGACCGTTGGCAAAAACTAGAAAGGACTCTCGTGTTGGCACTTGTGATGGCATGTCTGTAGAATATTTTTCCAATGTGTACGAGTTATCTGTATAATTATCTAAGTTCCCTTATAGAACTGCTTTGCTTTGTTAGGCTCTGGCTGCTCTTGCAAGTAAAACAAAATATCATCACATAAACATAAAAAATACATATGTTTAATAATAACAAACAACTCGAAGGCCAATCCACTAAGTTACTATTTGATTAGCGATGGAAGCTGTAGATGCTGAATTTGGACCTGTTCGAAAATCCAAGGGTAAAGCTAGTTCTGGCAGAATTTTGAAAGACAGTGCCATTGACCATGAGCAAAAATCTATGCTTCAAAAGTTCACATTACTGCCGATGAAGAAGACCAGCTCCAATAAGGTGAAAAAGCCGGATCATGCTTCTGAGACCAGAGATATTCCCAGCATAGACATTCCTACTGAGATGCAATGCGAAACCCTGCAAAATGTACGTATGGTGAAGAAGACCTCGGTTTCGAACTTAGCAGTTGTGAAACCGCTAGATCCTGATTTCAAAAGATTCAAGCATCATTTACTGCGAACTATCTATCACGGACTTCCTCCGCAAGACGTAAAGGTACCGAGCTATTTACAGGACGTCCAAGCGGAGTTGAACAGAATTCTGAGTCAGGCTATTGTTCAGAAGGAAAGCCATTCTACTATCATAGTGGGACCTAGAGAAAGCTACAAGACATTTCTGTTGGACCACGAAATAGCTCTCTTGGCCAGTGAATATGCGGGACAGTTTATCACCATCAGGTTGAACGGTTTCATTCATTCTGAGCAGTCAGCGATTAACGGCATAGCAACGCAATTTGAACAACAGCTAAGAAAATTGCGTGGTGCGACCTGTGATACAACCAATGAATCAGACATAAGCAGCGGCTCATTAACGGAAGTTTTCGAGAAAATCTTGCGGGTTCTGGATTCTACGTCCGTCGGGAATCAAAACAGGAACCAAAAAAATGGAGCAGCTACGAAGATTACCGTGGTGTTTATTTTTGATGAGATCGATACATTTGCAGGACCCGTCAGGCAGTCTCTTCTGTACAATCTTTTCGATATGGTTGAGCACGCAAAAGTGCCGGTCTGCATATTTGGATGCACCACCAAGCTTAACATTCTCGAGTACCTTGAAAAAAGGGTCAAGAGTCGATTCTCGCAGCGAATTATCTACATGCCTCAGGTTGAAAGCTTGGAGCAATTTCTGGAGTTAACAAAGGAGCTCTTAACAGTTTCGCGTGCCTCCGAATTCAGATATGCTGATTTATGGAATCAAAAAGTCAAGGAAACACTCGCCGACGAGAAAGGTAACTTTTACAAATTGGTGAAAATTAATTACGAAACTTTCAGATCGCTGCCCCATTTCAAGAACGGTATTATCCCTTTGATCTACGGTGCAGAAGATTTTGAGTCGCTCTGTAAATCGCTTGAAAACTGCGATCTAATCAAAAAATATGAAAATAACCAACTGGCCAGTAGCCTGAGTGCCACGGTCGCCTCTCTTTCGGACCTAGAACTCGCGATCCTAATATGCGCCGCCCGAGCGGCTCTAAAAGCTAAGGACGAAGTCATGAATTTCAATCTCACGTACGCCGAGTACGAAAGTATGACAAAATCTCTGAACGCGAGAATACCGACAGTGGCCAAACCAGGAACTTCAAGAGACGGCTCCTCAGTTCTTCTCGACAGTGCTATAAAGCTGTGGAAGAAGCAAGACGTTAAAAATGTGTGGGAAACCCTGATCAGTCTAAATTTTTTAACCGAAAAATCAGCTATTGGTCTACGCGAATCAGCTATGGCTGTATTCTATGCCAGTAACTACCAGTTACAAGGTACCACGATCCCATTTGATCTGCGACAGTATCAGACTCATGTTACATTATCAGACCTCAGACGCATCGTTCCCAGCTCCTCCCTATACTACCCATGGACGCAGCTATGATGCTGTACAGCCAATGCGTTAGATATTCGGGAAACTATCATTCGCGGGTCAAATGAAGGAACCATTTTCTATATAATTACAGTTTCATTTTACTGTTCCATCTGAGTTCTAAGCGCTCGGAGGCTTCTAGGACACAACAGTCCAAGGACAATATAACGATATTGAAATACTCAGAGGACTCAGAGGATGTGATAAAGCTGGTTAAAGCAGGCTGTCAGTTCAAGCTTGGGCTTCTAGTTGATGTTCGTATCGAATGATTTGACATTTGGCACTTTTAAGCTTCACCATGGCATCTCAAAGATGAAATGTTGCATTAATCACTTGTTTGTTGAGCAATCACTCGTCGAATGAGTGATTCTAGGGTATTAGAATCACCTCTTCAGATCTAAATTCAATACCATGGAAGCTGCGAAAAAAACCGAGTTCAAATACAAGATTGGGAAGGTCAAACAGACACCATCTGTTCAGAAGGATCCCAAGACTGGGTTAAGCTTCATTCAATTAAAAGCTACACCAGATGAGAAAGTATATGGATGTACGAAATTCAGTGGACATTATAAAGAGGAAAAAAAATTGGGCCAAGGAACTTTTGGCGAGGTTTATAAAGGCACTCATTTGGAGACGCAAAGGCAGGTTGCCATGAAGAGAATTATTATTAATGTGGAAAAAGATCTTTTTCCTATTACTGCTCAAAGAGAGATTACGATATTGAGGAGGTTAGACCATAAGAATGTGATCAAACTGATAGAGGTTGTGTACGATCATTCGCCGTCAGCTGGGGACCATTCCGAGCAGCAACACCCATCTACAAAGAACTCGTTGTCGAAATCATTCTACATGATATTGCCTTATATGGTTTCGGATCTTTCAGGGATACTTCATAATCCGAGGATTAATTTGCAGCTGAGTGACATTAAGAACATGATGCTTCAACTTCTGGAGGGTATCAATTATATTCACTGTCAAAAATACATGCACAGAGACATAAAGGCCGCCAATATTCTTATAGATCACAATGGTGTCTTGAAGCTCGCCGATTTTGGGTTGGCACGAGTCTACTACGGCGCTCCACCAAACTTACGATTCCCAGGCGGAGCGGGTTCAGGGGCCAAGTACACATCTGTGGTGGTTACAAGGTGGTATCGAGCGCCTGAACTAGTTTTGGGCGATAAGACGTATACTACTGCAGTGGACATATGGGGAGTAGGATGTGTCTTTGCGGAGTTCTTCGAGAAGAAACCTATCTTGCAAGGCTCGTCAGACGTTGATCAAGGCCATGTGATTTTCAAACTGCTAGGTACCCCTAGTGAAACAGACTGGCCTCTTGCAAGGTATCTCCCCGGCGCCGAACTAACCAGGACCAAGTACCCGGGAAACCTGAAAGAGAGATTTGGAAGCTTTTTGTCCGATGTGGGACTAGATTTCCTGCGAAAGTTACTTGCGCTCGATCCCTACAAGAGACTGACTGCGATGTCAGCTATCCGCCATCCTTTCTTCAAGGAAGATCCTCTACCATGCGATAAGCTGGCGCTCCCATGCGAAGAAAGTCACGAATCAGACATCAAACGATATAAGGAAGAGATGCAACAAGCGATGTCGCAAAAGGCGCCCTCAGCACCCCAAGGACATGTTATCGAAACTGGAAACTTTCCAAAGGCTCCTAAACCTTCGTTCCCTAAAGCACCTGCAAGGAACGCATTCCCCAAGGGCCCTGCCATGCCTGGTGCGAAGGCTCCCTTAAAAGCTCACAATACTGCACTCCCCCAAAACCGCACATCCTCCAGATACGAGAACGGTACAGGTGTTGCTTCGAACGCCGGCTACCGAGCCGCTCCTGCGGGCGGATACCGTGAGACCAGCAGGTATAACCCCCATGCCAATCCGAGAAATCCCACCATACACCCTCGAATGCCCCCCAGGCCGCAAGGGTCACGGTACGACACAAGGCCCGCAGCTACAGCTGGGTTCACCCCGAATCGGCCCCGTCTGGAGTTTTCTACAGACAGATCCAAGGCCAGCTCACAGAACCCTACTGACAAGAAGACTGACACCAAGGGATGGGCTCCACAGCCCAAGGCTGCCCCACAAAATCCTTTACAAACGCACCCGGCACTGCCGCAAGCACCCGCTAAGACTACTTCAAACGAACAACCTTCTCAGGACCAGGCACAGCAAAATGCCAGTGCAGGACCTCCAGGCCCATCGGGCGAACCCCATCCAGAAAACAGGACCGGGAACAAAGGTCCCAGCAACATAGCAGATTTCTACTAAGTGGATGTTACACTACTGCAGCAAATGTGACACATTTACAACTCCTCTAACTCCCAGAAGAGCCTCCAACATTCCTTATTGGTATTTTCTGTATCCATTAGTTGCTGTCATTTGGGGTCAAATTGTTGAATGCGAGCGCCGCGCGTGTTACAAGAGCTACCAAAAATCTGAAACGAAGCAGTACATATCCATCGAGGGACCAGATCTGAAACGGGGACGTGTGAGGCTGGTTACGATTGCGGAGCTTTCCTTGCTTCGAATATAAAGCTGGGGTAATACGAATTTGAACTTTTATGTTAGGACATTTTCGGAGCTACCATAGGATAGGTTACCGAGGAAAAAAAATTCGATTTGCAGTTGAGCAGGTGAGATGAATTGTTCTAATCTAGGCGAGCGGTCTTCTCGGACGTTTACGCGAACGCCCAGTGGGATGACTTTCACGGAGGACGTCAAAACGATATTTTCTGTCTTGATTATTTGTCTAGACCTGAAGGATGAGAGTAAACCGTCTCGCAGGTGGTACAATCCGCTTCAAAAGACGTCGTATCCTTACTCTTTTTCGTTAGAAGAAGGAGTTGATCGGATGCAGGACCTGAAACTCACGGTGGATATGACGACTACTTCGGTAGATATTTCGTTTAAAATTCAGCCTGAAGTAGCGTACCAACTGATAGAGATTTTCATGGAAGCAAAGTTACTGCATACGCCTGCTGATCGAACACGGAATGCGCCTAAAGCGAAATGTATACTGCAACCGACGCCTAAAGGGGTAAGTATACTTCAGAAATACGTGAGAGATATCGGATTGAAGAATCTGCCACCGATATTGTTTTCCGATTGCAACTCGATGGAGCTTTTCACTTTCGAAAGAAGCTCTGTGACGGATTCCATCATTTACAGTGACCCGCTGGTGTATATATTGCTCAATAAGATGATGGGACCTTCTCCGAATGTTTGGTCCCCAACAAATTCACATGAGAAGATTCCGCCATTGTCAAAGCTACTGGAGTACAACACTGACATCTTCAGCTTTGAGAATATTCCGTATTGCGGATCCGAGGGGCCGAATTTACAGAAACGAGAGCAAAGCCCATCATGGCTTGATCAAGTACCAGAAGACAGGTTGCATGATGAGAACCGAGTTTCGCCGCTTGCGCATAAGTTCTTTACAAATCCTGATTCGGATTCGCATGTCCAGTACTATTCTATAGACGCAGGCCTGCGAATTTGCAAATCGAAAGTTTTCGGTAATCCAAAAGTAGTTTTCGATTATTGTTTTACGACTAAAGCCATTTGGCAATGGATCATGGACTGCACAGATATAATATATCCTAAGGATGCAGTTTCAGCAGCCGCATTGTTCCTCAAAGCCGGACTTATTGCTCCAATATCATTGACGCCGTCGGATAACTCCTGTCGAAAATTCTGCATCAGCAGGACGTCCTATTATACCCTTACAAGACGAGCATGGGACGTAGTTCAATGGAATACAGCGAAGGGCATACGTGCATCCATTTCCAAAATCTCAAATGATGAAACAGACGCACACGACGAGCAGACCAGCGCCTCCTCCTTAAGTACATGCGCTGATGACTGCAAAGGTATAAAAAGGCCAGTTAGTTCCATACTAGACTCTGAAGGAAGAGCAGGTACACCGGGACACCAAATTAAAGGCATCGATGATATCTTACGGGATCCCGGTATGAAATATCTATTTAGGCAACACTTGGAGAACGAGTTTTGTTCAGAGAATCTCGAAGCATTCATTGAAATAAAGAAGTTCCTTAGGAAAATGGGACTTTTGAAGAAGCTAATCCAGTCTAAGAAGGCAACCGATTTAAAAAATAAAAAGACTAGAGCCAGATGCTCAGGAAGCAATATTCGGGCAGCCATAGACTCCGCTTTAGCAAGACAAGCAAACGAATGTCTTGAATTGGGCTACCACATCTATTCCTCTTACATTGTGATCAACTCGCCTTACCAGCTTAACATTGATCATAGCTTGCGCGAAGCTATTAACGCTGTGATGCTTCGTTCGGAACCTGCTTCTGCAAGTGATCCGGGCTTTCACTTAGAGAATGGCAAGGATAAGGAGAAGCTGTCAATTGAATACCAGATGAGTGCATTATTACCCAGTGTTGAATCCCTCCCGTGTCAAGATTCACATCCCTCCACTCAAAATGTGGAATCTCATGGATGCGCTTCTAATGATTTAAGCTCAGATAAAGAAGGAAACAAGAAAATAGTCAATGTGGAGGAATCCTTTGCAGAAGACAAGAAACTTTCCAAAACTTTCAACCTACTGAAAGAGCTTTATCCGCTGTTGGAGACACTCAATCGAGACCTGTACCATCTGATGCGGAAGGATTCGCTTCAGAAATTCAAGGCGTCTAGTTTATACCAAGAAGCTCTTTCTTTCATGGAAATCACTTAGAATACTATTGTAGTTTGCGCGGCTTGATGGAGCATGAATGCTCTTAGCGAGTGGAAACGTTCATCATGCTTTGAGGCAATAGTTAAAGCGCAGTGGTAGAGATTAGCTTTTGCTAGGCCTTTGGTGTTTTACGTCTACCTGTTGAAGCCGGCGGATGAGCGAGGCGGAATAGTAGGAAGCAACCATTTCGACCCAATTCGAATGACGATTAACTTTACATAGAGATGCGTCACATATACAGCGATATCGTGAGTATATATGCATTGCGCAGCATTAGCGCACCAAAAATGATTTGTATTCAAAAGACTGGCTCGAGGGTGGTACCTCTCTTGATGGTTGCCCAGCCAATTAAACGCCAGTGCTTTTCGATACGCCTTGACAAAGCAATCTTTTCGTTAACTTCTGTGCATGCAGGTGATGTCAATTGCAATCTTGCCATATCGGCCTTAACAGCCACCACACGGGCACCGGTAGCTGTCGAACCGATATTTACCATTAGAACTTCGTTGGGTTCAAGCTTTCTGACCTTAGCTTGCTTTTGTCCGTCAGTTTTAACACCCAGCAAACGACGCAGCAAGAAGTAGTTTATTTCGATGTCAGTGTAAATGTTTGGCAAATGGCCCTTAGCACCAACGACTTGACCAACCAAACGGTCTGCTCTACATAATGTTGGATCAACTTTAGTACCAACACCAATCAGACCACCGGGAACTGCAAACTTCAGATCATTTTGTTCGGCGAACAGGGATACGATATTAGAGAAGATTGGCTTACATTGAATTTTACCCCTTTCATCCTTGGTAACGATACCTGGTCTTATTTCAATCTCATCACCTAATTTGAAAACACCGTTCAAGATGGAACCACCGGCAACACCACCTTTTAGATCATCGATTTCTGCACCTGGCTTGTTGACATCGAAGGAACGAATAACAATCAAGCGTGGAGAGATCATAAAGTCTCTTGGTGGTACGGGGATCGTCTTGGCAATAAACTCATTCACTGCATCGATGTTATACTTTAGTTGAGCAGAGATGGGAACTATGGGTGCACCGTCTGCGATTGTACCTCTGATAAATTTCAAGATGGATTTTTCATGTTCTAAAGCGCTCTCTTCACGCATCAAATCAACTTTATTCTGCAGGATAATAACATTTTTCAGTTTCATAATTTCGATAGCTGCCAAATGTTCTGAAGTTTGAGGTTGCGGACACGATTCATTACCAGCGATAAGCAGCAACGCCGCGTCCATGACGGCTGCACCTGACAGCATGGTACTCATCAGAATATCGTGCCCTGGACAATCCACAAACGAAACGTGGCGGATCAACTTATAACGCCCCGGACAGCCCGGCCTTTGACACTTTGGATTAATCTCTTTATCAGATTTGAAAGATCTATAACAGTCAGGCTCAGGACACGTTGGCTCCTGGCATTTGTAAATCTTGGCATTAGCGTAACCTAACTTGATCGTAATGTTACGTTCTAATTCATCCTTGAAACGAACTGTCTGAACACCTGAAATAGCTCTCACCACCGTCGACTTACCGTGAGCGACGTGGCCGATCGTACCAATATTCACAGTCGCCTGTCTGTTGATAATCTCCGGCGAACATGGATTCAGTTTAGAGAAATCTGGGTTATCTGGTTGTTCTGGTAAACCACCACCTTCTTCAAATTCTCTCTTTCTCTTTTCCTCATCATCTGCCTCCTCAAGGCCTCCAAAAGTAACCTTCTTCTTTGGCTTTTCGTCTTCAACTTGGTCAACTTCCTCCCCATAGTGGTCTTCCTCATAATCAGCCTCTACTTCGGGTTCCAGAGTCCCATTGATAATGATACTGGGTTCACGGTCTTGCAAATCACTCATGCTGAATAGGATTGCTCACAAACACTAACCGGAGGGCGTGATTGTCTCTAGATGGCTCGCTGAATCTTCCAATCTACCTCTTCAAGTAGTTCGATTTCATCAGGTTTCTTAGCCTGCCTGAAAATTTTTCAACGACAATTTCAGATCACGTGAAATAGAAAGTGTCAGCGTCACAAATTGCTGACGCCGGAAAATAAATATTTAAAAAGATCAGACTGTTGGGTTGAAGGCGAACTCATTCATTAGGATGTCGACGTCTTTCCACACAGAGTCCGACTCCCAGTTGTCCCAATGCTCCATGAGGAAAGGCGGGGACTGCTGAAGAATATCGTCGTCCTGTTTATGCGTGGGTTGGTCGAATGCTTGATTGTCGGGACCGTCTGTTGCGGGTTCCGTGGAGTGCTGTGGTAGACCGAATAGAGACGGTACTAGAGGTTGGTCGCGGGGCGCCGAGGTGTCGGTTCCCGTGAATAGCGGGCGGTCCTTGGGCGACCTGTTTTCCAGTACTCCCTTGAGAGATAGGACCTCGGTCGCCTGACTCCCGGGTGAGGTTAAACTGCTGCCGGGACTGCCGCGAGCGGCATTGATGGGGTTGGGATCTAGCGGAATAGTCTTGATGATCTTTCTAGCGCTCTCTTCGGGGTGTTTGACGGTGGACAACCTTCTGTCGGGACTCGAGGATCCCGTCGGTGCGCCAGCGTGCTCTTCCGGCCTTTGTAGCGGCTCGTCTTCATCGTCATCTTCATCGTACTCCTCGTCATTAACTGCTTCCCGCCTGACTTTGGCCATTCCGCATTTCTCTCTGAGTATGTAAAGGCAGTCAAAGAACACACTGACAGACATCCTGGACTTGATGCTTATTCCTAAATTGAAGTCGTTGGCGACCTTCTCCTCCTGACTGGCCTTATCTTTCTGCCAATCGGCATGCATGTTGGCAAACATACTCCATATGCTTTTCATAATGGCAGAAGATCGGTAGGCCATATCGTGCTTTAGTACAGAGGCATTGAAAGTAAGCGAGACGGCGTCCTGGTACGCTTTCTTACCTCTGTCTCTATCCAAAACCGCTGAAAGAGATGAATGAGCAAGTTTACTAATGATACAGGCGGATTGCCAGATATTCAGCACAAATACCCCTGGAAAATACTTTATTATGGTAGGGTCTCGTTGCCACATGGAAGTTGAATGGTTGAGGAGATCGATGGCTGCGTTGTAAACTCTAACCAATCCTCGTTTCGTTTCAAAGTTAGACTCGATTTCTGACAGTGACATCAATCGAACATCTGTAAAGTCCTTCTTCAGCGATGATAAAGAATCTGTAAAATAATAAGTCAACAGATGAACTTTAGCAACTAGTAATAAAAATTTTCTTATGCTGTCGATTTTGCTATCTTTCAGGTTTGCCTCCAACTGAGTCAACTGCTGATTGAGGACCTGCAATAGCGGCTGCTTCTGCTCGCTGGCTACCATTCCAAGTTTGCTAGCCGGATTACTATTCATTGTGCTGATAACTTGATATTCGAAATGTGCAATTTGTGCCATTTGCTTGATAGCACTCGGTATCAGATGATGTTTATGACTGTCCTGGTTCTCCCTTGCCGCATTAACCACCGTGTGGTCAAAGGATACATATGCTGGGAACCCAAAGGAGGATGCAATTATTTGGGAGACCACGTTACAACAAACCCATGTTCTAACCTGCTCGTTTATGAGTTCGGAATTCGCCGTCACATATTCTTTTGAGAATTCAGCACAGTTTAGCCCCACTCTGATTGCTTGAAACATAGCAGTGCCAATGGTATTCCACGAAGTGTCTGCGCTCAGAGATGAGGTCAAAGGCGGCCAAAAAGTGTATAGTAAAAATGCTTGAACGGAGTAAACAGATGCCACATTCAATACCGGTTCGTCAGCCTCCGATGGCGTATATCGTATTATGGGAGATATTGTGATCTCAGCCAGTATTGATTTAACCAGGCTCGAAAGCCTGATCATAAGGTCTGTCGCCCCGAATCTCCGACGCAAGCCGATCAGCATTATTACCCAAAATAAGCAAGGAGACAGAGTGTAGATACGTTCTGCGCCCTTGGAGACGTCCACCACGGGCAGAAACGGGTGGTATTTTGTGACAAACTCCTGGAACAGCTCAGCGATGTCTGTACTTGACATGTGAATGTCGCCAAGACTCTTGGGCGAGCACTTCAGTTGTTCCTCAGTAAGCATATCTGCGCACCCTGCAGGCTCGGCACTGCCTTCTGCAAACGCAGCTTCGTCGTTGCCCGAGCCCTCTATGATCAGCGGAGAGACAGCGTAGACAGCGCTGGACTCCGACGGCGTTGTCCTCTTTAGATGCTTGACCTTCTCCTTGGTAAAATTCTGTCCGTTCAGCAGTGCTTGCTGTTCCTGCTCAATCCTCTTCAGAATCTCCTCTGAGCTCAAATTCGTGAGCGTCCGCGTAAGTTCCTTGAACCTCTTCTCAATGGCTTCGTTCCTAGCCCGTTTATAAGTCCTCCTGAAGTCCTTCTTCAAGATACAGGGCACACCTTTCTTCGCACACTTGGTACACGGTTTCGGTGCCCTCTCGTGCGCATCGCACTTAGATTTCTGCTGCCGACACTCCACACAGGCAAACTTCTTGCGTCCAATCCCACCAATGGCAGAACTAACTCGTCTCGTGGCTCCATTCCCTTCAAATACACTCTGGTCAGACTCTGATTGCGACGTACTCATCACTCTGGACCCGCTAAACGCTGCCACGCGGCTCAAAAACACTCAGATGGGCTCAAATACTCACAGTACCGCCGTGAGAGAACCCAACAACTCCATACAACCGGCCTCCTGGGTCCAAATCGCTGGAAATACTCCGATGTTGAAAGTTTTCTTAGTGTGATCAACGCCAAGAGCCTGCTGGCGAGTGAAAAATTCAGCGATGAGCAAGTCTTAAAGAGGAAAAATCTCGAAATTGTGACTCAATTGATAGCCATTGGCGATGAATGTGGTCAGGGAAATTAGCAGTGCTTCGAGGGATATTAAGCTTCTTTGGGCGTCCGTTTTTTTCAGACTTTTCGCTTATGGATTGACGAACCAGGTGCTGACGCTGTTCTTGAAAGGAATCAGGCTTGATGAGAGTGAAATTGGTGTGTTTATGTCGCTGACGTTGATTGGGGACGTTGTGTGTTCCTATGTGCTGACGTGGTATGCTGATTCGTGGGGGAGAAGGAGAATTTTGGTTTATGGGTCAGTGATGATGGTACTGAGTGGTATAGCGTTTGCTTACAGCGAAAATTTCCATGTACTGCTGTTCTTTGCCATCATTGGGGTTATTTCACCTTCTAGCGACGAGGTGGGGCCGTTCAAATCGGTGGAAGAGTCGATGATTGCACACTTGACGCCGAACAATAAGAGACCGGAAGTGTATGCGATTCACGCGCTGGTGGGCACGGTAGGAGCGGCATTGGGAGCTATCGCATGCGGTGCGTTCATTGATCTGGTCAAATACACGGGATTGTACACGGAGGACCTCGAATGCTACAAGCTGGTTTTCCTTGTGTATGCGATGCTGGCGTTCGTTAAGGTGATCATTATGCTATTCTTGTCGGATAGAACGGAACTGGACTGCGATCACTCTGAACTGTCGTCTCCAGAAGCATTAATCGAGGGCGAAATGGCACCTCTGATTCAAACCGCGGAACAGAGGAATAGAGGCCTCTCCAAGGATACCAGGTCGATATTGATCAAATTGCTGGTGATCTTTATGGTCGATTCTCTTGGTATGGGGTTCATGACCAGCGGATGGATGGTCTACTACTATGCTAAGCAGTTCTTGATGAGTTCTTTTGCGCTGGGAACGCTATTCTTTGTGTCGAAGATCGTTACAGCTTCTTCCACTATACCATCGTCTGCAATTGCCAAGACTCTTGGTCCAGTGAAGGCGACGCTGCTGGTGCAGGTTGCCTCCGGGATCTTTTCCATTCTGATCCCTCTGGCCCATAATTACCTGCCACTCTCCATTCTCTTGCTGAACCTGCATTTTGCCACGACCGCTATGGATGTCACACCTCGTCAGATTCTGCTAACGAATCTCATCATGCCACAGGATTTGACTAAGGTCATGGGAGTTGTTAATATCGGTAAAACTTTGGCCCGTTGTGTTGGTCCTGTATTCACTGGATTATTGGCCTCAGCGGATCGTTTATGGCTTTGCTACGTGATCAGTGGTAGTCTGGTCATTTGTGCCGACTGTCTGCTAGCGTTCTGGTTCTTGCATGTGGATCTGGAGCTAACTAAACAGTTGAACAGTTGATATTTGCTAAATCGTCATAGTCATTAAGGCATAAATACAGAGAAAGAAATAGATGAATATCAAGGAATACATAAACGCGTAAACTCAATCGAAAGTGGCCTCCACTTTCCTTCCCACTCCGCTACGATCGAAATCGATCTCGAACTTTGAGTTGATAACATTGTTGCGCCTCCTGGTAGCAGCTCTAGATTCTGTGAATAGCATATCCTCATCGGACTCATTTTTATCGATTGGCTGAATTTGCTGGATCTCGTAACCCGTATCTTGTTTCTCCTTGTCGGTAAGAACTGACAATGCAGCGCTAGAGCGCTTGGGGATATGCAGTGAACCATTGTTGAGGCTCAGGTTGCTTGCCATATCAGACAAGTGCACAGAGGAGTTGCTCTGAGAATTGATTCTGGAAGAACTTCTGCTATCCATATGTCCATGCATATCAAAGAAACCGTAACCTCTGATAACTTTGCTTGACCCATCCTTCCTAGATGACTTCAAATTGTTGAGAGCGTTGTCCATCTCGTACAGTTTGTCAACCACAGGACTGATCTTGATACCTGTTCTGCTATATGAAGATTCATTAGTTTTCTTCCAGAAACCTCGTATTTCCGACAAAACCCAATTTAGCATGTACATCAACCTGTCGCCTTGTCTGAATTGCGATGTTACCGTTAGATCACATTGATCATCTTTGATGATGTAACCGATACCGAAACCTTGTGAAACGGCAGGCGTCATACCAAAAGTTGTCGTTGCAGCATTACCGCAATTTGCAACAATAAGCTCGGGAGCAGAAAATGGAGCAACTAAAGAATTATCGAAGACCTGCTCAGCCATCCTTTTGTCATCACAGTTAAGATCGATACCGAAGTATTCATGAAACTTGTAGAGGTACCTCAAGGCATTGTAATGTTTTTCATAACTATCCCCAAGTTTCGCTTTCTTGATCTTATCACTGTGGATTTCGCAAGCCTCACGGAACTTTCGTAGTTTGCCTGCCTCATCCAAGGAATTGGAAATAAATTCTTGGCAAAGTTCCAATAGTTCCTTGCTTTGAATATTGATAAAGCAAGATCTTGAGTTTTTATAACCTCGTGTGGAGATTGGTTCAAGTCCGTACACCATCCTACCGTACAACGCATAGTGAGCGACTTGCAAAGCAACTTGAACCATTGAATCCGGATTGATGCCAAGTCGCTGGGCTGACCTACGACCGAAAGGTATCGAGACATGAAATATATCATGTTTTGAAATCAAATCGGCCAACTTTGTCTCCGAAAGATGAATATGGGTATTTAAAATGTGACTGAAATCCCAAACAATTTTATTGACCGTATTTTTTGGATCAATTTCTGTGCTGGCGGAATTTGCGGATCCAGGTTTATTTGACTCTCTTACCGAAGGCCACAACGAAAATCTAGGATCACCTGCATTGACGTCTCTTGCTAATCTCAAAACGGACTCCGTATAGGTTTCCGAAGTGAATCGTAAAACCACAGAACCATCACAAGTGAAAGAATCCCAAATAACGGCAGCTTTCGAGTCCGCTGTCACAATCAACTGCAATTTATCATACCACCTCGAGATACAAGAGCCAACTTGATGACCCCTCTCATCGATAACCGACGTGCCATAAAACAACCGTTTACAGTCCTCAGATGTTGTAGCCGAAAGAGTATCGCTTGCGGAATCACAAGAAGATTGATCTAGTACCAAAACAAAGAGGGCTGAATCGATCATGCGCAGTTCGTTGGGATATTTCTTCTGCAACCTCTTCCGTGCGTACTTCCAATTTCTGAAGGAATAGGAGGTCAAGCTACCCAAAGCAGTAGACTTCTTAAAGGTGTATGGCTCAAGAGAATCCTCCAATATGAAGTTGAACACAGAGGCCAGCGAACTCACGTTGTACATTAAATCGTCGTCGCTATCCAAGACATCTAGAGTATAATACTGGCCTTTCGAGATCACCAAGATATGCTTTGACTTTGGATAGCTTTTCAGAGTAATCCCGTGACGAGTGAACACATCCCCATCAGCACCTGGCGGAGGAGAGCCTGCTGTGCTCTGATCGACGCTCGGAGGCGGAGAGCTCAACTCGGTCTCATCCTCTTCATCTGAAGTTTGCCATATTTCATCCAAATCCGACTCCGAGTACGGCTTCTCCAGATCAAAATTCTCCACTTCACCGGCCGCAAACACCGGACAACGGGTGGTGCCAAAGAGGTTCTTGTACGCACGCATCGACAGCGGACGCCCACTTCTCGCGTTAACATCCGGCGGTAAAGCTCCGTGTCTAAGCGCCGAGACGAACCTCAACGCCGAATACACCAGCACAGCCGATCTATCTGCCTGCGATATCTCAGGCTGCGCGTCGTCTGCCAGCACCAGAAACGGATTCCTGGGGAGCAGATCATCCTGTCCATCCCTAAACGTGTTATTATTGATATCCAGATGTATATTATCCAAATAACAGTCGTTTTTGGCGTCAAATTCTCGCAGCTTGCTCTGCAACTTCTCTGCCACTTCACTTTTCGAGAACTCATCGATTCCCTTTGCAAACTCCCGCAATTGCTCCGCTTCAGCCCGGTTACAGTACCCATCCGAGCAATACAACGGCTGTAAACTCCGCTCAAACTCTTCCAACGTCCTCCTCAGCTTCGGCAAAGGCAATTTTGGCAAACTCTGCTCATACGTAAACGTACCAACATTTTCTTCGAGTGCCTTCGAAGCACTCATGGACACTGCTGACATAATAAACTTTCCTTATTTGTCTCACGGCAACCAGCTGGAACAATACCGATCGTAGTCCTTCTTATATACTCTTCCCAGCAGCCATTCTTCGGAGTCAATGACCCTGATTCATCACGGACTAGCTGTTGGCAGACAGTTACCTTCGAGACCTGATGACCTTGTAAGTCATCCACCTCTTGTAGTCATCAAAGTTGCCCTAAATTTGGTCCGGGTCAACGGCCAGTCCTCGGCGTCAGCACCCAGACACTCTGTCATCGCGGCGCCAGGTTACCCGGCTTCAAAGGAATAATACCATATAATGGCCATGTTGGCAGTGGATGCAAGCAGCAGGTTAACAATGGTAGTGGTCAGTTATATTAGATATATAAGACGTATTGTAGATGAAACTGATTGTACAGAGGGGATAAGAGAAAAAACACGCAAAGCGGATTCTTGTTCTTAACGGTTAGATTTGGCAACACGTTCCAATTCGTCCTTCTTCTTGATGGCGTAGGAGGTGGAAGAGCCCTTAGCGGCGTTGATCAATTCTTCGGCCAAGGTTTCGGCGATGGTCTTGATGTTTCTGAAAGCGGCCTCTCTGGCACCGATGGTCAACAAAGCGATGGCTTGGTTGACTCTTCTCAATGGAGACACATCGACGGCTTGACGTCTGGCGGCACCACCACCACCGACTCTGGTGGTGTCTTCTCTTGGACCGGTGTTGGTGATGGCGTCGACGACGACCTGCAATGGGTTTTGGTCGGTCAAGATGTTGATGATGTCTAGGGTGTGCTTAACGATTCTGACGGCCTTCAATTTCTTACCGTTGTTTCTACCGTTCATCATCAAGGAGTTGGTCAATCTTTCGATGATTGGACATTGAGCCTTTCTGAATCTCTTGTTGGCGTAACGACCGGCGGTGTGAGAGACAAAGATTGGTTGTCTGACTTGGATGTAGTCGACCAAAGAGGCGTCCTTCACCTCAACGTCCTCAAAGGACCATTTGTTGAACAACTTGATCCCGTTTTGCGCTTGCTGAACTTCTTCTGGGATTGGGGTTGCCAATGCAACAGGGGTGAACTCTTCAACAACTTCGAATTCTTCTTGAACTTCAACTGGAGCTTCGGTGTCAGACATCTTGGTTCGTTCGGCCTTCTTGTCGTTTGTCAATAAGATTTCCTCAGGCCTTAAGACAGCAGCCTGAAATTTCACTTAGTTCTTACCATCGGTAGCTCGAAAAACTCTCCAATCTTGCCAGGCATCTTCCTGGCGAGTCTGCCTCCCGCCTACGGCCTGCGGTGCGGTGGACGAGCCTGGGCCTAGAGGAATTGGCCGGTCCCGCCTAGGACCTGTCTGCCCGGCGGAAGCCTTGGCAGACGCCAAGGAGACTCCCCAACGAGACCTGTTGGGCTGGGACGCAAACTCTCGCAGACTGTTTGCAAGCGCGCGGTGAGCAAGTGGAAACGCCAGCTGAAGGTGTACGGATGTTAGAAACATCATGGAATTGGGTGTACGGAAGACAGTCCCGATAGAATTGCCATTTTGTACGATTATTTATCTCGAGTGGTAATATAAATACTTTCCAGTACAGTCATAATGACACTTCAATTAGCCGCCGTTAAGCCAAAAAGGCTTTCTTGGTATCACTTCAACGATCTTTTTGCCTACTTTTATGTGGAATAATTTCTCCTCTTGATTGCTCTCAAAGGCCTTTTTGAAGTGCTCGACTCGTAGCAATGCGACGCCCTTGTCGCCTTCATATGCAATTAACGAGCCCGCAGGTCTTGAGCGCCGCAATTTGGGGGCCCCAAATGGCGTGCTGACGGCAGCCAAGTTATTATCGTGCTTTGAATCTATGCGAATTTCGGGATATCTTTTATCGTCGCTCAGCAGAGATAGCGTGTGGGAGTTTGTCAGCGTGACGGGTACCAGACGCTTGCGTAAGATTCCAGTGGCGAAGGTTCTTGCCGTCAGCTCTTGACCAACGTAGCAACCTTTGTCCGCGCTCACTGCGTTCGGCAGATAGTCGAAATTCAGCTCCAGAGGTAATAAAGTCTCGGGCTTGAAGTCCCTGGCGCTATCCACATAACCAGCTTCAAATCTGAGTTTTCTGAAGTAAGAGGGTTCCTTCTCCTCAACAGTGAAAGAGAAAGGAAGTCCGACGGGGTTCAGTGTACGTGAGATATCCTGCACATCAGCGGGTGTCACAACTCGAAAGCACTGGGCCGCGTTGGGGTCGGTTTCCAGGATCTCATCGGTACGTCTTTCGATGTAAAGAGCGACGACCGAGCTCTCGTTCCCGTTAAAGAGGGCAGATGCAACACTTTTGGCAAAAAGCAAAGCTTCCTCAGGTGTTCTGGTCATTGTGCTGGGATCTAGCAAATTCGATATCCACGGGTTCTGAGACTCAGAAGGAAGTTTAATTCTGAGATCCCAAGAGATGAGATCTTCAGCCTTCATGATCTTCACTTTGCTCGTCAATTTATGGATCTGGAAAAGGTTCAAGACGTGATCCACGATGGAAGTATCAAACTCCAATAAATACTCTGGATACTTCTCTGACCGTTGCGTTAGGCAGGTTAGCGGCACAGGATATACAATTGTATCCGTTACAAGTTTTCCTTTGCTGTTCAGTATGCCCGAGTACTGACCAAACCGCGATATGTAAGATCCATTATAGCTCAGTTCATTGTAAATACCCCAATTATGCCCCGTCTCATCGAACTGTGGAACCGCGTTAGCTTTGGGACCCTCGTCCTGATCCGGATTTATGGTAGTAAGGTTCTTCTTGATGAAATAAGGTATGATCTTTGAAGTTAGAAGCCCATTCAGGAACTTTGGTGAGTCAGGACCGCGAATCTTGATATATGACTTATTAGTAATCTGGCTGTACTGTATCAGGCCTCTGCCGCTCTTTGCTGAATTTGATAGACACCTAGTACCTAGCGATAAACATTTACGCCATGTATTCATCACACTTTGGTCAATTGGAGTTCATCTACTGCTCTCTTAGTCAGTTGGGATCCGGCGATTCGTAAGGGTGTCTTATGGCTTATAATTGAGTCCTTGAAAATTGCCAATGAATCTATTTACATTCACTCAAGTTAATAACAAAGAAGTAATCTTGAATATAAAATGAGGTCGCGATACATAATATCATATTTTGTTAGGTCGCACGTTTCTATAAGCTTTCATCATCGAGCTATGGAAAGGTGTCTCGTTATCATCATGAAGGGTTGAGAAAAAAACGGCAAGGCAATGCAAATGACAAATTCCTTCAAGCTTCTTAAGCGGAAGCAGCCATCTTTTCAGCCTTAGCGACGACATCTTCAATACCACCAACCATGTAGAAGGCGTTCTCTGGTAGGTGATCGTACTTACCGTCAAGAACGGCCTTGAAAGAGGCAACGGTGTCCTTCAATCTAACCAACTTACCTTCAATACCGGTGAAAACTTCGGCGACAGCAAATGGTTGAGACAAGAATCTTTGGATCTTTCTTGCTCTCTCGACAGTCAACTTATCTTGCTCAGACAATTCATCCATACCCAAAATGGCGATGATATCTTGCAAGGATTTGTAAGCTTGTAAAGTTTCTTGAACCTTGGTAGCAACGTCATAGTGTTCTTGACCGACGACAGCAGCATCTAGCAATCTGGATTTAGAATCCAATGGGTCGACTGCTGGGTAGATACCCAATTCAGAGATACCTCTGGACAACACAGTGGTGGCATCCAAGTGCGCAAAAGTGGTAGCTGGAGCAGGATCTGTTAAATCATCTGCTGGCACGTACACGGCTTGCACGGAAGTGACGGAACCCTTCTTGGTGGTGGTAATTCTCTCTTGCAACAAACCCATATCAGTGGCCAAAGTTGGTTGATAACCGACAGCAGATGGAATACGACCCAACAAAGCGGACACTTCCGAACCAGCTTGCGTGAATCTGAAAATGTTGTCGATGAAAAGCAACACATCCTGACCTTCAGCATCTCTGAAATATTCAGCGATGGTCAAACCGGTCAAGGCAACTCTAGCTCTAGCTCCTGGTGGTTCGTTCATTTGACCGAACACCAAAGCCACCTTGGATTCACCTTCCAAGTTGATGACACCGGTCTCTCTCATTTCACGGTACAAATCGTTACCTTCTCTGGTTCTTTCACCGACACCAGTGAACACGGAGAAACCACCGTGAGCCTTAGCAATGTTGTTGATCAGCTCTTGGATGAAAACGGTCTTACCGACACCGGCACCACCGAACAAACCAATCTTACCACCTCTGGCGTAAGGAGCCAACAAGTCGACAACCTTGATACCGGTCTCCAAGATCTCCGCAGCTGTAGATTGCTCCACAAACTGTGGAGGTTCAGCGTGGATTGGTCTTCTCTCCTTAGCCTTGATAGGACCTCTCTCATCGATTGGCTCACCAATAACGTTGATGATTCTACCCAAAGTCTCTGGACCCACTGGAACCGAGATTGGAGCTCCAGTATCCAAAACCTTGTCACCACGAACCAAACCTTCGGTACCGTCCATGGCAATGGTTCTCACGGTGTTTTCACCCAAGTGCTGGGCAACTTCCAAGACCAACTTACCGTTTGGTCTTTCGATCTCCAAAGCATTTAGAATAGCTGGCAAGTTCTCTTGCTCAAATTGAACATCCACAATAGCACCAATGACAGCTCTCACCTTACCGGCCACAGGAGCAGCAGTAGCCAAACCTCTGATCGAGGCGAACTGTTTTGCAGCTTGCAACGCCACACGAGACGAGTTAGGAATCAAGACCATCGCGAGATATGCTGCTGATCGCTTGAACAACTCCTAAAGAAAGACCAAGATCACAACTAGTGTTGAATAAAATATATATGTACCACTAACCAATTTTTTCATTATAGCTTCAATCGAGAGCCATATTTTTCCACCGTCTGCCAACCCCCTTTCGAACCGCAGATTGGCCATACAAATTTAGCGTAAACGCTGTGGAAATCTGTGCTGTGATTGGCGGGACTGTCTGGGTGCAGGGTACTCGGACACTCCCCGGATAGCCCGGACAACATGTCGTCTTAAACGGTAATGTTACCCGGTTGACCACCAATGTTGTCCGGATAGCAGGGGTTGTCCGGACATGCGATGGGACAAAAACGATTATGTCGGCGGCTATTCATCCATTACTTGTACATCCAACATATAAGGACAAGAGAAGTCCAAAGGTATGTTGTATAGCTACTGAGAAGCAATGGAAGCTATCGATATGTATACTAATGCTGCTGTTCTACTTCTTACCGAGCTGGGCGGCTACTTTGGCAGCCTCTTCGACACCACGAATGATGCCGCTCTTGACGCCCCTGTCTTCCATGACGCAGAGACCGGCAATTGTGGTGCCGCCAGGTGTACACACTTGATGTTTTAAGGCGCTAGGGTGCTCTCCGGATTTTTCGACCATCTTCACGGTACCTTCCAACACTTTGAGAGCGCACTCTTTGCTCTCCTTGAGTGGGATCCCCATTTGGATACCACTTTCCATCAAGGATTCTATCATGAGCAAGACAAAGGCTGGACCGGAACCAACGAGCGCCGTGGCCGCGTCCATGTTCTTCTCTGGCAGCTCGATATACTTGCCGACGTGGTTAATCAGCTGGGCCACCAGCTGCTTTCTTTCGTTGTCGACGGTCGAGGCGTGAGAAACAACGGCGCATCCATAGCCGTATTTAGCTGGCGTGTTGGTCATTACTCTTGAGACGAGCTCACAGTATTTCTGGAGCTGACCGATGGTCCAGCCAGCCGCTAAAGAGATCATGAGCTTCCCATTGAACTTATTCTGCAGCTTGTTCAGAACCGGTTCCACATAGAATGGTTTTGTGGCAAGGATGACTACAGAAGCCCTTTCGACCGCCTCTTCGTTCTGATCATAGGACGACTCGACCTTGATCCCGTTGGGAGATTCACCAAAGGTAGCCACCAAATCAACAACTTGTTTGGTACTAAGCTCGTCATGATTGCAGGTGATGATAGTGGAAGGATAAAAGTGAGCGGTTTCTTCCGTAGCCTTTGGGGCGTTGTAAATGGCCGAAAGGAGGGCTTGGCCCATAACACCGCAGCCCAAAATCGTTAAAGTGTATCCCATGTTCGATGCCAGATCTTTACTGGAATTCAATTGGAAGCGTCTATAATATAGTGCTTTGTTTCCTATCTGTTTTCTATGATTTTGATTCCTGAGGTAGCTGTTTTCCCAAGCGAACCGAGCAAAAAAATAAAATGAAAAACTAGCACTCCGAGAGCATAGACCTCATCGAAGCAAGTATGGAGGTTTGATGAGCCACCATGGAACTGATTCCTACCCTTTTTCCTACTCCCGAGGAGTTTTCTAATCCTATTGAATATCTTTCCGAACCCAAGATACAAAGAATAGGCCACATCTATGGTATGGTAAAAATCAAGCCGCCTGAGGGGTTTAATCCGCCGTTCTCGATCAATAGGGAAACTTTCAAATTCAATGTTAGGGTCCAACGTCTAGCTGAGCTGAATATAACGAACCGAGGGCGAATGTTCTTCATGAAACAGCTGAACAACTACCATAGGGCACAAAGAGGAAAAAAATCGCAGGCATTGACCAAACCGTACGTTGTTTGCGCTGATCATCAGAGACTGTACTTTTACGATCTTTTCCTCAACATTCTCAAATATTTAAATCCAAAGTCTGGGCCAGAAATGAAAAGGGAGCACACATCGAAGAGAAAACGTGGCCGTAGTTCTTCGGATATTTCTTCGGATGACAACGCCGCTTCAGTTGCCCCATTAGCACCTTTACCAGAACTTTTATCAGATACCAACCTTTGGAGATCAATTTCTCGTAACCTGAAGATACCAGCACAAGAATTGCAGTCAGTTTTCGAACAGTACATTTCCAAGTACTATAACTACCTTGCATTACAAGCTAAAATACGTGGGGCTGCCGATTTTACTAAATTACTCTATACCGAGGAATATCCTAAATCTCTGCTTAGCGATGAGGAGTCAGAAGAATCCAGTTCCGAGGAGGAGGGAAATGACGAAGGTTGCGTGGTTTGTGATCTTCCCAACAAACCGACCAAAATGATACTATGTGATTCCTGCGATAAGCCGTTTCATCTTGCTTGTCTGACGCCTCCATTAAACTCTATCCCTAAAGGCGAGTGGATATGCAATAATTGTATTGTTGGAAACGGGTACTATGGTTTTCGAGAGGAATCTCGGTTTTATACTCTATCCGAATTTCAAGACCAATGTAATGCGAGGCAGCAGGAGCTGACTACTGATCCAGTTACTGACAAACGATTATCGGTTGAGGAAATGGAAACAAAATTTTGGAATTATGTTAATAATATGGAGAATTCGATCACAGTAAAATACGGTGCAGACATAAATGGTGAGGAGCCTGGCGAAATCTCAGGATTCCCAAGCGCGGCCTATGTACCTGATAATTTTTCTGAATCTCAGAGGCGAGAATTAGGCGCTTATACAGACCATCCAATGAATTTGCTAAACCTCCCGAATGCCAAAGGCTCCCTTCTACCTATGTTTGACAGAAGGATATCTGGTATGACAGTACCTTGGATCTATGTTGGTTCAACTTTCTCAACTTTTTGCTGGCACTTGGAAGATCAATATACACTCAGTGCTAATTATCAACATGAAGGAGCTCCCAAAATTTGGTACAGCATACCAGAATACTGCTCGCACGATTTTAATAACTTGATGAAGAATCTAGCTCCTGATCTGTTTGACAAGCAACCGGATTTGCTGCATCAGTTAGTCACATTAATCTCACCTTACGATAAACGGTTCAAAGAAGCCAAAATTAAGTGCTTTAAGGCAGTACAGAATCCAAACGAGTATATTATAACGTTTCCGAAATGCTATCACGCAGGCTTTAATAGCGGATACAATTTCAACGAAGCAGTTAATTTCACTCTCGATTCCTGGGTGCCGTATGGTATTGAAGCTATCGGTGATTACCAACTCACCGGCAAACAATGTGTTTTTGATATGTTCGAGCTCATGTTGAATGTCGTGATTGAATTTCTGCAAGGAAACTCACTCTTCCAGAAGAAGGAAGCACTCTTAAGGACATCATACTCAGAGCTCTTAGACCTTCTCAATTCAAAAACTAAAATGATCAAGCAACTGCCGGATATATCCGTTAACGACACATTTTTGAAAGAAATAGTCAGGAATAGTGGCTCGAAAGGTGTGGTAAATAGGATTCCTTCGCCAAAGGCTGAAGCAGATATAAGTGCATTCTTTGAGAGCCAAACAGGTCGTATAGACTCGGAGGACTACGACGTCTTCTGCACAAAATGTCACACTATCTGTTTTCTAGCCTTCATAATCCATTACAAGAGCCCTGCCACCCGTAAGAGAAGAAAACTGCTCTCTATGAATGCCACACAGATCAATGCCTTGAAACGTGAACGGGGACTAGAAGTGTTATGTCTCAAGGATTACTTGAAGCTAGTCAACGAGACATACAGCAAAAATGACGATGATGACAAATACAATGATGATAATGAGAATAATGATCCGTTCAAGAACGATGTACTGAACTACATCAGAGATCCCCAGGAGATCAGAGACATTCTGAAAGCTGCCGGTCTGAAGATCGAAAGAGCCAAGATATAGGTTTTCACACATACACAAGGTTTAAAGTACATAGGTTTTGTTGTTATAGGTTCATTGCTTGCCAAGCTGGCTGGTTTCAGCTTTGCCAGATTCATGTTCTTCTTCTAGTCGATCTTTGATGTTCTTATGTGTTGAGTGCGATGCGCGCAGTCTTGAAGATGAAATTTCATGAACAAGATATAGGTGAAGCTAGAACAGTTAAGTATATATACAATGGCAGCTATTTCGTCGGTCAATGGTCTGTTCTTTAGGGTGGCTTTTCTATTCAGTCTTGCTTTCTTCTGTTTTAAAGATGTGAACAGCGTTTTGCAAAACTCATATGTGATGGTATTCACTCAGGCTATGAATTTACCAGCGTTATCCATATCACAATACAGTGCTCAATTAGGTCTTTTTGGTATCATGTTTTTATTCGCATCTATTAGTGATCTAATTCCTCTGCTGGAGAATAATAAGAAATATTTCAATTCGATCGTTCCTTTAAGGTTGGCAATCTTCTTTGCATTGACAGCATGCTCCTACCTGTGGGAGTCGAATCTATATCTGCATAACAATGCTGTTTTCATCTATTGCTTCATCGAGGTTTGGGTCAACTTTGTCATTTTGGGTGCTTTAAGAGAGGAAAGAAATGAAGAGTTTAAGAGTCTGAACCGGTACTCTGACGATGCAGCTTTGGAGGAAGAACTTGAGGACGAAAGTGTTGTTCTGACCAGCGCTCAGGAGATTGAGCAAATTGAGGAAATTCCGGAGGATTCGAACAATTGAACTCGTGTGCAAACTTACTTAATGGTTACTTCTGCGCTCGCAAGTAAGCAGAAAATCAACATCTAACGTATATCTATTCTCTTTTGATCGGCTCCTTATCTTTCATGTACTCAGTCACAACAAAATGCAGAAACTCTTCGATCTCTTTGAACTCTGAGAAAGTTGTATCAAAAGATACGTTGTTTGAAGAGCTCTCAAACTTTATCGTTACCACAGCATTACAGTAATTTGGACTCTCCAAAACGAGGAGCAGTGTGCCTTTGCCAGGAACGTCAACCTTGAAACTAGTGCTACTTGTATTCAGTAGACAACCGAAAGCGTTTATTTCCTTGGACAATTTTGCAATGTTGTCATCTAGAGCTTTTGCTGGATGAATCTTGGGCTTATCAGACGAAAATTCGTTAATGGAGGAGCCCTCGATGATGTCCAGGACGTAATCTCTCAGAATCTTCTTGAGTAGAATCTTATAGTTATGATGTCTGAGTCTGCCTAGAATAGGTCTCAAGAGCAGTACATCTTTGAAACCCTTGGAAGATTGAGGTCTGATAGGAGACGTTAGCCTTTGCCTCAAGTTCTTTTTAAACATGACAACAAGCAGCAGCCGTAGTGTAGTTACCATCAGCGTGGCCCGTCTATCATTTACTTTCGGGGCGTCCTGATCATGATTTACCACCGAGTCATCATCTAGTGAGACGAGTTCAAGTTCAAATTTCTCATTAGGAAGTTCCATAACGATCTTACTCTCGCTTTCTATCGTCACCCCATAGGATATCAGTCGAGAACTTTCCTTCTTCAATTGATACATGAGCTCTTGTTCGAAGGCAAATGCTTTTAATTTGTTAATCTGATTTTCGATATCCTCCAAGCCATTAAAATTGTCGCGACCTGAGAAAAGCTTATTTACTGAACTTTCTCCAGTCAAGATGTAATCATCCTCGGAGGCTATCTTAGTGAATATTCGCACCCTCACAAACCTCTCGTTGTGGTTTACCTCGGAAGCCTCCGTTGTATTAAAGGGCACTAACTCCAGGATATTAAGCTCGGGATTATTTTTCAGTACTGCTATGCCCCTATCATGTTTATATGTTGAACCTGAATCTTCATAGCCATACTTGATTCCAAGCAATCTCGTTCCATTTTCTCTATCTCTCATCTTAAATAGGACGTCCTTATTGCTTATGTGTTTAGAAATCTTCCTCCAATATTGATGCTCTTTCTCTATGATTTTGCTCAAGGTTGAATATTTCTCCTTCAAAAGCGATCGTGACTCATTAAGGCTCCTCAGCTTCCATCCTCGACTCATTATCTCCGACGACACCATCTCTTCTTTTGTTTGGTGCTCCAAGGGCAGTTTATCACTATTCAATGACCCTACTGGAACAGTTTTCTTCAGAAAAGGCGACATTGATGCAGTGCCAGCAGATTCTCTGACAGATGAGAGCAGCAAGGATAGAAACTCCAGCGCTAGTGACGACTCATTCAGCGCAAGATTAACATGCTCCACCATTTGCTTTCGAGCACTTAGAAACTGTTCTTGCGACATGAGCTCTTCTTCATCCTCATACTGGTCTCGACTATGTTCATCTTTATTTGAACCATTGGTCTCCCTCGTTAAGTTGCTTGTGTTGTCCACGTCCATTGCGCTGTCGTCATCGCGATCCACCGCGGGCAACTCAGGCAGAGCAGTCTCTTCCGAATCCGTAGCTTGTTGCTCCTTCCTGATCTCTTCAATTAGATCCTTCTCAGAGAGATCTGCAAACTTAAAACCTGGTCCTCTTTGGTGCAATAAGAGCGGAATAAACTCTTGCATAGGCATCTGCTTAAAGACCGCATATGGATTCTGAAACAGAGCATTTCCATTGTTATGTCTACCAATTGGCAGGTTCTCGGAAGAAGCAGCAGTGGTTTTCTGGCCATCTGACTTGTCATCGCCGGTTGTATCTGCTATAGTCGTTGCGGGCGTCGCTGTAGAGCTATTCAAAGGAAGAGAGATAAGATTTGGATCTAAAGCAAGCTGGATTCCATTATCAACGCTATTGCCTTCATCATTACCATTCTCGGAGCCTCCTTGCATCACAACAGGCCTCTTTACTGTGCTTTATTGTGCGATGATTAGTGACACTTTTTCAGAGGTGCCTTATAATGAGCCAGCATAAAGGTCAACTGTAAGTTAAAGCTTCCCAGATAAAGACTATGGACTTTAGCTGATGATATGACTGTTGTAGTTGGCTCACGGGATGTACATTGGTTTATAAATTACATAGTTCAGGCCGTGTGTTGGTTGCGGTACGATCAGAGGAAGCCGAGGCCGTCAATGTCGGAAAAATCGGAAAGGTCTTCCAGTAGTTCACCGTCGAGGAATTCATCGTCATCATTGGCATTGTTCTTGCCCTTGTTGTCCTCCGGGTACCTCATGGCAAGTAGACTTTCATCGTGGAGTTGGTTAACGAAAGTAATTCTTTCGTCAAACGCGGTTTGCGGTTCATCGGTATCGTAAACGTTCAATAGCTCGCTTGTTTCGATGTATCCCTGTTCGTGGTTTATCTTGGCTTCAATAACACCATCTCTGATTGCCCTAGAGACCATGTACTCGCCGGTTTGTTCGGAGTCGAGACGCAGTTTCAGGCAGATGTCTCTTAGTGAGATCTTTTTGTAGGTTAAAGATATGATTCGGATACCTGTCTTGATGACATTTGATCTCAGCCTAACGTAGAGCTGGTAATTACCGTCTTTGATAAGCTGAGGTTTATACTTTGCTATTGCAGATGTGAATTTTTTTAGGTCACCCAACTTGACGGCTTTGCTCAGATCATAGTAAGGCTCAAGCGACCTTTGCATACCGGCCTGGTGGAAAAACGATAAATCGGGGATATCGCCCATAAGTAGCTCGATGACACAGTGCAGTTTGTTAGCTTGCTGCAAGAACCCTAAACTATTGGCGGTATTTGGTGCTTTCCTTATAGCAGCAATGATATACTCGTTTGCTGTGGAATAATCGAGCTGAATCGCATTGATCTTGGACATGTAGAAATAGTATCGGGCCTCAAGCGAGCTGGAGACATCAGCACTGTTAGGAAACTCGACTTTTGCCATGAAATCGGCCGCCGCTTCAATCTCACCGGTTTGCAAGAAACTTCTCAAAAGCAAGCTTATCAGCATAGCTTTTGTCTCACTATTATGCTTCAACGACGCCACTTTCAAAAACCTAATCATCGAGGAACGGGTCTCCAAATTCGCCCGCTCACCTCTTGCCTCGTCACACAGCACCACATGAAACCACAACTTTGCATTAATAAGGTCCAA
This sequence comes from Torulaspora indica, assembly GCA_931305995.1. Taxonomy (NCBI): domain Eukaryota; kingdom Fungi; phylum Ascomycota; class Saccharomycetes; order Saccharomycetales; family Saccharomycetaceae; genus Torulaspora; species Torulaspora indica. The sequence continues at coordinate 747,798 of CAKNUP010000003.1, read as the reverse complement.
AGTACGCTGGTTGTAAAAACCCAATATCTTCGGAATCACCACTTTCTTATTGAACGAATTCAGCGCTTCCAGCTTCTTATTGTCCAACAGATAACGACTCACCAAAAGGTGTACAAAACTGTTAACTTCCGCGGTCACTTCAATGCTCTTGTCTTCCACAACTTCATAAAACGAAGCCGGATATCCTTCTCTAATCTCATTAGCATTTGGTACAGTACACTTCCTCTCCCTATTGATCGCCTTTAATAACGGAGCTTTAAACGCGGATGAATCCGGATACAACAAATTAATGAGCGCCAAAAGCGTCTCGTCGTTCAAACATCTAGTTCTCATTCTATTCAGCTCTTTCAAACCTTTCCAAACAAAATAGGGATCCAGCGTTACGCTCGTTCTAGCCACTTCCTGCAAAACTTGAATCACCTCGTTCACATTTTTCTCCTCCGCAAACTTCACATCATTCCTGTCGTTCTCAGCAGGTGAATCCACCTCCATCAGGTCTACAGCCATCCTGAATACCTCTATTGACCTCCTTACAAGGTGGCAAATCTGCTAACTCTTGACCCTTCACTGTTTTTAATGGCTTGTAAGAGCACGGTTACCCTCCCCAGCTTAACTGTAAGCCATATAGCTCTTAAAGCGCAGTTCAGCTATATAGAAGGTATGTAGCAGGTCTCTAGCGCTTCTTCTTCTCGCTGACGTAGCCCAGCTTGGTGAGCCTCTCTGGGAGTGTTGGGTGCGAGTAGTGGTAGCTCGAGTAGAGCGGGTCGACGTTCATTGTGGACAAATTTTTGATCTGTAGGTTGATCAATGCTTGACATAGTTGCTTGGAGCAACCGAGACTGTTTGCGTATGCGTCTGCCTGGAACTCGTGGAGCCTGGACACAAGGCTCATGACGAATTGCATGAAACACTCCATTGGGGTCAGTAGGTCGCTGAATAACATGAATCCGACGATGATGGGCCATTCTGGGGTGAAGACCTTGGACGAGGAGCTGAGAACAGAGCCTGGAGCCCCGATGAAGAACCCAAAGTCGTTGTAGAGGGATAGGTTGCGGTAGACACCGATAAAGAGCGAGAAGATGACAAAGATGTGTGCCTGGCTGAACAGGATCATGTTTAGTATGTGGTTTTTCTGCCAGTGGCCTATCTCGTGGGCCAGGACCGCGGTGATCTCCTGTACGGAGCTCTCGTTGACCAAGGTGTCGAAAAGAACGATTCTCTTGCTTGTGAAGGGCAACCCAGTGAAATACGCGTTCGAGTGCGATGATCTCTTGGAGCCATCGATGACAAAGATCTGATCCAAGGGGAATCCAACGCTCTTGGCGAGGTTTTCAATAGACGTCTTCAGCTCTCCGTCTTCCAAAGGTGTAAATTTGTTAAACAGAGGCATAATGTACATTGGCACCAAGATCATCGCCAAGATCTGCACTGCAAAGGTAAACAAACAGATGTACCACAGGAAATTGGTCTCGAATTTCTCAAAGATCTTCAAGAACCCGTACAGAATGGGGCCCCCCAGAGCGTGGCTCAAAGCCACGCTCTTGAGCATATCAGTAATCCATAGCTTGACTGTTAACTTGTTGAACCCAAATTTCTCTTCCAAAACAAAGTGCTGGTAGTACGACGTAGGGATATCCAGGATCGTCGACAGGTTGCTCAACACGCTCAAGAAGCACAGACTTTGCGCCACAGTGGAAACCACATGGAACTTGGCTGGCAAAATAAAGTTCGCCAACTGTACACCAAACTTCCACAGCCTTGGAAACGCATCTATCTTGATAAACACCAGTTTCTGGACCAATTCGTACACGTCCACGACCACCGAGAACTTTGCCTTGGCTCTTGAGTACTCCTCAGACTTGTGGAACGTCTCGTCATCGATCTCGTTCTCTAAAACCTTGGGCAGCGTTCTCTTGGAGAGAACCTTGTACTGGCGATACGTAAGGTAAGTTTCAAACACAAATTTACCGATCGAAATCCCAGCAATGATGCTTTTAAAGGGGATATCCGGCTTGTCCAACAAACCCTGCACCTGATCAAACACAGTCATCGGCCACCAGCGCTCTTAACGACCTCCTAACGGGCTAAAAGTCCCAGTTCTTGCCATCTTGAAGCCTCTTGGAAGAACTAAGCCGTATTGTTACCCGCAAACGGTGCTAATGCTTCAATGAGAAGGGCTAAATGGGATGAACTGGCCTCAATGCGGTGAGATGGAGCTCTGTATATCGATATGTATGGCTACATTGACTTGGCAGCCCTTGCGGAGCCATTGGCCATCTTCTTGGCGAGTTTCAGCATCTTGTAGAACCAGAACAGGTTCAAAGTGTTGAGGATGAGGTTCAATGCCATTAGAATGGCCGATCGAACGATGGGAATCGCGGTTCTGACCTTCCACATCTGGAATAGCAGCATGGCGACGCCTATGAAGCCCCACAGGATGCGTACGGTGAAGAATGTGACCAGGAGCAGCAGCCCGTTGAGGGCGTTCACCCACATGGGAACCACGGGCTTGGAAGCGCCCCGGGACAGCTGTGCTATGAACCAGTTGTTGTTGACAAAGGGCGTGCTGGCTTCGAAGAGCAGGAATTTGGAAACCCAGTTCTGGCAGTACGGTTTCAGAGCCAGCAGGAACACATACAGCGAGCTCGCAGCGTGTGCCAGAAACTCAATACCGTACAGGTTGAAATACCGGATGCAGATCACCAAATCCCACAAAAAGTACCCGATCGCCAGCGAGCTGGCCATGCAGACCAGCTCGTTGCGGTAGGTCACCACGTTCAAGTTCATGGGCAAGAACAGCGTCGGCGCGATGCTGTAGAACGTCACCAGACATTGCACGCTCGAAACTGTGTGAATATCGAAGTTAATCCGCGTCTTGCGGTCCCTGATAGAGCTATATTTCTCACGGAACACCAGTCTATTGATCCACGGTGCCACATACGCATACACTACCTGGTAGAACACAAGCGACCCTATTATTTCATGGCCATGCAAAAGATACAAGTTATCAGAGTTAGGGAACAGCGAAAACCGCAAAAACGGATCCTCCTTCAGCAAACCTATCATCGGGACGGGCAGACCAGTCTCGCAACCGCAGATCAACCACTTGGACACCTTTGTCTTCGATGGCCCAATTTTTCATCACTCCAGCAGAGGCCCTCTTTGAAAGAACAGACAGAGAGAAACACAGCGACGGCACCCACTGCAAGAAAGCCAAGTTTGGTGGATGAGAACACCCGCTGACACTCGCGAAATGACTCTGCTCGCTGCACCAGACGGCTTACTGGGCTTAAAGCTAAACGACCAGCCTATTTGGAAGGTGTCACGTGACCCTGAATTTTTCACAGGCAGCCTCGTGGTAGAGATTTGGTAGTGAAGAGGTCGACGAATGGATGAATTTGCAGCGATTGCGAGCCATTGAGAGGTCCAATACGCTGTTTTAGAATGTCTGCTGTTTCTCCTAAGTTGATTTGTTTGGGTAACCCGTTGTTGGACTACCAGGCGACCGTTTCGCCGGAATATTTGAAGAAGTATGGCTTGAAGGCCGACGATGCGATCTTGGTCGACGCTAAATCTGACGATCCAAGGATGGCAATCTTTGAGGAGATGCTGGGATTCGACGATGTGAAGTTTGTTGCTGGTGGTGCTGCGCAAAACACTGCCAGAGGCGCGGCGTACGTTCTGGGCCGTGACCAGGTTGGCTACTTTGGGTCTGTTGGCGAGGATAAGTACTCTGAGAAGTTGTTGCAGGAGAACAATGCAGCAGGTGTGATTTCTCTGTATCAGTTCCAGAAGGATATCGGCACTGGTAAATGTGCTGCCATGATTAACGGCCTGTACCGGTCGATGGTGACCGATCTGGGTGCTGCTAACCATTTCACGCCGGATCATCTGGATAAGCACTGGGACGTCGTCGAGAAGGCCAAGCTCTTCTACGTTGGTGGTTTCCACTTGACTGTGTCTCCAGAGGCGATTTTGAAGTTGAGCAAGCACGCTCAGCAGACGGGCAAGCCTCTTGTCCTGAATTTGAGCGCGCCATTCATCCCGCAATTCTTCAAGGGCCCATTGGAGCAAGTGTTGCCATACACCACCTATGTGATCGGTAACGAGTCCGAGGCAGCATCGTACGCTGAGTCCTTTGGGCTTCCTGCCGACCAGAGAGACTTGGTTTCGATCGCCAAGCACATCGTCGGAGACTCCAAGGATAGAACCGTCATTTTCACCCAGGGCCTCGACCCAACTGTCGTTTACTCTGCGCAAGGTGCTAAGAGCTACCCGGTGAGACCTTTGGAGACCAGCAAGATCGTTGACACGAACGGCGCTGGCGATGCGTTTGCCGGTGGCTTCATGGCTGGCTTGACCCAGGGCAAATCCCTTGAGACTGCCATTGACATGGGCCAATGGCTGGCTGCTTTGTCGATTCAAGAGGTCGGACCTTCCTACCCAAAGACCAAGCTTGAGTACCAAGCTTAGTGATACAAGTCGTTTCCCTTGTTATTTAGAACTTATTCCCAATATTCAAGATTTATACTCGATTCTTCAATCATGTGTGCTCTAGCTTATAGTGGCCAAACCTTATGATATCTTACAGAGATTAGAACAGAACAACCAGTGAGCGCAGTTGAAAAGCGGATAGATGATGGAATGGGCCTTCAAACTAGCTCATCCACATCTGCTGTACCCTGACGCTACATTCTCATTGGGATTCGCTCTGGCAAGCATATTTCATGTCATTCTTTGCTTTGTTCTGCTGGGTTTAACTGCATCTGAATACCTGTGTCCTAATGTTGCAAAGCTGGCAGAGGTTACTGGCCATCGGAATGGGGCCTTGATGGCGGTACTGCTTGCCTGGTGCAATTGCTCGCCCGATCTGTTTTCAAACTTTATGAGCTGGACTTCCAGTAATACTCCCACTAGTGGAGTTGCACTATCGATCGGTGAAGTTTTGGGAGCCTGTGGGATCATATTGTGTGTCGTGGAGGGTTCCATATTTATTATTATGTCCTCTACACGGCTTGAGCTCTCTAGAGGCCAGAAATTGCATGTACTAAGAGATCTGGGGTTTACAATGGTGGCAATATTGCTTATGTTGTATCTGAGTATCCAGCAGAAGATTTCAGTGTTGAATTGTCTGGTAATGATAATGATCTATGTATCGTACCTGTTCGTTAAATTCAAATGGAGGATAGATGAAGGCCAGGAGATAGAAATTGACAACGGGGACGAGAATTATCGAGGCCATGAATTGGATGGAGGCAATCTGCCGAGCAGAATTAAGCCAAGCTTGATCTCAGCGATGGAAATAAACGACCTATTATCTCTGCTGCAGGGCTCAAGGACAGCCTCCAATAGATCACAGGGAGAATTGAGGACTTTAGACGCAGAGGACAATGCCTTCAACATCTTTGAGGAAGCCAGGCCATCCACCGAACCGCTGATGCAACCCGGTCTTAATGAATTTCAGGACTTACCAAGAAGTTCTCCAGCGACCTTTGGTCCCTACTTCGATAATCCTGAGCAGCATGGGCAAGAAGAGGAGTTTCTCACGGAAATACCGTCATTGAAAAGAAGAGTAGGGCTGCATGAATGGAACAAACTTTTGGTTAAGCTGTTCATTCCACATCTCTTACACTTTCGGCAGAAATCGGCCATTGATGCCATCTTATCAGTGTGCACCGCACCTTTTGCGGCGCTGTTGCGGCTAGCATGTCCTCAAACCACTAACATCTTAGAAGTTGACAGTACCACAGGGAAATATGCTGCTACAAACGTAGACATAACTTTGCTGTTTGTGCAGTCGATATTTTGTCCGGTTTTCTCATTTGCTGTCATTTCCTGCATGATGGTCAAAAGCTTGTCATTGACGCTTTGGATTTTGTCATTTCTCATAGCCGCTTGTCTATTTCTTCTGGCGCTAATGTTCTACAGGTCTTTGTTGTCCTTCAACAGGTTTTCGCTGTTACAACCATCATGGAATGTGGCTTCTGATTCAGACGAGCTGGGCGATGAAAGAAGGATGGTTGAAAGGCTAGGCAATGCAATTAGCATAATTTTCCTTTCGTTTGGAATAATTAATGCTACCCTTTGTATTTCACTGATCGCCAACTCTCTGATCGAGCTGCTAGAGATATACCAGCGTATCACAGGGATCACTCAGGCAATCCTGGGACTGACACTTTTCGCCTGGGGAAATTCTGTTGGCGATCTCATTTCCAACATTGCGATGTGCAGACTTTACCGCAAGAAACCTTTAGCCGTGGGACAAAACGTGGCTAAAATCGCCACTAAGTTCTTCCTCATATCATGCACTTCGTGTATTGGTGGAGTGCTACTCAATTCAATGGCTGGCATTGGCCTAAGTGGCCTTATATCGATGGCATTCGTTCACCAAAGCTCTAGTAAATGGCTATTTCTGAGAGCAGTTGACTTACACGATGGTGAGGGCTCCCATAATTATAAGCTGATAGCGTCCTGTACAGCTATTATCCTTCAAACTATTCTATTGGCAGCTTTCTTTGGAGCTTCCGGACGATTGCACGACTATCTTAAGGGTAAGATGCGAATAGCTGGGCTATGTATGTGCAGCATATGGGCGATAGCTACAACCTGTAACGTCTTGCTGGAGATATTGGAATGACCCGGCAGCAATAGCCTAGCCCAATAATCCCAGTCTTTCCGCCTGACCAGCTGGTGACGGAATGATTTACAGATTACGCCATTGACTATAGATGACAAGCTCATCCATAGAATCATGCTCTTTAGTATCCATGTATTGTATTTCGCAGCTTCAACAAGTCGTGGAAGCATTGTCGTTTTCCTCGAAATATGAACTTCAAGTGCTAAACAATAAACTTAACAAATTAGTTTGATTTCAGATTATATATTAACTCTTGTTCGTTGCGAGCAGCAAACAATCTCATCAGCATCATTCATAATACACCAGAGTCTTTCAAAGTGTTCTCTAGTAAAGTCTCTTTTATTGCGGCGAATACCAGTTTAATATTTGACGTATCCGTAGCCTGTGTGACATGAGGGTAAATGTTCAAATTGGCTCTATTCAGCCTCACAAATCTCCAGAGGATATACTTGGCTGCTTTGTTGATATCCTGTCCTCCCGTATAGTCCGGGAAGTAGTTTTCCAAAGGTACCTTTCGGATTTTCTCAGCGAAAAGATCGATCTTGTTCAAAAATAAGACAACAGATGCGCGAGAGAACCACCTACTATTCACGACATTGTCATAAAGCACCAAAGACTCCTGAAATCTATTTTGTTCCTGATCTTCAAGTAACGCCTGATCATATTCGGACAATGAAACGCAAAATATGATCAAGGTTACATTATCAAAGCAGTGAATCCATTTTTTGCGCTCAGACCGTTGCCCACCAACATCGTATATATGTAGCTTTAAGTTCGATCCCAAGTCGAACACACTATCAAATATACCGGACGTCTTCTGTCTGGAACGCAGGACGTCTTGCTCGTTCGGAATGTAGTCCGCCTTTGCTATTCTAGTCAAATTTTCAAGATAGTATTTGGCAGAATCCATGAGATAAAATTCAGAGCGCTGTTTTCCTTCTATCAGTTGCTGCGTTGAGGGCAAATCCCATAAATTTCTAAGAGTTTTAGCGAGTTCCGCGGGGAACTGTGTCAGACTAGACAACGATAGATTGCTTTCGATTTCAGCCGGTTCTTTCTCTATCGGCTGCGTAATTACACCCGTCTCCAAATTTCTTACAGTTGTATCCTCACCATCGGGTTTTCTGTCATCGTTTGCATCAAAGCGATAAAACCCCTTCAGATCATTTTCCGTTATACCACAGTCAGGCTCTAATGGCACTTCGAATTTATTTCTCGCCTCTATCAACTGTTTACCTATATCCAAAAGATTTTTGAATATCACGGACCTGTATTGTAACAGTTCGTCATGCGAGAAACCGCCCTGATGCAGGATCTTAAGTTGCTGTATAATAGTCGACTTGCCACTTTCCCCGGCGCCAAGTAACAGTACTTTCACTTCTTCATCCTTCTTCGACCTCTCGGAGCTGTTGCTTGCACTCATATCTGCCGGACTAGCGTGATCACCCTTCTCTACGCGCGTATCGTTAGAATCACTGGATGCGGGATTGTCCAGTGGCTTGCCTTGCCGTTCATTTTCGCGTCCCCCGCTTCTCTGCCGCGAACCAACAGGCTCTCCTGTGTCTGTATTCTTTGAACCGCAAATACCCATGTCCCTTGCGACCTCTTTTAGGTTTTGTCTCTGTATGCTCAATACCACACAAAGAGATTCAGTGACGATTAAATGCTTCTGAAGACTCCCTTTTATTTAGGTCGCCATCCACTTTGCCACTGCAAGAATGCTTCAGCTAGAATTTCGAACCCTTTCAGTAATCCGCTGAGGGATTCCGAACCCTGCGGACATTTCAAATCGCACTTTAAGATGTCACCACATTGAACACATTCTGGCGTGCTCTGCTGTTGCTCCCTGACGGCTGACGCCCTGAACCGCATTTTTCCCCATTGGGTAAAATGGATGGTCTGACACAGACACGTGACCACTTTTACTCACCAATTCATCTACAATAGGCCAGCGTCTCGTCCCACCGCCTCCGGCTTCCCAGCAGACCGCGTTTCAGCCTACAGAGGTGCTCTGTCCACTCGGAAAAATAGCCGCCGAAGCCGCGCCCTTACTGCCGCGATCTCTTACTGGCCTCCCGCTCGCCCTGAGCGCCCCGTTTCTGCTGCTGACCACTTCCCAGGGGTTTCAAAACAGGCATCTGCTCCAGCGGCAGACTTCTCTCGCACAGTTCGTCGTCCGCTTCTCTTTGCCGCCGTTGCGCCTCCTGCTCCTCCAGCTCCCGTTCCAGCAGCGTTCCAGCCGACTGACAGCTCCTCTCGCGATACCAATCCTCGTAAACGTCTCCCGTACCGTCCATGGCCCGCCTCTTCTCACACAGCCGCCTTCCAAGTGGTCGCCAGATGTTGTCCCGAGAATGGCCGCCTTATATAGTCGGCCGCTAGGGGTGTTACCCGCCCTTGACCAGGAACCAGTGCCAAGGCTCTTGAAGAGATACTACGATGAAGAGAGATATGTTGATGGAGGGAGGAGGGTCCTAGGTCTGCTGGTCTTGTTGGAAGCGATGTTATCTGTAGCTGGTCAATTTGCGTGTCGCAGGAGTTTAGTGCCCGGCTTGGCAGTGAATACGAGGGTTGTAAGTCTCGGGGTGAGATCGTTGAGTAATAACGCCGGCACTGAGGGGAACGGTGAGCTTACATGGATTGATTTTTTCAAGATGCGGAAACAGCAACGTCGTATCAACGTGGGTTCGTCCGTCTTTACTGCGTTTTTGGGCTGTAACGCTTCGTGGGCGTACCTATCGACGATGCAGATCGATCCAACGCAGACTTTGCTTGGGTTCGATCCGCTTATGGTGATCACTGCAGGCATTGCCGCGTCCGGAGCTCTCGGGTATCTGCTCGGTCCGCTCGTTGGCTCGCAGATCTTCCAGACGCTGAACAGAAAGAGACTGCCCGGGTTCGACGTCAAGAACAAGGAGTTTCTCAAGAAAGTGATCGAAAACCGTGTCGATGCGTCCTCGCAGAGCTTCAGCAACCCTGTGCCAGACTACTACGGCGAAAAGATAGGCTCGATCGGCGAGTACAGACAGTGGCTCAGGGACTGTCACGCATACAGAAGAAAGGCCAAGGAGTTCCTCTGAGCCCTGCAATGAACCCAGACCATTCTAATATTCCCTTACAGTACCATATGTATGATTTAACATCTATATATCGACGTAGCAGTCGCAACTAGCCTATTTCTGAACCTTATTGTCGGTGACAGCCACGGGAGCTGGCACCACATCGTCGTACTCGGGCAAACCGGGGCTGTTGGCCTCCAGGTCCACGTTAAAGTCCCCATTACCGGGACCAGCTGCTGCCTCCTGGTCATCGTGCGATGGCACCAGAGCAAAATCTCTGTTCCTCTCTTCGCTTGTCTCGATAACCACAAACGCTGCGTGAGCAATCGCTGGAATAACAAACGTTATGAAAAGCAGCAAGTTCAACAAAAAGTCTCTACTGAACAGCCCTTTCCTGATCAATACAGGTACAGGAGGCACAAAAACCGACAGTACCAGCAACCAAACGTCGCCTCGGTTCACAGTAAGCTTGTTTTGAATATCTCTCACACCAGTCATGCTCAATGCTATCACAGACCTCTAACCAACTGTCTGAGACGCCTCTTGCCGTCTCTTTAAGTAGTCATCTTGACTGAAGGGGCTTAGTGGTACTGTATATAGCTTGAGAGGCGTCGCTTCCTACGAGAGCCTTGAAATATAGCTAAATGCCAAGGCTTGAGCAGGACAAGCCATAAAAGGACGGTATTGAAGGCTCAAATGGCTGCTGGTTGCTGGACGTAATGCTGTTGGAATGCAATCAGCCCGGGTTTCCTTTGGGGCGACTGCCTGATGAGCTTTTGCTGGAAGTTTTGTCGCATTTGGCGCAACCAGATCGGTTGAAAATGTGTACTGTGAGTCGTCGATGCAATCGGATAGCGACCAAGTTGGTGTACCGTCGGATTTACCTTAACGATTCGAATGTTGTGCGGAGCGATTACATGAATGTGGCGATTAATTGGACTTTGCTTAGTATACCGTCGTTTTTGAACGAAGAGGACTCACGAAAGATTGCCAATATGAAGTTGAGGAAGCTTATTCACTCGCTTAGTGTGAATCCGAGGAATCTGCGGTCTGTTCAGTGGATTAGGATCAACTGGGATCTGGACGCGAGACTGCAAAAGACTATTCTGTCGATTCTTTGCTATAGAGGCACTTCGCTGCAGAGGCTGGAGAATGTGACCGATCCGGCGTGTAACGAGATTATTGCCAATGGCGCGGTTTCCATGAGCAGAGTAACCAGCCTTGATATGGCTCCGCCTAACCCACTTCCGGAGATCCCCGTACCGGAGGAGTACATTCCGAACTTGCAGAAGTATCTCAACGCTAGAATCTCTACGTCGCTATCGCACCTCACGCTTTTTATCGATCCAGCGAAGCTTTTTAATTACATTCATCCTTTGAAGCAAAAGCTGCAGATAGTAGACCTGAAGTTACACTGGCGGAGAGAATTCTTTGATCGAAAATACTTTATGAAGCGACTCAGAGAACCTGTATTGAAGAAGATGTCGGACATTTTCGATGTGAGAACTTTAAAGACTTTGACCATAATATCGTGGAACGAATCTCTGATACCGAGGGAGATTCAGATGATAATGGAATTTAAAGAGTTTACTAACCTTGAGGATCTATCGCTGATCTCGATAAAGCAGAATTTCGATGTGCTGGTTACATTATTTTACAATCTGCCGAAACTTAAGCGGCTCAAGATGGACTTTTTAGAGGATTCTCTGCCTGAAACGAAAAACTCCGAGATCTTTTTGACCATCTTGAAAGTTTGCAGCAATTTGCAATTCATTGACATGAGGTATGAGGAAATGGACCCCCAGATAATAGCGCTTGAGGAAACGAAATTTCTGTTGCACCAGGAGTGCCATTGCAGCTCCTGTGTACATGTTTTCGAAAATATTCTCAAAAAGAAGCTCTTTCTATTCCCGGACGATTATTATCTCACTGATATTCATGACATCGCTGCGAAAGACATCTTCAAGATGATGAAATTTCTGTCACTTTTACCCTATTCAAAAGCTTGTGATTGCTATCCTAGCGTAAGAACCCAGCCGATGAATTTGGATGAATTTGTTTCGCGAATGAACAAGAATTTACTCTTTTACCGCCAAACCCGGGGACAATTACTTCCGCCTGCTGGACGAAGGTCGGACTCTGAAGTGTCGGACCTTGGACGTTTGGCATTGAGTTTACCTCATGCCCCGCTAACAAGACAGGATGTAATAGACTGCTACCATGCACTTATTCATCATTATAGGGCAACTTACGTGGCATTTTTGAAGGGATTTCCTAAACTTCGGTTTTTAATGTTGAATGATATTCCAACAGTGGTTGTGGAGGAACATAAAGAGCGGATCTTTCAGCCAATATTCTATCACGAGAATTACCAAACAAATCTCACTGGATGGTCAAAATCATGGAAAAGGCAGAAAGGTAGCAATGGGGACACGGTGACAAGAAAAGCGACGGTTTTTTAACAAGTTTTTGTTTGCCGATATAGTTTGTTCCTTCATTTAACTTTTACATAAAGGTATATATACAATCGAGACGAATTCCCTCACATTCTAGAAATACGATATGAAGTCCAAAGGCTCGAACATTTCCTGAATAAGCTCATAATTCGCCAACTCTAGGTCAGTGCTAGTCGTGGGCGAATAATTTGAACCACTGGATTGAGTTTCAGAGTTTGCCATTGCAAATGGTGTTGGTACCCAATGGTTGTGCAAGGTTTGCACGTTTAGCTCATTATTTGCATCTTCTGCGGTCTCTGCTAAACGCTGACTGGCGTGATCGTAAAACGACGCAAATATGTTGAATGAATTAGCGTAACGGTCCACAAGAAATGCTTGCAACTTATTGGTTTGCAAGTCAAGTTTGAAATCACCGCTAAGTTTCCCAATAGGATAGATAACGTTGTTCCACGTCTTTATCACATCATGTCCAGCTGCATCGGGTAGTCTTCGCAGCGCCTCTTGAAGATCGACAAGTAGTGGAATTCTTCGTACTATATCTACATCATCTGTTTTCTTTCCACTTCTCACTTTCTCTAAATCATGCAAAAGGAACCGAAGAATAATTTGCCAGGGTTCCTTATCTGCCGGTCTGTTGAGTATTTTATAGCTTATCTTCGCAGTGAACATCTTCTTAAAACAGCGGTAATAATCAAAACCAAATTCATTAAAGTACAATGAAGAAACACCAAACAGAAACTTCACCATGATGTTCCTTTCCGCAAAATCAGCGATCGAAAAACGGTTCATGCGAAGAATCATGGCAGGAATTAAGATGCATAATCGGTTGGCAACGATACCGACAATTTTGTTGGTGTAGAATTTTGTGAATGGTTCTAGTCTCCGATCCGTTTCATCGCAATAGCTGTGGAATACGCCTGCGAGGTGAGCGATCTGATTCCATAGATCCTGAGCGGTCTCATGAAAATTGGATACGTCGATCTGATACTCGTAATGAACCATTTTAGCATGTGTGAAGGTAAGCTTACAAAGACCCAGTATGAGCTCATACTCCAGGTTCAGCTGTTCATCGCGCTTGTCTTTCAAGCTGTTAAATAACTCTAATGCACGGTCGATTTCATAATCCACTGCCTTGCGGTCGACTTTACTCGGAAAATCATTCAAAAGATTATTGATGCGTAGTACAGTAGAGTCCAATGTAACAACTTTTTGATGCCAAAGGGCATTTTGATCAGTTTCGGTGTATTCAAAGGACTTCTCTATGAAGCACTCCTGTCCGTTGATCAGACACATTTTTCTGTCCCAATAGAGCACATAACACCAAATCATTCTCAGGACTTTCTTGTAGTCATCCCGACTCATGATTGCCGGCGAAGGTCTACACTCGGGAACAAGCTTGAAAAAGTAATCATCCGGTGATAAGAGTGAAAGCCAAGAGATCCCCATCTCCTTACAGCTTGATATGATCGTGCCCAGTAAAATCTGGCCATGCTGCATGACTTCCCCATCACCATCCTCGGGTGCACACCAGTGATAGACTCGCAGAAGGATAAGACACTGCAGTTGCATCAAAGTACACTTCCTGAGCGATCTCATTTCGAACAGAAAGTGGTTCACGATGGCAATGTACTTGTCAGTATTCAAATGCTGTATTGGCGACTGAAGCTTGGAAGAGAACTTGGAAAAATTAATTGACAATTGACAGAGTTTAGTTATCAAAAGTGTGAGACAGTAGATGACATGATCAAAATTCTTGACGGAGATTTTCTTAGTCCTCTCCCAGTTATCATAAAACTCAGCTATTTCATGCTTAAGAAGCTCCATGTGGAAAATCGGCACAATGCTTAAAACGTAGCTTTCAAAGAACGGCAAAATACTCTCGTAAAGTATGGATCTTGGAGGCAAGTTCTCAGTGATAAACTTTTCGCTTTCGTCAAACTTGGATGCATCGTTCTTTCTATGCCTTCCAAACTTATCAAACAAAGATTTATGAATCAATTGGTGCCGCTTGAAAGACCCCTCCGAAGACAGAGGATCCCCATCCGAGTCAAAGATCGACAACGGAGCAAAGGATTGCGGCAAGCTCGGATTCGAACTCGCATGCTGTCTGCTCCCATGTATTCGGTTAACGGTCATATCAATCGCAAGCATTCGAAACGTAATCAGAGATTTCAAATACGGATCTCGGTGCTCAATCGCTATATCTGACAGCAGCGAAAACATAGTCATAGTCGACCTCTTAACCTCGATAAAGCGACCATTAGGAACAATATTAACGTACTCCGGTGTGTTATCCCGAATATTCACAGCATTGGGACTCGAATTTCTCGAGCTCTCTTGCCCGTTGGGTGATAATTTCTTGTCGATTCTGGCATCGATTAAAATCTTTCCTTTTCCCGCCTTCAGCTCCTTTATATACCTGCAGGTGTCCTGATCCCCAAGCCTGAGACAGTTACCGCAAGGCTGCTGTCTATCGCACTTGCTCTTCCGCCTTCTGCAGTTGGAGCAAACCACTGTCAACCGATTACGCTTCTTCACAGACGGCCGATAACAATCCGCCTTACCCAGCATCAAGATTCAAACTTCATCTAAGGATTTCACAGAGTAACTAGCTCCAGAGTGCTAGTTGGCCTCCACAGTGCTGTTCTCTTTTGTTGAAGTGTTTCCACGTCATAGTAAGCTTGGCATTGCCAAGCGATTTACTGAAAAATTACAGCTTAGGCAGAGCTAATCTACAAGCTCATCGCATCAATTGTGGCAGAGAGAGACGTCGGATTGGCATGGTTCACCCGAGAATAGTGCCCTGGTCAGATCCAGAAGAGCTGGTCGAGCTGAAAGAATGGTTTTACGGGGACAAGTTTGGTGGAAGACCGAGCGATACGGATATGCGCATTAGAGCGATTCAGCGAGTCAAGTGTTATCAGAGCAAAGGGTCTCAGTATCTTCCGCATGTGATTGATTCCACGGCTCAGATTACCAGTGCTGTTTTGCTGGACGAGGAGAGACTGGCGAGAGGGAAAGATAGTATGTTTGCAGTAAGGCTGAGCTATGCGATGGCATTGATCAGGTTCGTAAATGGGTTGCTGGATCCGACACAACAGTCGCAGTTTGCCATACCGTTGCATACGTTGGCGCAAAGAGTTGGACTGTCGTCGTGGTTTGTGGATTTGAGACATTGGGGGACGCACGAGCGTGAACTTCCGAGCATAGATATGCTTCGCTTGGCTGCCAAGGAAGCCTTGGAGTGGCTATGGGAGCACTACTGGAATGACGACGAGCTACAGGAGGATGAAAATAGCGAGCAAGAATCGGAACAGAACGAGGGATCTGAGATAGAGCGACTTGTGCAGACGGGAGCAGCAATGGAGGAAGCGCTTGCCGAGTACAGATGGGTATGGGAAGATGGAAGCAAGAACCTGATTAGCAGCACGAATTTCGCTGTTGAAGATAACGGGAAAACCAACCGTAGGACGCAGAGCATGTCTCCGCATGAGCGTATACACGATTACGTCGGCGACTGTCGAGAGCACTGGAGGCGAAGCACCGAGAAGGAGCTGTTTGTCGAAACAGCAATTGAGAAAGGACGTCCGGCTCTTTTGGACCTTTTCATGGCCAAATTGGCTGGGTTCGATCTGGAGATGCTGCAATGGGTAGCAAAGTCATATCGGGAACAGACTGCTGGCGGAAACGCCAGTCTGCTTAGACGGAAATATCCAAGCTGGGCCGAGCTCAAGAGGAAGTACCTGAGGAACTACGTATCGAGCCTTAACCTGAACAACCTGGCCGCGAACTGCAGTCAGTGGGAAGCCGTGATCGAGGCCCAACCGTCGTTTCTCACACTCTGGATCTGCACATCGATACTAAAGAGGCTACAGGAGCAGAAAAACCAGCTAATTGCCAGAAGGAAGAGAAAGAAGCGAAGACAAGCAGACAGTTTTGTCGAATTAGAGTCGAGAATCATCGCCCTAGTCGAACGTCTCTCGAAAAGGTTCAGCAGCTCAGACACAAAGCTCTACGATCTGCCGCCGTCACAAGACGCTATCAAGCCTCGAACCGTCCAGTCTTCGACCAGCGACATACTGAACGACCTGGCCGGTCTCCGGCAAAGACTGAGCGAGCCCGCCAAGAGCCACCAGATCAAGCTGTGGAGCCCGCACCCGAACTGGCAACCGCGGCCGTTCGGCATACTGTAAGCATCTACGTAATGAAGATTAACGTTCACTCAGACATCCTAGGAAGGTCTCGTAAGAGCGGTCACCGAAGAGTACTAACGATGGGTTCGTAGGCGTACTCCTACCGTGGAAACTGCGAATGTAAGGTATAAATTTTCATCGTCGTGAAGTTAACTTCAAAAGAGCGATCTCCTCGCTCAGGAAACAGCTATGATCGACGCAGATGGCTCAGCAGTTAAAATCGTATATTGAAAATATACTGGCAAGAAAAGTCCCAAAACGCGACTTCCCGAAGAAAGACGCCGGAACATGGTAGAAACCCTTGTCGTCATGGTCGAATCGGACTGGGAAAGAAGTAATACCGTTTTCATCAAAGCCATTCGCATCAATCGATATCTTTCCTGAGCATACTCAACCTTGAGTATCGGGCGATCAATCCTACTGAACTGATCAAGTACAGACATAACAAAAGATCCATCCAACAAGAATCCTCTTCAAATGCTCAAAGTTCCCTCCTTTTATACCTTTCCAGTCAAAAATTTTTCACCATTTAAGCTGTTAGGGCTCAGGAAGATTTACTGCGTCGTACGACGTGCTATGAAAATTTGTCAAATTGAAGCTTCAAGAGCTCATCGCATCGATTTGGAGGTGAATTTAGAGGAATTGTGGGTCCTGGAGGTCGATTGGCGGCTGTTTGGCGTGTGGTAGAGGATGAGTAAGCTGTCTAAGGAGTATATATCGAGTTCTGAGGAGGAAAACGGTGCAGAAGCGGCTGAGTTTGAGCCTCCGGTGGGATACGTGAAGTGCAAGCATTTGAAGAAGTTTCACAGGAAGAAGTCTGATGAGCAGTTGTGGCTGATAAAAGTGCCCAGTTCGCTGGATGTGTCGAAGTTGAAGAGTTTGCCTGTGGATTTTAGCGGGAAGGAGAGCGGAGAAGCGGTGATAACGAGCGAGGGCAGGAGTTATACGGTTAATATGGACGTTACACAGCGGGAGGAGCAGGATAGCAGTAATCTGACGCTGTTGGTGCCGGACGAGAGCCGAGATAAACTGCGGGTGGGGGGTGACAAGCACAGATCGTGGGGGTTTGATAGGGTTTTCAGCGTGAGCGAAGCGGCAGCGGTGCCTAGGATTGAGTACGAGCAGCTGAGAGTGCCACGCGAGGATGTGGTGAAGGTGGAGGGTTTACAGGTGAGACATTTTGCATCTGGGTACGACGAGAAGGAGAAGAGCAAGAAACGTGAGGCGACGGATTCGTCGGCTGCACCGTCCAAGAAGCACAAAAAGAAGGATAAGAAGAAATCCAAGGTAAAATAAGCGTATAGACTCGTACGTATATCCTATGCCTTGTGCGAGTAATCCTTCAGGATACCAGCCATATGTATGTTAGTAATCTTGCCTCTTCTTTGCTTCTTCTTCTTGACCTCGACCCTGGTGGTGTGTCTCTTGATGGTGGCGGGATCAACGCTCGCGGGTTTCAAGCCGAGATCTTGCAGTTTGCGAGGTAGCTCCGCGAACTGAGGTAGCTGGACGTTCTCCCACATCTTGACGAAATCTTCGCCAATGCGATTCAGCTCACCGCCGTTGTTGTACCACACGTATCTCGGGGTCTTGTCTTTTTTCGTTCTTAGCACCAGAATCTTGCTCTCCTCCTCTAGTTCATTTATCGTCTCGTCACATTGCGGCCAGCCATCCTTCAACTCCTTACAAGATATTCCCTTGAACGTCACCTGTGATCGAAGCAGATTGAGCAGTTCCTGCGCCGAGTGGACGTCGTACGTCGACATATACTTGAAAGTGCCCTTCTTGGGATCGTGCTGTATCTTATCCAGTTTCTTCAGCAGCTCCAACACCTTGTCGTCCTTCTTCATCGAAAGATAATCCATCAGCTCGTTGACCAGTACGGGTTTCCCCTTCTTCTGGATGTACTCCGTCGCCCACAGCAGCTTAGAAGAATCATGACTCTTGGATATATCAGTCTGGTTTGCCTGCAACGCTGCAGCTGCTAGAGACCCCGGTCTTACCTTCTTCGATGGCGATTCCTCCTCCTCGTCTTCGTCCTCATTCTCTTTATCCAACGTAACCTGTGTTGCTTTCCCATCAACTTCCCTTTCCTCTCGTTGCAGAGCCGATCTCTTCTTGGGACTACTCCTGCTGATACCATTACTGGATGTCGTGCTCTTTGTCGGCAGAACAGGTGCAGATTTCACCTTACTCTTGAAAGCATTCAAATTGGCCAGCAACGGATCGCTATTCTTGCTCATGACAAGCTAAGAGCTCAGCTTCTAGCGATATTATCAGTAAAAGTGCAAGTTATTGTGCTATTACGTTAGAATTTCGCCCCCAGTATATATAATTTTTCAGCATCGCACTACAAGCCAGACAAGAAGTCGTTGCAAAGAGACACAAGATGGCCTTCTATGTCCTCAATGATCGCGTATTCGAGCCAATTCAATGCGATTAACCCATCTTGCTCTTTTCCGCGTCGATTTAGGCCTCCAAACGCCCGATTGGAGGCCACAGACAACGAGACATCGTAAACTGCTCTTTTGGCCCAGAATCGCTGGGGATTGAAACGGAGAGTACTACGAGAGGTTCTCATGGCTTGATAGCAGCCTTGATGGAGCCCTGAAGAGCCGTTTAGCGCAAGAATTATAGCGGGTAACTAGTTCTTTCAGCTTGAGTATATAAGCCAAGTGAAAAATTTAGTGCTTGTTGCTTGTTAGTTGGTACTATTTGCTTATAAAAGTTGTAGAAGTGACTTTGCTTGAAGTCTGCCTAGGGATCCGGCGGTGCAATTGTGCATACTTAGTATATACGATGAATACCACACCCCGGGACTCGCCAGCGGCATGTACTTTGCTATTTCTCGTGGAATGGTAAACGCTTTGTCATAGAGCAATATCTCGGTCGCTGACCAGGTTCCTAGTGATCTTGGGAAGCTATTGAGATGGATCCAGCTTTAAAACCATCGCTGTTAGAGGTTGCTTCCGGGAAACCGGTTAAGCGATCCATGAAACGGTGATGACCTGAGGTTTGGAACAATTTTAGATGAACTTTATGGACATGTGGGACTTGACTTCCTGTTCTTCGTTGTGTATTGTGGCCAGAATGGTTGCGAGATCGTGTCGCAGCGGTTCTAGCTGTTTCTTGTTCTCGCATGTGCTGTGCAGTTCCTGCACAGTCAGGTCGAGCGATCTTATAAAACGGTATTGGTAGATCGAGAGTCCCGTCGCAACCTCTGGAGTCTCTGAAGCGACTTTGTTTTCGATGCTTAGCTTGACTAGCTTGACCATCCATTTCTTTATCTTGCGCTCGCTCGACTCGTAGCGGGAAAGCATTCGTAGCGTCTTGATAAAAAGCTGCTGGTTTCTGCTCAGTGCAGCGTCGTCGGCCAAGCTTTCAGGCAACATGTGCGCCTTTGCAAACAGTGACTGGTAGAGAACCACCAGGTCCTTTGTTGTCCAGTGCTCGATCCGATCAACTTGCTGCTTCACCGCCAGCGCAAAATCGTCACTAGCGTCGATCTTCCTGGCGACACATCGCCACAGTAGTCTCTGGTTGATAATGTGAAGCTTATGATAGTCCCGGAACCACACCTCTTCGTACGTCTCCCAGATTTCTGAGTTCCCACTGCGAAAATACAGCAGCAACGATAAATCTCGCCGCTGGTTCTCGCTGAACAGCGAGATATTATCCCAGACTCTGTCCCACTCGGCGAAACCCTTGGCCAGCACTATCTTGGCGATCTGGCCCACGCTGGTAAGCTTATTAGTGTACTGCAAAAACATCAGTTCATCGTATAGACTCTCAGACACGTTGCTCGAGCTATCCACCCTGGATTGCCCTACCCGTTGCTTGGTTCCCTCCACTTCTATCGTGGTTTCCACTATTTTCTTCAACTGCGAGAACAGGATATCGTAATGCGCTTCAACATGTCTCTTACGAGGCTCCACTTCCGGCAATGTACTATTCAAAATCTTCAAAATCCGCTCTACATGCTTTGCCTCCTCTTCAGAGCCTCCTTTCACCTCTCCACCATTACTCCTATCGATTAGCGACGAGATTGCCGGTTTAGAGCCTCTCGCCAGGAACCGGATCGTGGATTGCAGCTCATCACCTTCTGCCCTCTTCAGCAGCTGACACGACAGCCTCGAGAAAGCTCTTCTCATGGTCCTTCAGCCTATATTTCTTCTCGATAGTGATGGATAGCTGCAAGAGCCTGCTCTTCTAAGAACACTCGCAGAACACTCGCTTATAGAACAAAGGCCAATTGGAACAGAAGAGAGTAGTTAGCGACTCTTGCAATGCCGGCAGGACGGTTCAATGGCCCCAGAGACCTCTTATAAGCCTTCTTAGCTATGTATCAGTATGCCACGTGATGGATAGGGTATGCTAGTTAAGGTGATTGGACTACGATAAGTACCATGATCACTGGAAGGAGGGTGCAAGAGGGCGATTTGAGTCTCGTTATCGCTGTCGATCGCAGATTGTTTTTGCCACTCGCGAATCCCCACGTTTTTAGTGTGCTTGTGGCGCTTTGATCTGATTGCTAGAGGTTTGGAGTAACCTCTGTGCTATCACAGGCGTATCCTAGGGTTCTATGAAGGTTTAGGTGTTGCAATGGAAGAAGAGTCTACGTTCTATCCCGACGAGTTCAATTTGGAGCTGGCAGATGCGGTCAGAAAGTCGTGGTCCGAACCGCAGGAGATGCCCTGCGAGTCTTCTGCACTTTTCTCGCCAGTGGGTACTCCGCCGGCTGGAAGCTTCTGTGGGTCTTCTACGGGTTCGTTTGTGTCTTCGAATAACCAGGGAAGCTTGGTGACTCCGCCAATGACTTCCAGTGGGGTCCCTGAAGAGACAGGGCAAAACGTTGAGCGTCATTATTCGCTTACCGAGAACACTCACGAATCAATCAGCGATATTATGGTTGATCTGAGCTTAGGAGACGCTCCGGAGACGTCTCCTGAGTCAGAATTACAACCTCGGCCCATTCGACGAGGCTCGATTCAGGATGTTCACCGAGTAAGACACCTCCTGAACCCTCGAAGCTCCTTCTCTGGCGCGTCCACGGACGAACCAACTGTTGTCAGGGAGGAGAACGTCGGCTGGGTCACGATACTTGCCGACGATCGGCCAGAGACGATGAAACCCATCATTATTTTAGACCGGTCACTTCAGGCTGTGAAATCAAAGTACAGGCTGCACGTCCTTCACGATAAGCAAACGAACGCAGCTGAACTGGCCGCTTGTGGCATTAAAACCGTGTGTTTCGACGAAACTTTACCCAAATCGTTTCGGTGCGCTACCGGCTCCAGCTCCGTGCTGAGTCTATTCATTGCACTGGTGGACCGACTGGAGCTTGCATGCTACCTGGCGCCAACATGCATGGTTATGGAGAACGTCGATGAGCTGCTGGAAAGCGAAGAGATCTGCAACGAAATTGACAATGAAACTTGCGTATTGCTGACAAAGGAGTCGTCTGAAGGCGAAGCAAAAGGTTGCCTTCAGATCATGATCTTGAGACCCTCAATCGATCTAGCTATGTGTGTCAAAGAACTTTTCACGGTCTATGGAGACCACGGCGAAGCTCAGGAAGGTAAAATGAGCTACAAGGACGATTTTGATGTCTTAAGAACCTTGTTCAACCAAACCTGGGGCCACCTGTCATCTGATGAATACTGCGCAACTCCAGGATTTGAGCAAAGTACTGATAAACAGTACAAAATAGTCGATTACAGGCTCCTGAAACCATGGATCGAGTCGGAGGAATCCGCAACTAATTCGCTGTGCGAACGATGGCGTTTGGCATGGCAAGATTTTGAGCTATCCTGGAGAGATCCCAGCCTCTAGGAGTGTGGAAACACAAGCAATGTAGTATGTAATTAGGATTTTGAATAACTTCCATATTGAAGTATTTGGGCGAACGGCTTAACAAGGTGTCAAATAAGCTTAACTGACAAGACAAGAACATCAAGAAATCATTAGGCAAAATGGTGAGCCTCCCAAGTCCTGAAGAGCAGAAGATTTTCGAGCGTGTATTTGCTGAAATACCTTCATTAATCAAGGATAAGTGTGACGGCTACGATGAGCTATACGGCTACAAGTTGAACCCTGACGACGAAGATGCTACAGCCTCAGCATTCTATAAAAAGGATGTTGCTGAGGCATTGGTACTCAAACTGTGCAAGGCTTATAAGTTTCAGCATGGGGAGATTGTCACCAACTTTGTTAAAATTATGAAATGGAGATCTGAATTCAACCCTCTGAGTGCAGCGTTCTTGGAGTCACACCATAGAGAATTACAGGAGGTTGGTATTCTGGCCTCATATCCCGATGGCGAACCCAATAACAGGGTTGTGACGTGGAATCTTTATGGGCATCTAGTGAAGAAGAAGCATTTATTCAAAGACGCTGACAAGTTCGTTCGCTACAGAATTGGGCTTATGGAGAGAGGTTTACGTCTCCTAGACTTTCTCGATGATAAAAACAACTACATGACCCAGGTACATGATTACAAAGGAGTTTCTGTGTTGCGTATGGACAGTGACATCAAAAAATGCACCAAACAGATCATAACTATCTTCCAACAAAACTATCCTGAATTGTTATTTGCCAAGTACTTTGTGAATGTCCCTACCCTTCTTCAATGGTTTTATGATATAGTGAAGGCTTTTGTTGACAAGGAGACTATGAAGAAGTTTGTTGTGCTAAATGATGGGTCCAAGCTGGGAAATTATTCACAGCATTGCCCAAAGGTTCCATATGGCGGTTTAGACGTCAAGAACACATTGCATGAAGAAAACGTTCCAGATGTTAGGCCCACCGAGTATGCGCTTTACCTCCTAGAGAAGCAGAATAACGAAGATATCGATTGATAGAGATATTTCATTATAGAAATTTGATAAATAGCGCTAAACGCTAATAAATAATTTAGGCAGCCGCTGCTTGTAACTTCTTCTTCCTTTGCTCCTCTAGAGCATCATACTGGAAGGCCTCCATGGGTTCCAAGCCCCATTTCTTAAGCATAGCTTTATCCTCATCCCAACCGTTACACATCGTGGTTAGCATTTTCTTACCGGTGAAAATACTGTTGCAACCAGCCATGAAGCACAGAAACTGTTCAGTTTCCTTCATTGTGTAGCGGCCTGCGGCTAATCTGATGATGGCTTGTGGAATCACAATTCTTGCAGTTGCAATTGTTCTGACAATTTCATCGAAATCCAATTTCTTGGCATCTGGTTTCGCCAGCTCCTCAGCCATGGGGGTTCCCTTGATTGCAATTAGCTTGTTAATGGGCAATGATTCTGGATGTGGCGACATGTTGGACAAAGTGTACAGGAATCCAATGTGATCTTCCTCCGTTTCACCCATACCTAGAATCCCACCAGTGCATGCCTTGATACCGGAATTTTGCACATTCTTGATCGTTTCCAGTCTTTCGTCGTAAGTTCTTGTAGTGATGACATTCTTGTAATGCTCTCTGGAAGTGTCGATGTTGTGATTGTAAGCGGTCAAGCCTGCGTCTTTCAATTGTTTTGATTGCTCCTCATTTAGCATTCCCAGTGTGACGCATGTCTCCAAGCCCATATCATTGACCTTGCTAATCATTTCTGAGATCCTCTTCATCGCTGATTTCCTGCCGTTCATGTCTCTCCATGCTGCACCAAGACAGAACCTTGTAGAACCGTTTCTCTTTGCTTCTTCAGCTTCTTTCAGCACTTCTTCCACCTGCACCAACTTTTCTGCCTTCAATCCAGTGTCATTACGGGACGATTGAGAGCAGTACTTACAATCCTCAGAACATCCACCGGTTTTAATGTTCATCAAAGTACACAGTTGAACTTTTGATGGATCCTGCCATTTTCTGTGTTGCAATTGAGCATTGTGGACCAATTCAATCAAAGGAGTGTTGTAGATCGACGCCAGCTGTTCCTTAGTCCAGCTATGGCATGGCTCTTCCAGCGACATTGCATACTCGAGTGGTGATTTGAACCCAGATGCGTTTGGTTGAGATACTGCTGCAGCCGCAGCTGCAGCCTTTGAGGAATTGGCTTTCAAGCATAGCCTACTAGCGGTGGAAAATGCTCTAACACCCTTGTTAAACATTTGTGCGTTTCCTGCTGGCTCGTCGAATTTCCACAATTGCCAGCTCCCAACGACGCTAAAATGGGTTAACGCTCAACTATTTATACTTGAAATATCTAGTCATCGACAATGCCTAACCAAGCTCGACAATTGGCGAACCATGGCGTTGTAAGCTGGCGTTTGAATTGTTGAATTCGCTCTTTTGTATTCGCTATTTTTCAATTATTTTGAGTCGCCTCTAGATGACTCAAATTACTGTCATCTTGCAAAAATACACAACAAGCCCTGGAATCAGCCGGGCAGCGAACCCACCACGGTGATAGCACGAGTAGCTGCATGAGTGGCTGCATTGGCTGTCCCAGCAGTCCTTCCTCCTGCCACCGCTGCTCTATTTTTTAGTTTCCACCCAAAAGGCAGTTTCGCGCACTAAACATAAAAAAATCATAAATACTCAAGAATAGTCATGAGCAGAACTCTTGTAACCCTCAGAGTCTCTTGGTTCTTGCTCGTGTCTGCAAGATTATCTCAGTCCCAGCTGACGCCGCCACTGCCGTCACCGGCTGATCCGGCAGTATCCCCTGGCTACCATTACTAATCAATTTTCTCTTGCTTAGCTCTGATTTACTGACGCTGTCGCGCGTCAGTGCCAGAATATTCTCGAAATCGCAGCTATCAGGGGCTTTATATAAAAGGAGCGATCAGCAAGGCTGATTGCTGGCAAGTACTTGGTGGTGAATAGTACTATGACAAAATATACCAAGATACCAAACCTAGCACAGCAGCGCAGAGGAAGAGTCCTCCGAAGCAGGAGACAGGAGAAAAGACAGGGAAGAGGCGTGGAAGCACTTGAAGAAGCCTTCGCGAACGGTGAGCTCGGACTAGATACTGCGGGAAGGCAACCGCAATCCAATATCATCTACTATTTCATCGAGCTGCGACGGCCGCGCGAGGAGGAACGCAGTGCAGAGGGAGACGCGGCTGGGCCGCCGGGGTCCCACTGGCTGCAGGTCTCGCACTAGACCACGGACATGATTTAGCACTACAGATTGTAGCATAGGCATATTGTATAGTTAAGAGAGTTTAGACGTTACCCGGTTTTGAGAGTATAGGCATTACCCAGAATGGCAAAGTCTTTAGATTACCCGGTTTCAAGAGTTTAGATGTTACCCGGAGTGCTTTTGGTTACCCGGAATTTATAATTTTAAGGGTTACCCGACTAGGTGCGTACAAAATGATTTTTTCAATAAGCGAAGATGCAAGAACAGGCTGAAAAATTGGCAATTGACGGTGGTTTTATGGTGATTTGACGGCAATTGGTGAGTGGTAAGCAGGTTTAGAGGATTATGTCGGCTGATCATTCCAGGGATCCGTGTCCCATTGTTATATTAAATGATTTTGGTGGTGCTTTTGCGATGGGTGCCATTGGTGGGTGCGTTTGGCACGGTATCAAAGGATTCAGGAACTCTCCGCTGGGTGAGAGAGGTCCTGGAGCCATGAGTGCTATCAAGGCGAGAGCTCCGGTGGTGGGCGGTAATTTTGGTGTTTGGGGTGGGTTGTTTTCTACATTTGACTGTGCCGTGAAGGCGGTGAGGAAAAGAGAGGATCCATGGAATGCGATTATAGCTGGGTTTTTTACTGGTGGTGCATTGGCGATTAGAGGAGGCTGGAGACATACGAGAAATGGTGCTATTACGTGTGCCTGTCTTTTGGGTGTTATTGAGGGTGTGGGTCTGATGTTTCAACGATACATGGCTTGGCAAGCTAAGCCAATGGCTCCGCCATTGCCGGAATCATCGTCGTCACAACCACTACAGGCTTGATTATATGGATACACGGCTCTTTTCGGCCGACTGTGTGGTTGGAGGCGATTGCCTCTTCCGTATGGCTTGCATTAGACTTGTATATAAGACATGGTTGTATATATACTCTAAATTGATTAATGACTTCAACTGGAATATCACAGTTTATTATCCGAGACTGTCCCCGATGTGAAGATTAGATTAGAGTTTCGCTAGAGGCTACATGTCGTTTCTCTAGCTATCATAATTAGTCCTCACCTATGCGTAGTTTATTGAATTCCCTGGTGGCACCATCTTGCAACGAAGGGTGCCTGACGTTTCCTGGTCTGCTGTTCATGCCGGATACGGATGAAGCAGCTGCGCCTTGGAATGATCCAGGCGGATACCACTCTCCTGTGAAAGCTTGCTGTGTGATGAAAGGATGCATTGACGCCTGCTGTGGTGTCCATCTCTCTAGCGGGTTCAAGTTGAGTATTCCCCGCAGAAAATGGGTTAGGCATCTTCGATCTTGCATTTCCTGCTCCACCAGGGCAGCATTATTTTTTATTTTCTTCGATATTCTGTAATGACTTATGATATCTGGTAATGATTCCCACTTGAAATATTGTTTACTTGGCTGCTCCTGTGCACCGTACTCTTCGTTGTATTCTTCCACAGTCTTCAACTTGTATTTTCGAGTTTCCTTGTCGGTGTTCCCGTTATTTATCTGGTTACCATCCCACTTGCGTAAAAATTTCGTCGTGTTTTTACCCATATCCATCATCCAAGTTGGCGGATAGCCTAGACAGTTTATTATCCTCGTCAATTGATTGAATTCGGAAGATCCTGGAAAAATTGGGATCCCTAGGAATAGCTCGGCCACTATGCAACCGAGAGACCAGATGTCAATGCTCGTGGAATACGGAATCCCTAGTATAACTTCTGGTGCCCGATAAAATCTCGACTGAATGTATGTGTAGACGGTTCTTCTCTCTTCACATGATGAACCAAAATCGACTATCTTTAGCTCCGGCTTGTCTGGCGAACAGAGAAGAATGTTTTCGGGCTTCAAATCGCAATGTACTAGCTTAGCATCTTTCAGCACACATAAAGAATCCAACAATTGTGTCGCGAAAGATCGTATTAGATGGATGGTCAACCCATGGAACTGATTCTGTTTTAGCAATTCGTATAAGTTATTGCTTAGAAGTTCAAACACAAGACAGAGGTGATTTTTATGAATAAACGTATCGTGTAATCTCAGAAAGTGATGTTCGTTCCTAGGATCGACCTTGGTGTTGAGCAACTCGAGAATCTTTGCTTCCGTTATACTTTGATTCAGATATTCAGTTCTCGATTTTACCACTTTAACTGCTAATATTTCCTTTGTAAGAACATTCTGACACTTAACCACCTGTCCAAAAGTGCCTTGTCCCAGTATATCCAGCACAAGATATTTTCTGTTCTGCTCTGTCCCGAGCACATCATTGACGTAAAGAATATAATCGCTATTGATATTGTCGTAACCATTGTTGCATTTTGGCTCGCTCGGTTTGGTTAGCACCCTCTTTGGATTCTTAGAAGTCTGATACGAGAAATCGTGTGAGCAAAGGGAGTAGGTTGTGATCAGATTTTTCGTCAGGGCGATAAGAGGCGAAATCGTTTTTGAATTTAGAGATGCTCGCCTGAACTTTGGAATAGGATTAACCGTAGGCGCCAGATCGCTTCTTGACATACATTTTTGCATCTGTGGAATGACCACCTGTTGAGCTGCCACTGCAGCATCGCGCCTCAGTTGCTTATACGGGGGCTGTAATGAAGTCGTTGGGCTCGTACTTGGTGGATAGGCACTCAATCTTCTGTATGGCGAAACTATAGGTGCCGTCGTCGGCGTAGACACACCTGGTGCATTCGGAACGTTCGGTAAATTCTGCGGATAGTGCACCACTGCCACGCTTTGTCTCCGCTGGGCGTCCTGCGGATTAAAAAGACCCGGCGGAACAAATCTACCGCTGTTGAAGGACTGCTGTTGCAACTGCTGCTGAGGAAAAAACATCGGCCTCTGTGATTGTCGTTGTCCATGTACATTCGGATACGCCGCGGCATCATCATACTCAAACGGGTTCGGACCCGGCGCTCTCGCCGGTGGTACCACTAAACTTGATTTCCTCCTCGCCGTCGAGTCTATATTCTCATCGCCGCTATTTATCAACAATTCCTGCTCCTCTGGCACACTGCTCTTTTCCCCATTCTTAACCCCCCATGGGTTAACAAAGTTAAAATTGACCTGCTGTTGCTGCGGCGGTTGCTGCTGCTGCTGGGAATTCCCATCCAAGCTCATAAACAGCGGATTCCATATATTCTCGTTGTTCCTCTCGCCCTCTTCATTGCAATTGGCCTGTAATTCCGATTGCATCACACTCTTTGCTCAATTGCGCCTCAGAAAAGCCAAATCTGGGCCTGTTGCGATTCAAATATTCTCCGGACGACCAACCAGCGCTACCAGAACCTGCCTAGAGCAATTCAACGGACCTCTAACCCCATCTACAGCCATATATTCACCGTTATTACTGGTGATTAACCTCCTGCCATTGCTGGGATCAACCATCACTCCTTACGTGCGCCGTCCACGTGAGCAGCGAAGCCATCCAGCTTGCCATAGTTAAGCTTGCCAATGCCATTGCCGCCTATATGAGCCCATCGAGGGCCTCAGCACAGCTGGCCTGACTCTCTTGGGCTCAGCGATGAGCCATCCGTCTTATAGTGATGCGAAGCTTTATTTCGCTAAGAGCGGAGCCGGGTAACGGCGACTCATAAGGCTATTAGCTGAGGAAGACTTAGTTAAGAGCACTTGTGGTGGAAAGAATGGGCTAAAAGGCAGTGTTAGGGCCCGTTTGGAGCGTTTTGGAAGGTATCTGGTTGCTGGGAGTAACGATGAATGTACCGGTTTCGACAGTTCAGACGAGAAGGAGACTGAAAAAAGTGGAAGAGGAGGAAAATGCGGCGACGTTGCAGCTGGGACAGGAGTTTCAGATGAGACAGTTGAATCATCAGGGCGAGGAGGAGGAGTTGATTGCATTGAACTTGAGTGAAGCCAGGCTTGTTATAAAAGAGGCGCTCGTGGAGCGGAGAAGAGCGTTTAGACGTTCGCAGCACAAACGGAAGGCTAAAAAGAGAGATAGATCGAATGCGAAGCAGGAGGATGAGTCTACGTTAGTGGACGGTAGAGAGAACGACGGACAGCACTATGGAGATGGGGGTCGTGACAGTGATTTCGATGACGAGGAAGACGAGGAAGACAACGCATTTTTGCACACTGAAACTCGTGAAAAGGAGTTAGAGTCCTTAGATGCGCTTCTGGAACAGACTACGGGAGGAAATAACAAGGATTTGAAGAATACAATGGAATATTTGACGAATTTTTCTAGATTTCGGGACCAAGAAACGGTCAGCGCTGTCATCCAGCTGTTAAAAAGTGCAGGGTTGCATCCCTTTGAAGTAGCTCAACTGGGAACGCTTGCGTGCGATACGGCAGATGAGGCAAAGACTTTGATACCCAGTTTGAATAATAAGATCTCAGATGATGATCTGGAGAGAATCCTGAAGGAATTATCGAATTTAGAAACATTATATTAGAGTCAATTTGCCTGATGTTCCTTCAAGAAACGTTTACCGTCTCCGTTTTTCCACCATCTCATGAGGCAGCTGTTGGGCGAAATATCGATGTTGCTTGTCGCATGAGCATCGCATTGGCACCTCTGTTGTAACCTTAAATAATAGCTTGTGGGGCATGTACTGAATGGCGCGTGGAAATATCCTAACTCATCAAAATGTATAATTTCATCCCGATTTAGCAGTAATGAGACAGCAATGCTATGAACAGGTGCGTCGCCCCATCTCTCATAGTAAAAACCTCCTTTGGAGTCGAGGAAATCGAAAAACCGCTTGTAGCGATCACTTCGAAAGAAGTTGAGATCCCCAATTTCGAAATTGGACCAAAAATGACAAAGGTTGTAGTCTGTATTAGAGTCGATAATCGGTGAAAACTTCCCAATAATATCACTATCGGTTATGAAGCTATACGAATTGTTCGCCATATCAACGTCATCAGGGAAGTTGTCCAGATACTCCTCAACAGTATCCCACAAAGTAGTAATAGTATCTTCGTATTCATAAAGGCTGATAACGAATCCGTATTTCTTCTTGTTATGTCTCATGAGTTTGAATGGATCATAGGGGAAGTCACAAAAATATTCAACGTCTGGTTCAACTCGGAAGTAATAATCGTATGAGTCCAAAATCTTCTGTCTGAAGAAGTAACCGGAGTTAAATCGACACATATTGCGATACGATTTAGAGCCTCCGTAGAGCACTCCTCTGTCCCTCAGCAGTTCTAATCTCTCCTCGAACAACTGCTCATCTATCCAAGCCGGGCGATTCCAGTTTTCCGAAGGAATAAGAGCATAGTGCGTATTACCGCTGGCCATTGCCGTTGTCGCCTCCATGAACTCTTGCGTAAAAGGAAGATCATTTAAAAAAACCCAATCGTAATGGTAATTCCTGTTGAATCTGTCTTCGAGGGACCTCATTGACTTCAAGGCCCCTGGCAATTCGAAATTCCTCACTAGCATCAAAAGCGTAGCGTTCTCTTTTGCTGGTATTATGCTATTGACCGTAGAGAGCACCTCATCGTCATAGGTATTGGTTGATAATTTCAATGGTTTGAGCAGACTTCGTCGTCTTATGCCATCGTACTTCTCGACAGCATGCTTGGACCTCTCTATGAAGATATTTTCAACTTTGTATCGATTGTAGCACTGTTGAACAGTGGTGAAGAGCGACTGAATGAAGAGACCGCTAAGCAAAGTGAGTAAAACGATTGCTAGTTTAATGGTTATATCTTTCATGTGTGGTAAACCATTGGCTGCAATATATACTGAACAGAGGGAATAGCTCAATTGAAGGAATCGTCAATTTTTATTGCGAATGAAGCGATGACTATGTTGATGTTCGTGCTTTTATTCATCGAATTATCAACACGCTTGGCAAAACGAACAGCTTATATGACTAAATTAATCTCTTATCTCTATAACTGGTTTTAAAGTCTTAGTGGTTTATCACTAGACTCGGCAGTAGTCTCGGGTGCTTTCTCGTAGATGGACAGAGAAGGACTATTACTTGTCTTGACGAAAACTGAAGTGATACCACCTTTTATGACACCGCCTTGCGGTCTTTTGCTCCTATCGGTCAGGAATTCCATCACATCGTGGGCATTTTCTATCATTTCCGCTACCGATGTCTTGCCCACTACTCCGATCTTGACGCTGAGACAGTTGTCATTGTTGGGAACATAGGAGGTATTCTTGCATATGCTTCTCAATTGAGCCCTGACGTATGAGGGATCGCATTCATCGGGCATCTTCTGGCCTTTTACTGGAACTTTTCGGGAAAAGCGAATAACAAAAGGAAGTCTCTTATTCCCATGGTAAAACCTACTTCCAAGCACATCTTCAAGCAGATGATGAACCCGAAAATCTGCCACAATAAGATCAAATTCCTTGTATATGTGATTCAACTTAGCGCCTCTGAATCGACGCTTCAAGTTCTTGATACTAATAATTTCTTTAAAAAGATCTGACGTAGCACTGTCAGCAGTCAACGCTGCGCGATACGTGTTGCTTGGATCTTTAGTAATTAACAGGATTCGTAAGTCCTTTGGCTTATTGAGCTTGCATGATTTCAGTGGGATTATTCGCGGTATATAGTCCTTCTGTATGCCCATTTTCTTGCCCATATACAGAACCATATGAACATTCTTATCCTGCTTTAAGTTTGGATCAGTTTCACAGTGGGAGAGCAGCGACTCTAAGGCCCTGGAAGCAACATCCTTATTCAACCGTATCGGAGATACCATTGATCCTATAATGCTTCAATTGCCAGTGCTATTGCTTCTTGATTGTTAAGATCAGCTCGCGATGAGCTTCAAAAATTTGAACGCCTATACAATAACGCAGTGATTTAAATACTATTAATGATAGCTTTAGGCTGTTTATGCTTCAAGTCTGATGATGATGAGCTCATCTTGCCAGCTCGAACGCGCAAAGTCGAATAGAAAAGGTACATCTTTCGATGTAAACTATATATCAGTTTCCTTAGGTGAACAATTCAGCAATGTTGGATGGCAATTCCTCGATTTGAGTGGAGTAGAAAGTTTCCAATTCTCTCATAGCACCAACGTCTTCGTTGGTGACGAAGTTGATGGCAACACCCTTTCTACCGAAACGACCACCTCTACCGATTCTGTGGATGTAGTTTTCCTTGTTGGTTGGCAAGTCGTAGTTGATAACCAAGGAGACCTGTTGGACGTCGATACCTCTAGCCAACAAATCGGTGGAGATCAAGATTCTGGAAGATCCACTTCTGAATTCCTTCATGATGATGTCTCTCTCTTGTTGTGGCAAGTCGGAGTAGATGGAGGAGACGGTGAAGTTGTCGGCCTTCAATTTTTGGGTCAACTCTTCGACCTTTCTTCTGGTGTTACAGAAGATAACGGCCTGGGTGACGGAGATCGAGTCGTACAAATCGGTCAAACAGTCGTACTTGTATTGTTCTTGCTCCACGTTGATGTAAAATTGTTGGATACCTTCCAAAGTCAATTCGTCCTTCTTGACCAAGATTCTGACTGGGTTTCTCATGAATTTGGTGGTGACTTCCAAGACGTCCTTTGGCATGGTAGCAGACAACAAGACGACCTGTGTGGTTGGTGGTAGCAATGTGAAAATTTGGTAGATCTGTTCTTTGAAACCAGAAGACAACATTTCATCGGCTTCATCCAAGATGAACATCTTGATGTTGTCAGTCTTGAACTTACGTCTCTGGATGTTGTCGAAGACACGACCTGGGGTACCAACGACGATCTGAGCGTCTCTCAAACCCTCGGCATCCTCCTGGAACGAAGTACCACCGATACACGCGTGAACCTTGACGTCCATGTGGAAAGCCAAAGCAATGACAACCTTTTGGATCTGTAGAGCCAATTCTCTGGTTGGAGCCAAGATCAAAGCTTGTGGAGACTTCAAAGAACTGTCGATTCTCTGCAAAGCTGCAATCGAGAAGGTACCAGTCTTACCAGTACCAGATTGAGCCTGAGCCAAGACATCGTGACCTTCAACAATAGGCAAGATAGCACGCTGTTGAATAGCAGATGGATCTTCGAAACCGTAACCAAACACACCTCTCAACAGTTCATTTTTCAAGTTCATGTCATCGAACTTGTACACAACCTTGTCATAGTTGGTTTGGATTTGCGATTCCTCAACTTCAGTAATACCTTCAGACATATTGCAACTGGTTAATTCTCCTATCTGGTCTGCTTACACTGCGCTTACACGCTACAAGGTTATCCATCTAAATACAAGCTCATCATCTATATGCTATTGCTTGCTTGAGGGCCCTCAGGAAGAAAATTTTTCAGTCGTTCATCACGACGATCGTTTCGTGCGGAGCGACACAGATTCGATCTTCGATGAGATGAGCTACAAGAACTGTCAAAAGGTGCTGAAATGGTCCATTGCGAGGCCAATGGAGCTCGCTGAGGGTGCGGGAACCTAGTCCGGGAACACCCTTTCAACCTCTTGCAGGTAGTCTGTTTCTTCCCAGTCGAAAACGTGCCGCGGCGCCGGATCGGGTTCGCAGTCTTCCTTTATCTTTTCCAGCATCTTTTCGACCCTGGGGGTGGGCTCAACGTTGGGTGGATCCTCCTTGGGATTCTGCTTGTGGATGCCGGCAATGTTCGGCTGCGAGAAGGACGGCACATCGCGTTCACTGCGGAATACTCTTTCAGGCTGGTCGCGTTCACTGGGGAATACTCTCTCAGGCTTGGATTGTTCGTCCGGGAATATACGCTCCACATCACATCCTGTCGCTGCATTTTGTAGCGTGGGCTGACGAGCTGCGGACCGGTGCGCGGCTGATAAGGGGATCGGAGGACCCGAGGGTGCCGTAATCTTTCGGATGACTTCCTTAGGTGCAGTGGCTGAACTCGAATCCCAAGTTCTTGAAACGGAAACCTCCTCTAGTTGTTTCGCTAATGCGTCAGGGTCATACTGATCAGCGTCAGGGAAAACACGTTCTGTATGATCTGGCGCGATATTCGGTGCCGGCTGCCACGGTCCTGCACGACCTGTGTCGTAGCTTTCGGTGCTTTCAGGTTCTTTCTGCATGATTCGCTTATTGAAACTGTCCCAATCCACCGCCTGCACCGCATCTTGAGGCAGTTCATCGCTCTGATGCTCTGCGACGTAGGTTCCGGTGCTTTCAGGTTCTTGCTGCATTATTCGTGTATTAGAATTGTCCCAATCTACCGGTTTCGCTGTACTCTCTTGAGGAGACTCCACTTGCCATACATTCAGATGCCCTGATTCGTAGCTTTCGATGCTTTCAGGCTCTTGTTGTGTGACTCTCTGATGGAATTGTTCCCAGTTTACCAGCGGCGCTGCATTCTCTTGACGTGGCGCCGGAGCTGTCGGCCCTTGAAGGCCCATCTCTTCAAAAAATTGAGTCAGACCAAATCTCTCCAAAAATTCATTATACACCTGGCTCCAATGAGTGGCGTAACCATCGGTACTGCCGCTAGGCCAGCCTTTCCATGGTTTATTCTCGCCAATGAAATGAACCAACCTGATCTGCGATTGGAAGTATTTTACAGCGGGATAGCTCTGGTATCCGTAGTTTGGGACTGTGACATTGTAAATGAACGGCAGTCGAACCCAACTGTATTGCGATGGCGCCTGATCAGTCGCTGAACAATACGGATTGAAAAATTGGTTGAGGATCCCTTGATCTGCACCATCAATGGACGTATGACTGAGAATAAATTCGTGAAGCTCGGAGGCTAATTCACTATCTGGGCTCAGCAAAAGTACTCCACTATTAAACATATCGGGCCAGCCAATATCGGGTGCTCCACCAATCTGACTGCTTTCCTGTTGCGGAATCAGGTCAAAGATGTCCAAAAACTCTTTATTGAGCGGTAAAGTATCCGCATCTAGGTAAAGAACCCTGTCAAATTGCGTCAACTCCCACAGACGAGCTTTAATCAACGTAAACGATAACTCAGGTCTATTCAGAAGCCCCAGATTCGCCGCATTTCTCTCTGCAGTCAAATCCTGGTCCTGCAATGGATCCACAAGTATAATCTCATCATACAACAATCGAAGCAAAGTCTTGGAGAGCCCACTCAGCGCTCCATTCCACAGTTCCTTCGAAACCATTAAACACATCCGTATGTTTCCCTCATCACGCAGCAGTTTGCCCAACTGGTGACCAAGCGTGAAGACTCCCGGCAGGTAATCCGTCGAGTATAGCAAAGTCGCTACCGCACATCGTGAAGATGCCATCCTATACACCCGCTATCTTGTATCCCGAGTTTCCCAAAGGAGCTTCCGAGTTTACTTATATATGTGGGGCATGCAGCCCCCCGAATTCACAAATGTAAATATGATTATATGTATATGGATATCGAAAACGTATCTAGCTCAAAACTGACCACGTTTAACGGGAGTAAGACCAGACATTCTTCAACAAACCGTCGTTCTGAGCCAAACGGTTCAAGGAGTCGTCACCTTCACCTCTGGCTCTAACGTAGCCGGACAAGGCGTAAGTGATGTATTCACCTGGGATGGCACGGCCCTCTTCGTCGACCTTGGCGATGTTGATTTGCACAGAGGCGTGGTCCTTAGCCTTGATAATTCTGTTTGTAGCGGAACACTTTCTTGGAACGTAAAGTTCGACCTGAATAAAGCGCAATCGTTAGTATCAATAACTTAGTCGCATGGCTATTCACAAGTATAGGGAAATGATCGTGTGGTTATAGTTTAATCCCATTTCAGGCTCTTGAATTGACATTCTCTACACGGCTATCTCAACCCATCTCTCGCATCGAATCTAAAACATACTAGTTGGCCCTTATCGTTTTCCATCTTGGCTTATTTGGTTGACTCTAGGATTCCTCGACAGATGCTCGTTAGCTAATGCAATTCCGACTTTAACGTGTATATCTATCGTTAGTGCCATAATCGGTATGCTGTGAGATGGGTCAATTTTTCAAAAACCTGCGTGGCGCGTGCTGCATCGTCCGGGGCGCGCTGCTTCTAAAATTGATGGTGACTTTTTGAGGGTGTACAGATGTATGGAGATGGTGCACGGGTGTGTCTTGACAGTCTCATTATATATAAATAAGAAGATCTCATCAGCTGACTCTGGTTAATACACAGACACCTTCCACATGGTGAGTCTGGGGAAAGAAATCGAATCCTCTGATGCTTTCTATCTTGTAGCACTTACCGTTATCGGTGTTCTTGAGGAAATACTCGACGTCTCTAGCCTGCGAGTGAACGTTGCATGAAATGTAGACAATCTTGGCGGGACAATACTGTGCGAGCTGTGTAAGAAAAAGCTCATCGCAGCCTTTTCTTGGTGGATCTAGCACCACGGAGGTCCTGTCGTTTGGAGTATCGATCGATTCAAACAGCTTTTCTGCTTTGCCAACAATGAATTTGCAATTTTCTACGCCGTTGGCAGCTGCGTTCCGCTGTGCGAACGAGACACTGTCTGCGGATATCTCGACTCCGATGACTCTTGTCACACCCTTGGAGCTGCAGATACTGAAAAGTCCTGAACCACAGTATGCATCCACCAGATTATGTTCTTGACCAGGTTGGGAGTTTGGTATCTGAAGATTCTCGCGCACGTACCTGGTTACCAGTGGTAAGATCGAGTTGTTATTCTGAAAGAACTCTCCCGCACTGAATTGAAACGTGTAACCGTCTATGTACTCCGTGACAACTTGTCTAGTGTTAGTGACGCATGTCTTGATCAAGGTCTTGTCGTTAGCATCGTCGTGAACCTCTATCTCGGATAGTTTACCAGTGGAGTCTCGAGAGCCTTCTTTTTCGGATTCTATCGAAGATCCTACAACGGTTGTATTCTCTCTTAGTAGGATCGTTGCACCTTTCTTATACTTGTTGAATTCCTCTGCGAAGCGATTTCTTTCGTTTTGCATACCCATGTTGACAACACTGGTCCCGATCGGGCAGTCTTCGATGTCAAGGATTGACGCGTGGCCACCTTGTTCAATTGTGTCCTTTCTCCACTGCGGACGACCCTTTTGACCGAATCCAAGTGGTGGTTTGGCTTGTAATGATTTCACTTTCCTGGGGACATCGAAATGCGGAGTCAGCTTGGTTCTGTAACCATACTGCAACGGGGAACCAATGGTGTCACCGACATCAGGCAGTAAGCCCTCCTGGACAAGCCGTGGCGCAAAATGCTTAAAAGCTCTAATAATTGTTTTCTTCTTCAGTTCTAGTTGGCTGTTGTAGTCCAAAAACTGGAACTGGCACCCAGAGCATTTGCCAAAGTACTTGCAGTTAATCAAATCATCATTCCGCATTTCACTCTTCGTTGTAACCTCGAGCAAGTCACCTTCCACATATGATGGGTGTGTCTTGAAAACCTTGATACGAACGATGTCACCCGGTAATCCGAATGGAATAACCACTATTTGCTTCTTTGCTTCCTCGACTGGATTATCTATTATACCCAATCCGTCACCACTAGAGGTAATTTTGAGGACTTTAACGTTCTCAACTTCCCGATGATATGCCTTCACCACTGGTCCTTCTCTTGAAGAGTCATTGAGAATCGCGCTCACATCATTCTTAACCTGCTCTTCGCTCAATGCGTGCTCCGCAAGTAAGTCTTTGATTTCAAATTGGAGAACGCCCGTTGGGGAAGTCGGATCAGCCTTTTTCGCTTTATATTTCTTTAGTTTGGGCTTTTTTGTCTTCTTATGCAACAATGCTGGTGATAGCGATCGTTTGGCAGAAACCCCATCTTCTACAGTTGTCATGGCAGAAAATTTCGCTACCCTATAGCCAAAGCTGGAAAACCTCACACAAAACCAAGAAACAGACGCACGTCTGATGAAGCCAACTAACATACACTGCAGCTGATCGTAGATTCACTGGTTATTGCAGTTCCGATGAGGTCGAGATGCTTCATTCACTTGAAAAATTAGGACCGTTACCCGCCACAAGCTTTGATCTGATAGACGAAGTATGGCATTATTAGTATAGTTATATCAGCTTGAATGGCCTGCATTCTTGTGTGCAAGTATGTATAGCATCATGGGCTGCGCGCTTAGATTATTGTACAACCGAATTTGTTGGCGGGACTTTTCTTGTTTGGAGGTGGTTTTTTTGAATCAGCAATCGTCTTCTTCTTGATGTTGGGTTTTTTCTTAAATACATTCTTCAGTATAGGCCTCAGATCCATGGGTTCATTCAATTGGCCTCTTAGTGCTGTATTCAGTGCTTCATTGAACACTTCATCAACCTCGCTCCTGGATTTGGCCGAACATTGCATGTGCGAAAATGCGCCTAATTTTTGAGCCGTAAGATCAGCCTGTTTTGAATCCACAAGCTCCGCAAAGCTCATTTGGTTGCGCAGGTCCGATTTCAGCCCTACTAGCATGATTGGCGCGCTGGGACAAAAGTGTTTAACTTCAGGCATCCACAGATCTTCCACGTTTTGCAAAGAGACCCTGCTCCCGACCGAGTAACATACCATCAGGATGTCTACTTCCGCATACGACAAGGGTCGCAGCCTGTTGTACTCTTCCTGGCCCGCAGAGTCCCATAATGCCAGTTCAATTATCTTTTTCTTAGGTCCTTCCACCTTGGTCACGTAGTTCTCAAAAACTGTAGGAACGTACCCCGTAGGAAATTGCCTCTGCACGTACGACATCAGTAAGCAAGTCTTCCCGACACCTTTGTCGCCCACTACCACAATTTTCAGATGTTTATCTGCCATCGCTGTACATCGCCTTGTCTGAGAATAGCTTGGAATGGAAGACAGAGTTCTAGCAAACGCACTGGGCAATCTCTGCGTACTTTTTTCCTCCAAAGTGGTCGAGGACTCGTCGTATGGCATACTGAAAGCTGACTCTTCTCGCATCAATCCGCTTGATCTGTCGCTGATCTGATCTTCCGTGGTTTCTGACCGCATCAATGCATGCATTGAGTTCTCCTCCACCATCCTAAAGCATGGGATTGCTCTTATAAAGCCTCCATCACGCACTCTTCTGGAAGTGTAAGCTTTAAAGTCCCTTGACCTTGATGTTTCCCTCACCAATAACGAAGAAACCCTTTGTTTACATTAAGGACCGAGCTCAAGCTTGGATCAACACCACTTGTATCAGCTGGATGGTACCTGGGATGATATGGTGGGCGATGGAGACGATCTGGTTAGCGATTTCATAACATACTGTGTGCTTAAGATTGCCCGGTTAGGAGAAGTTGGCGATGATTCCGTGGAATGGTTGACTAAGGAGTTTGGTACTCGATTCGTGGGGAAAGTCCGTAGTTTCCTTTTTGGCGAAGGCAATGGAATGTGGAGGAGTGTATTGTTGGTAGCATTCGATAAGGGGCGTTTGGAATTGTTTGTAACAATTGGTGATGAACCGGTTGGCACGGTGTTTCCGGTGGTATTGTTTTTGAAAAGCAATCATTTTATTGAGTCAAATTTGGCTTTGGAATCTCAGATTTCATCTGTTATACTGCCAGATGAAGTTGCGGTAAAAGCAATTGCTTTTCTGCTCAACGGCGGCTGCTCTGATGCTGTTGAGCCGATTAACAAGCAGAGCTTTAAAAGTGACACTGAAGAAAACCACAGCGAAAGTGGGAGCAGACCTCTAGGCATTCTCGACTTGGTTCCTGATGCTCATTGCAAGATTAAAGATATGGTCAGTAAAGGCGCCAACGAGAATAACTATCTTAGTTTCGTCGAACCTGAAGTGTTGCAAGAAGCTTCTTTCCTCAATTCATTGCAGGCCATTGCAAATAGATGGCTTAGAACTATAAAAAAAGTTTGCCAGGTGGAAAATGGTGTTAGGCATGATTCGGTTTTCGATGAAGTTCAATATTGGTCAAATTTAAAAGAGACTTTGGAATCTATCGATAAGCGACTCCAATCACAAGAGGTTAAAATAACGATTCATATTTTGACCGCCTCGAGAAGATGGCATAGTGTTCTGGGGGTTGCTTCTGACAGCGGGTTTACAGGGAAATTACAAAATGTCAGGGAGTATGACCGATTCCTTTCTTCCATACCATTAGAAACTCTAAAATCTAGCGATAGTATGGAAGATGTGAGGAACAGTATGGATTGCATAGCAGCGGCATTGAAGAGATTCAGGTTTACACAATATCCAGCTGAACGGTTTGCATTATTACTCGAACAGGTGTCCCAGGAAGTGCAGGATAATATTCTCAGACTGTCGCCGAATCTTTTCACGGCGTCGTTCACATCGTTTCGTGATCATGAAGAAGGAATTTTGAAGGCAGTTGATCAATGGGATGGGGTGATTGAGGAGAGCAAGATCCATTTGAGAGAGGTTATGCGAAGGAGAGGAGATGTAGGCAATTTTGCAACTTCCCTAAAGCCTTGCACAAAAAATCTGCGAGATGCTGTGAAAGAGTTAGCTACATTTCGCAAACGTCATTATTGTTTTACCGAAGCGCTGAGATTAATTGATTATGCCGATTTCCTGAAAGACTTAGATTTGGTTTACGAGCCAATAAATGTACTTCAGAATAAATCTCTCACTAAATGGATAGAATCGCGGGAGTCATACAATCAAAGGCTCGGTTTGATAGAGGAAAAGCTTATAAAGCTATGGAAAGAAAAACTCAGTCAGAATAATAGCTCGGCGGATATAATGAACCAGTATAGATCCTTCGCACCGCTTATGGAATTCAATCCTAAATTGATGTCGGTTATGAAAAACTGTCAGAAAGAATTGCTCAATTCTGCCAAGCAGGAGCTTGCCATTTTTCGTGCGAAAATTAACCAGGCGGAACAATTTAGGCAAGCTTTGATGTTAAAGGGTGTTTCGAGTATGTCCGCAACTTTGATAGAACGCTCTCAGCTTAATCATCGCACAAAACAGCTTCAAAAACGTTGCGAGGTGTTACTCGGACCTGATTGGGAAAAACTACCAGAGGGGAAGATGCTGTCATCTATTTTCAAAGAATTCATTCAAAAGACGGATCTCGAAACTATTTTTAAGTGTTGGAAAGAGGACGCTATCAAAGGAGATACTGAAGAACTACAAACTCCAATCCTCAAAATCGTTCACAATCAAGATCAAAGATATGAACTGACTGTTAACTTTGGAAAGGTTCAAAATGGTATCTTTGACGAGGTTAAGACTTTTGCATTCCTCGGTTTCGAGGTTCCTAGCAACATTATCCGTCTTGCCGATAGATATGAGCAGGCCCGACTTAGCGCCGTTGGGATACGTGAACAGATCCAAACATTTCTATCATTAATCTGCGAAATTGACAACTGTCCCTTCACGGCAATTTTGCTAGAAAGCGATGTAGTGCATGTCTGGAACCTTATCTTATACGCCGCGACCACCCCCTGGTCAGGCTTCAAAGGTGAGAGAAAGACAGTTGATTCTGAACCAACTGAAAGTGATATTTCAGGGCAATTGGAAAAAGGTGTGAGTAATCTGCTAGCTAATTTCCATCAGGTGCAGACAAGCGAAGCTCACTTAACGCGCTCATTGCGGGAGCTTTCAAGATCGCAGGGCGAGCTTGCAGTGGTGTTAAAGATTATCTCCTCAATTCAATTAGCCGTCACACGAATAGAATCTTTACAACTACAAGGAATTGATAAAGTTGTTCTTTCATTGAATAGTTCAATCGAAAAGATACTAATGGATAGCTCTAGGCACCAGTTACATGATCTAACCTGCGATATTCCGCTCATCACTGTGAGCTTTGAGTCTCAGAAACTTAAACTTAAATTTTCTCCCTCTATCTCTGAACTGAAAATACGATGGATACGTGCAGTTGAGACAATCGTTATAGAAAATGCAAGTATACCTCGAATATATCTCGAAAGTTTTCCTCTGGATAGGCGCAGATTTTTTGAGCCGTCTTATTTGATTAAAGATGATGTCTCTCGAACACTGCAAGATATAGAGAAGAAATCTTTGCGCGCTCTAACTCAGTTTGACCATTTCAGAATAGTCGAAACGCTTTGCGACGTCCAAGAGTCAGATATTGAGGAATACATACGAGGTGATATTAATATCTGTTTGGATTTGCTGACGTCTCTTATCGAGTCGCATACCGGTTTGGCAAATTTGACAGGTAAAAACAACGGTGAGCTGAAATTACTTTTCGCCTCACCAGATACCCATGCATCAATCGAAAGGGAACTAGTTCACTGGCGCAAAGTTCTCATTCGTTTGTTACTTGAACTTTACGACAAGGAAGCGACAAAGCTGGGTCAAGGTTTAAGACTAGACCTGAAAGACTTAGAAAAGCACTCTTCCTCTCATTTGTCGTTGAACACCATATCTTCTCTCTTGAATGCCGTGAAAAGAATAAAATCTTCCTATCCTATGCGATGCCAATCATTGCGGTCTCTCTCTACCTCTGAAGGCATCTTCCTGAAGTTTCAGGTGAAGCTCGCTTGTGATCATATATTTCTCGACCAGCTAGAAAACGATGCAAAGGCATTGGAGGATCTTCTGCAAGAAGTGGATGGATTTATCGAGTTCAACAGAAGGACTGTCATCAACTTGCTAGATAGTCAGGAGATAAGCCTCAGTGGGCAGTCCTACTCTTTGTTGAACGATTGGCATACGGCGAAACGAGCGTTGGGCGAGATGAAAAGCGCAAAGGCTTTAGATATGATAAAAGGATTTCGAAGCAGGTTCAAAAATATTGCACAGGAGGCCGAACGCTTATATAGCTGTTCCAAAAGTTTGGCTTATCCACTTGCTCAGAAACATCATTTGAAGAATGCCTTTGGCGAACTTGATCACCTTGAGGCCGGCTATCATCAATTGGACGACTTGCAAAATTCTCTTGGCTCCCTCCTTCAACGAGCTTGGAATTTGAGTCAGATTGACGACATGCTTAATGAATTAAGAAGACTGAAAGAGGGGATCAAAAAACTGACAAATTTGATGCAACAGTGCACAGAGGCAGTGAAAGTAACAGAGTTGGTGGATGAGCTAGAGAAAGCTTCACCCTTGTTAAAAGAAATGAAAAATGCAGACATGAGACCTAGACATTGGAAAAGGATTTTTAACATCACTTGTGCCCCGAAGATGTTGGAATCTGCTATCGAATCACAATCTTTTACCTTGCAAGATATTATCAATGTGGACTTGAATAAGAATGGGAAGATTATCCGAGAGATCATTTTAAGTGCGCAGAGAGAGGCTGGCCTTCATAAATCTCTGAACAGAATTAGAAAATTTTGGACTAATACTCAATATGGGACTTTCCTGCATGAAAGCGGCATGTTCCTCGTTAACGATTGGGGCCATATTCAACAAAAATGTTCGGATGACCTGGAGGAACTGACGGCTATGAAAAATTCCACCTTTTACTGCTACATTGAGCAAGATTGCCTTGAACTAGAATCTAAATTGGCTACCTTTTCTGCTATAGTCTCTGACTGGACTGATCTGCAAGTGAATTGGCTGGACTTGTTCGGCATCCTCGGAGACGGCAACAAATTGCACCATTGGCTTTCGAGCGAGTCTGAAAAGTTTAGCTGCCTCACGGCCGATTTTCATGATCTATTGTCCAGAATCTTTCGGTTACCCAGTGCGCTTGATGTCATCCTTATTCCTGAAAGCGACGCTGCATTTAAGCGGATGCTTAATACAATCAAAATGATCAAGTCGTCATTAAGCAGATTTCTCGAGCAGCAAAGAGAGCTTTTCCCAAGATTTTACTTCTTGGGAAATAGAGATCTGTTGAGGTTGTTGGGAATTGGCAATGATGTAAGTCAAGTATCATGCTACTTGAGTAAGATGTTTGGGAACATCGCTAATTTGGAAGTTGATGACCATGTCATTAAAGGAGTTTACTCCGCTGAGGGTGAATTACTTGAAATCTTGAATCCCATTGTTATAGATGCTGCCTGTGGGCCGCATGAATGGCTGAATGCTTTGGATTTGGAAATTAAAAATACCTTGGTGAGAAATGTTGAACAATGCCTTTCAATTATAGCTAAAGGAGATCATTTTTTGAACTGCATTGATTCTCATGTTTTTCAGGTTTTATTGCTAACATGGCAAATTTCTTGGACTGCCCAAGTTGACGAATGTATCGAGAAAGGTGGATTACTTAATATTCAAAACAGCGTGGAAGATACAATTTACCATCTTTCATGCCGACCACTTTATGCTGAGAATCTTCATGAGAGGCAGAAGATTCGTTCGTTGATTATCGAGCTTGTGCACTGCGTAAGAGTTGTCACCGAACTCCTTAATGCCAAAACTGACGCAATCGCAACTTCCATATGGCATAGAGCTCAAAAATTTTATTACGTTACAGGAGAGGCCAGCTTAATTGGAAAGGTGTATGTCAAGCAGTGCACTAGTACATTGCCGTACAGCTTTGACTATATTGGCATCCCGGAAAGACTGATCCATACCTCGACTATTGAAGAGGCTTTTTCAGCCTTGATGGAAGCAGTGACTGGAGGTTTTGGTGGATGTCTCTTCGGACCAGCAGGTACAGGTAAGACGGAAACAATAAAAGCACTATCCCAAAACCTCGGAAAAATGGTATTAGTTTTCAATTGTGATGATTCATTCGACTTGCCGGCGATGTCGAGGCTTATTATGGGG
Organism: Torulaspora indica; assembly: GCA_931305995.1. Classification (NCBI taxonomy): domain Eukaryota; kingdom Fungi; phylum Ascomycota; class Saccharomycetes; order Saccharomycetales; family Saccharomycetaceae; genus Torulaspora; species Torulaspora indica. Next base: position 702,881 of record CAKNUP010000003.1, on the reverse strand, counting down.
ATTGCACAAATCGGTGCATGGGGTTGCTTTGATGAATTAAACAGATTACATGAAAGCGTCCTAAGCTCAGTTACGGGGCATGTTAAAATGATTCAGGATGCAATTTCCCGAAAGTCACCCGTAATTGAAAGTATGGGAAGATCGATTAGCCTGAACCCAAATACCGGGCTGTTCGTCACCTTGAATCCCGGATATGAAGGAAGATCTCACCTGCCAGATAATCTGAAGAGAAAGTTCCGAGAATACTCAATCATAAAAGCTGAAATTCAATTCATTACACAGACAATGTTCAGGGTGCTAGGATTTAGAGATGCTACAGCTTTAGCTCAAGGGCTGGTTGATCTTTTCGCATTCCTTAGAGATGCCTGTAGTCAACAAAAACATTATGACTTCGGACTGAGATCAGTCAAGAAAGTCCTTCTGAATTGCACTGAAATAACGAACTTTCAGAAAACGAGAATGGAAGAAACCACTATCCTGCGTAGGAGCTTGACGCAAATGATTTTGCCCGGCTTCAATGTAAACGATGAAGACCTTTATCTGAGAAAAATAACGGAAATATTTCCGGAGCATAGTTCAACAACACCTGCCTGTAGCTTCACGGCACAATTGCCGGAAGCTTGTGAGAAAGAATATGTAACTCTATCCGAAACCTTTCTCAACAAATGTCAGCAGCTGTATCATATGCAAACAAGCCAACAGGCACTTATTATAATGGGCCACGCTGGAGTTGGAAAAACCGCAGTATGGAAGACTACTCTACGGGCAATGAGCAATATGGATGGGATTAATAATATTGTCTATGTGATTGATACGAAAACAATGGGAAAGGAGGGCCTGTATGGGAAATTGAACAGAGCAACTTTAGAGTGGAAAGATGGGATATTTACCAACATTCTTCGAACAGTGAATGATGACTCGCAAAACACACTCAAGTCTGCTCGTGTATGGGTCGTACTGGATAGCAATCTAGATCCTGAGTACATCGAGACTCTAAATAGCGCTTTGGATGACAATAAACTTCTGACGCTACCAACTGGTGAAAGAATCCCTGTTTCCAGCAATATTCGTTTCATTTTGGAAGTAGAAAATCTGGAGCATGTTACGCCGGCCACTATGACGCGATGTGCTATCCTGTGGATATCCACTCCTACTTATTCGGCAAGTGAGCAGCTGGATGCTATACTAGCGAAAGAAGTAGAAGATATGAAAGAGTGCCATGGGGTTTCAACACTTTTGACTGAAAAACTGAAATCAATTGTAGGAAGAGTCCTGTCGCGAGATAATCTTTCATGCCTAATTGCCAATGCGAAACGCTTTAGACATATCTTGGGCTTCGAACAATCAAAAGTTATACCAACCCTTATCAGCACTTTATCTAATGACGTCATGAGAAATCGTGAAAAACTGGAAAGACTGACTGAGGATGATCAGATCAGGTTTTTGATATTTCGACTGTACCAAATTTTGCTGGACGTGATGTCTGGGGACGTCTCTGCGCCAGATCAGGAAGTAATAATGGGAAATGTACGCTCAGTATTTGAAGAGAATTATAGCAACTTACCTGAAAAAGCGCATTTGAAGGTGGCTCAATTCGTGGGCGTAACATTAAAATACACATCTCTCAATGATCTTCTTCAAGAGCGAAAGGAAGAGCACCATATGATTATGAAAGCTAATACTATTATCCCCACTCTTGAGACATTGAGATATGAGAAATGCATCCGCGATATGTTGAAGGTGGGACGACCAATAATTTTATGTGGTCGGCCTGGTTCCGGAAAAACCATGCTAATTAACAGCACTGTCTCACAAGAAAAGAACTTCCAGCTTGTTAGTATGAATTTTTCCAAGGATACATCAGTCTCGCACATATTCAAGGCTCTCAATCGACACATGAGATACATTGACGGTCCCAAAGGATTGACATTATGCCCCAAAGACTCGACGAAAAATGTCGTACTATTTTGTGATGAGCTGAATTTACCTAAGCCAGATAAATATGGAGCGCAAAGAGTTATTCTATTTTTGAGACAATTAATTGAGAAAAGAGGTTTTTGGCGCGATGGTGTCAATAGATGGGTTTCTGTGGACGGGTTGCATGTTATCGGGGCTTGCAATCCATCAACTGATTTTGGTAGAGTGCTTCTTTCGCCCCGATTTTTGCGCCATGCCTCGATCTTGTTCATAGATCATCCAAGTTCTAACGCGTTGCTCCGGATATACGAGTCTCTGGTTTGCCATTTACTTGCTTCAACACCCTGTATAAATCCGAGACGGATGTGCGAGGCATCACTTTCAGTTTACACAAAGTGCCAGAGTACTTTTACAACGGATTCCCATCCACATTATATATTCTCGCCGAGAGAAATGACAAGATGGATCAAGGGGCTTCATTCAGCCATTACTGATACCAATGCGACGTTTCCTTCATTGCTGCGTGTTTGGGCGTACGAGGCATGGCGAATATTTGCTGATCGCCTGGTAACTGAGGAAGAGAAAGTTAAATTTGGAGCTCTACTAACAGAAACAATAAATGATTTTTTCCCTGGAGAAACTGTTTCGCTTGGTGACACCTCTTGTCTGGTATTTTCATCTTGGATTTCAGCGAGATATCAAGAAGTTAGCACAACCGATATATGGGCGTTCTTGAAGAGAAAAATCAACTTATTTTGCGAAGAAAAGGGTTACAAACTGCATATACTACATGATGATATGCTAAATCATATTCTGCGCATTGACCGCATTCTCAAACAGGTGCAGGGGCACGCTATGCTAATCGGGGCCGGCAGGACTGGGAAGGCGACAATGCTTGAGTTTGTATGCTGGTTGGATGACATAGATTTTTTGCGGCCGAACATACATAGAAATTATGGCATCGCTGAATTTGACAACTATTTGAGAGATATCCTTTTAAAGTGCACTGTGGAGGAGAAAAGCATATGTTTAGTCATCGACGAATCCAGCATATTAGAAGCCGCATTTTTGGAAAGAATGAACACATTACTAGCGAATTCGGACATTCCAGACCTTTTTCAAGAGGAACAGTATGACATTTTAATGGCTTCGTTGAAGCAAAAGTTCAGATCATTTGGATATCCAAGCTTTAGCGAAGAAGAATTGTATGATTGGTTTACGCAACAAATTGCGAGAAATCTACATGTTGTGTTCATTATAAGTGACCCTGTTAGCGAAAAGGGCTCTCAGATCATATCTTCACCTGCTCTTTTGAATAGATGCGTCATAAATTGGGTCGGAACATGGTCTCTATTAACACTTAAGCAGCTGCCGCAAGATCTTTTTAAATCTGCCATTGCGCTGGCGGTGCCCATTAACGAAAGGGATGCCTGTGTTCCAAATATCGCTGATACGTGTCAAAACTCAGTCCCCAATATCCTCTCGCTATTCCACAAAGAATATTGCTCTAAAAATCATCAGTGCGGATCGCCTAGTTTTCTATTGGATACGATTTGGTTATTTTTAAGACTACTACAGCGGAAATATAATGAGATGGAAGAAGCTAATCTGTTTCTTGTCAATGGTCTTAAAAAGATTGATGAAGCTGTCTTTTCATTTGAGATCTTGACTAATACCTTGAAACAGAACGAAGCAGAATTGAAAGGCAGAGAATTTGAGGCAAGAGAAACGTTGGATAAGATTCTTTCCGAGCAAAATGAAGCGGAGCAAAGGCAGGCTGAAATGCGACGTATCCAGTTGTCTTTGGTTGAAAGAGAAGATGAAGCCAAACAGCGCCGTGATTCGGTTCAATCTGATCTGAGAAATTTCGAACCCATTATGCGGGCAGCGCAGCTTGGTGTCGAAAACATAAACAAGCAGCATCTAACCGAAATCAGATCTATGGCAAACCCTCCGCTTGCCGTCAAAGTTACCTTAGAGGCTGTTTGCTCACTTTTAGGTCACCGAAGCTCGGACTGGCGCAGTATCCAGCAATTCATTCGGTCGGATGAGTTCATACTTAAAATACTGCATTTCAGCACCGAAGCGAAGCTGACGAAAGAAGCAAAGGACTTTGTCAGAGATAAACATCTTTCATCGCCGGACTTAAACTTTGAGAGAGTTTACAGAGCAAGTAAAGCATGCGGACCATTATATCAATGGGTTAGTGCACAAGTTAAATTTGGAGAAGTTTTGGAAAAAATTGAGCCAATCAAGCTTGAGGCTAAGAGATTAGAGGATGAGGCTGTCTTGTGCAAAACGGAGCTACTGAGGACGGAGGACATGGTAAGGGGACTTGAGGAAAACATCAAACAGTCAAAGAATAACTATGCACACATTTTTAAGGATATGGAGCACTTGAGAAGCAACATGGATACTGTTCAAGCGAAGCTTGCCAGATCCGAAAGTTTGATCAACAATCTGTCCAAAGAGAAGGCGAGATGGGAACAAAAAATTGAAAATTTTCGGCAGAAAAGAGCTGATATTATAGGCAACTGCTTGATCTCATCAATCATGTACACTTACTTTGGAAAGCTGGACGAGAAACATCGTAATGATGCTTTCGAAATGATTATCTCTCTTTTGCAGGATAATAAAATCGACTATGATCATAACTTCGATTTCATATCCGAGAATATGACCGTAGCGGACCAACACATTTGGCTAGCTCATGGGCTAGTCGATGAATCGCCTTTTTTGAACAATTTAGTTATGATTCTAGACTCTGATGTTGTACCATACATTGTGGATCCAAACTCTGAAGTTCCGAATGTACTTTCAAAGCACTATGGTGCTAGCTTAGAAATTCTAAGTTTTCTCGAATCAGACTTTAAGAGAAAATTCATCAATGCCGCGAAGTTCAGCAACATGCTCTTGATTAACGACGCTGATCACTTCGATCCGGTTATAAACGATGTGATAATTTGCCTTACTCAAAAATCGAAGCTAGCCCGAACAGCTCGTATTGGAGATGTTGAGATCTCCCTTCCCACTGACTTTTGCATGTTTCTACATTCTACTGATGATAATAAGCCTCTCCCAAGCTTCTTGGGCTCGAGGGTGCGGGTGGTTAACTTCTCGATAAGCAGAGCTACGATACAGATGCAGGCTGTGAGAATGGCTTTGAAATATGAAGCCCCCGAAATCGATTCTGAACGTCAAGAATCACTTGAGCTGAATTCCAGCTACAAAGTCCGTCTCAGATCGTTAGAAAGTCAGATTTTGAATAAATTGAACGAGTCGAAAGGAAGTATTTTGGAGAATGATGACCTAATAGAAGCCCTGGAGAAAGTCAAGCAGGAGTCGAATGAGATTACGATAAAACTTGACAAAAACCGGGATGTAATCAAGCGAGTCAATGACTTCAGTGCTGTATATGCAAATTTTGCTTTGCATTGCACATGTGTTTATTTTCTTCTCGAAAGGTTTAAGCAATTGCACTGGTTCTATGAAATACCGATGTGGCAATTTCTCAGTTGTCTTCAAGATACTTTTTCGTCATGCCAACAAGATTCTCACATGGATACGGATAGTAGATTAAAATTACTGACTTCGATTGCCTATCAAAAGTTTTACTCTAGCTTTTCTGCTTGCCTCTCGGAAAGGGACAGAAGAACTCTTTCGTTCATTATGCGTGCCATGCAGTGCTATAGCATGGATACGACAGTGTTGCATGAGTCTTTCCAGACTTTATTTGCAATTTTAGATGGTTCACAAAGGGATAATGACGGGAACACTTTGCCAGCGGAGCTAGCAGATCTCAAGGGCTTTATTGAAAAAGGAAGTTTCGTTGCTGCAATGAACTGGGCGGAAAAAGGCTTTTCCGACAGGATATCCATCGAGCAATTATCTTCCTCAAACGTGAGAAAAAGCATAGTCATAGCAACTGATAGAGGATCTGACTGCAGCTCCGAAGTTATGCGATTAGCCGACGCTCATTCACAAAGCTTATCGATTATACCTTTGGGCTCCTCAGAAAGCACAGCTCACGCTGAGCAGGAAATTGTTCGCTGCACGTCTAGCGGTGGATGGATCTTACTACAAAATATACAAATGTCAATGTCGTGGGTGCAATCTTTTCTTGTCAAGAAGATTGAGCAGCAGTTGGAGAACATGGATATCTGGGAAAAGGATTTCAAGATATTCATGAGCTGCACCTTCTCGGGACCGGCTTTGCCGCCCGCCATTTTACAACAAAGTTGCAAACTGATCGTCGAAGGGACGCCGACAGTCCTCGAGCAAGTGAAAACTCTGTGGGAAGATCTTTCAGCATCTCCAGAAAGCTCCCCATCGATAGTAGCTTACAAATTCCTTCTAACCTGGTTCCACGCCATTCTCGACGCACGAAGCCGTCTAGCACCTGTAGGATTCGCGAAAAGGTATGATTTCAACGATTGTGATCTGCTTTCCGGGCTGCAACACATAAAGGACACCGTTAATGGCATAGGGAACCACCCACTGGTATGCGAGGAACTACATTTCAGCCTAGGCCGAATCATCTACGGAGGTAAAGTCGACCACGACCAAGATCTCAAGATTGTGCAAGAAACATGCCGCACCTTATTCCAGCCTGCAGCAATCGAATGCCTGACAAATGTCAACGACACCCATGAGATTCTACCGGGCCTAACCTTACCAAAAGTACAAGCTGACCACAAGTCTCTCTCGGCTTTTTTAGCTCAAGTGTCCGAGCCGACGAACTACTACACGCTCTGGCTTGGTCTGCCAGAAGATGCTATACACAGATACGAATTCAATGCGATTCGCGACGCAATGCAAGGTGCCACTACCATTCTACAGTGAATTAAACATATACTTGGCTATATGCTGTTTGCCCATATAAATGCACTTATTATATGAAATATTCTTGATCTTCGGGCCTTTAAAAGACGTCCGGAAAAAAAGCTGCAACATCTCGGAACTCTCGTAAAAAGGCTGTGGGACGGTTGATATTTGAAGTGAGAGGGTTTAGATTTGATTGAACCATTGCTTTGAAGTCTGATGATCGTCTGTGGTTGGTACCAATTGCATTGAGTTCGACGAGTGGCATTGAGACGTGTTAGAAGAAATTTCCATTTTGAAGAATTTGGACACTCTTAGTTAGGAGAAATGACTGTTGAAGAGTCTCTGAGGCCGAGAGGACTGTCTAATCCTCGAGACTTCCAAGATACGAATTTTTTGAAGCATCCTGGTAATCATCCTGTGGAAAGATATGAAATACGAATGTCCCAAGTTAGGTTTGCCATGAGAAGCTTTCTGACTAGGTTCACAGATAATCAATCTTCTCAGCTGTATGAGTGGCAATCGCGCCATCGAACCGCGTACCGAGATATTTTCTTTGCGTACACTTCGTTATTGGCGTCGCACACGTTCTACGTTCTGTGTCTGCCGATTCCGGCGTTCATTGGACAGCTCGATCTTGTTCGTGATATGGTGTATGTGCTAGGCTATTCGATATATCTAAGCGGATTTCTGAAGGATTACTGGTGTTTGCCGAGACCTCGGTCACCGCCGCTTCATCGCATAACGCTGAGTGCTTATACGGCGTTGGAGTATGGAGCGCCTAGTTCTCACTCGGCCAATGCTACCGCGGTGACGTTTCTCTTGCTTTGGGACATATTGCGCAGCGCCACGCTGGGCTGGCTCGGTAAGTCACTTTGCTGCCTTCTGGTTCTGTTTTACTACGTCACGCTGGTCGCCGGCAGAATATACTGCGGGATGCATGGCCTTTTGGACATCATCAGTGGGGCTGTCATCGGCGTACTCTGTTTCGCCGCAAGAATCGCTATTAAGAACCTCTTCAAAGATGTCCGGCTGGGAGATCATTTATGGTTCCCAGTCTTTAGCATTTCATGGGGTTTGTTCTTGCTGTTCACGCATGTTAAACCCATTGAAGAATGTCCCTGCTTCCAGGACAGCGTTGCATTTATCGGCGTGGTCAGCGGCATAGAGTGCAGCGACTGGTTGCTGGATGTGATGAAATTCAACCCGGATGTAGAAATGGGGATCCAAAAAGGATTTCAATACTTCATTTACAGATTGATCGTTGGCGTCGCGTGTGTTGTCCTGTGGAAGTACTGCGTGAGCAAGACGCTGGTGTACACCACATTACTTAGAGTTCTGCAACTCCCGGATGACAGGCCAGAGAAAACAGCTGAACACGCAGCTGCGAACGAGGAGTTGGAGTGTCCATTATACATCGGCGAACCCAAGATAGACATCGTCGGAAGATTTTTCATCTACGCGGGCATCCCATTCGTGGTTCTCGTAGTATGCCCGCCAGTGTTCAGCTTATTAAACATAACATCCAGTTAAAACTGGCTTTACGATAAAGCATTTTTCACTTAAAAGCATTCTATAGAAGTGTTATCTTACTTAGCCAAGAATCAAACATCAAAACCAAAAATCAAACCATTAACGTATCCCAAATTCATATCTCATTTATCTTTTCCATGAACCAAATGCCTCCTGGCGGCCAAAGAAGCACTCAGAGGCCCGTAGGTCTTTGCATTTTCTCTGTACTCTTTAAAAGTCGAGAAAGAGTTGCCTGGAGCGTTTTTAAAGACTGGCGCCACAATAGCAGAAGGAATGATTCTACTTGAAGCGGCAACGGCGGCCCTAGCGGCCGCCACTTTAGTAGCCTGAGCAATCATTATAGAAATTTACACTTGAATCTACTGGTGACAGACATTGACGTAATATCACAACCATCGCGTCGCTCTTTTATACAACTTTTACACTCTCTAATTCGACCCTGTCGAAGGACAATGGCCGCCTTCCATGCAGTGGATGGTCATGCACTGGCTGATAACCGTCTATTCTCCAGTTGGCCCTGCCAATATCTATAAGCCTTCTCGGAAAAACAAGATTTTAATGTTCCGTCCCTGCGTCTTTTTCTAGCGCAACTTACTGCCCCACCTGTGCCTGCCAAGAAACCGAGTTTTTCCGATCCCACCCTGAAGATGCTTATCGTGAAGAGCCTAAACGGATCTCTGGCGGTTGAGGCCTGGAAGCAACGTTTTGTGCCGTTGATTACATCAACGCTTGCGTTGCCTCTCGCAGCGCCAGGAGTCAACGAGCTCGCGGCGAGTTGCTCGTCGCTCTGTACTTACATACGTTCTTATTGCAGAGACTTACTGTCATCTGAGTCAGCAAGGTTCTGTCAAGGTTGTGCGGAGCCTAGTCAGGCTTGTGTAGCTCACGCACCCATCTCGCTTGCGCACCCGGTTTGCTGTAAGCACTAAATTAGCAAGAAAACACTACTGGGCTTCGAGTTCCCGCATACTTGCCAAGAGAGTCCTACTGGCCTCTAGAGAGTCCTACAGCCCTCTGGATTGCTCATCTTTGTAGGTCGATGAGCTCTAGCTCTAGAAACCCTGTTCATCAGTAGTTAATTACAGTAGAAAAACTTTGACATCGCAAGAAATTTCATCAATATAGCGAGAATTGGAAGCTTCAAGGCAACTAGATCGTCGAATTTCATCCAGAAGATCTGATTTAGTGAGTATTGACTGCCGGGATCAAAGTAGCTACGAATTGCCTCTTTTTGTACATTATTGAATACTCAGTTCGACGATAGATGAACACATCGGAAGTAATTAGAGCTGAGGAGATAGATTACGAGTCGCTGCCGTCCAATGCTTCTCTGGCGAGTCAGCTGATGGCAGGAGCTTTCGCTGGTATCATGGAGCACTCTGTGATGTTCCCTATAGATGCTTTGAAGACACGAATACAGTCGGCGAGCAGTGGTGCGGCTACGTCGGGACTTCTGTCTCAAATAAGCAAGATTTCAACCGCAGAGGGATCCCTGGCGTTGTGGAAGGGAGTTCAGTCCGTCATTCTGGGAGCGGGACCTGCTCATGCCGTCTACTTTGCGACTTATGAGTTTGCCAAATCACGTTTAATAGATCCTGAAGATTATCAAACACACCAACCGTTTAAGACTGCTGTGAGTGGCACTTTTGCCACGATAGCGGCAGATGCATTAATGAATCCCTTCGATACGATCAAGCAGAGGATGCAATTGAACACATCAGCCAGCATGATGAACGTCGCAAGGCAAATATACCACAGAGAGGGCCTTGGAGCGTTCTATTACTCGTATCCGACCACCATAGCGATGAATATCCCATTTGCAGCGTTCAATTTCGTCATATATGAATCATCTGCCAAATTTTTCAACCCAACAAACGATTATAATCCTTTGATACACTGTCTCTGTGGTGGTATAAGTGGTGCGACTTGCGCCGCTATAACCACTCCGTTGGACTGCATAAAGACAGTTCTTCAGGTAAGAGGCAGTGAAACGGTTTCGTTACAGGTGTTTAAGGCAGCAGATACTTTTACCAAGGCTACGAAAGCCATTTATAAGGTTCGCGGTTGGAGAGGGTTCTTACGTGGTCTAAAGCCTAGAATCATTGCTAATATGCCAGCAACTGCGATCTCATGGACAGCATACGAGTGTGCTAAACATTTTTTCAACCCGAGTAATTGAATACTTTTGCATACACACCTTCGCCTAGGACACTCATTTAAGCGTTCGCTGCATGTAATTTGTTTATCGCATCTTGTAAATTTCTCTGCAGACTCTTTGACCAATGCCATTGAGATACTGTCACCTTTTATGCGCTTTCTAGCTTAGCACAGCACGTACTGCAACATTCAGATATATAATATACAACGTTTAAACAACACCCGGCTGCTTGAGAGTTATGCCTTACCAGTCGTAAGCGGCTTGCTTAGCAGAGATTTGAATCCGCCAAATAAAGAACAGTTCATCCTAGGAGGAAACATGGGAGCACACATATGCCAAGTGCTGATGGGACGCGATGATAGTGCAGCTGCTACTCCAAATTTAGAGAATACTATTAGTTGGCTGCCATAGCAAAGTTTTCATACCTATTCTGGCAAAGTAGGTTCCCGACCTGAGTTTCTTCTGCTCGATTTGGCGGAGACGATCATCAGCTCTATTCTCATGTCATGTTCGATCTGCTATTAACGTCTCTTCTTAGTTGGTTGATATCAATACTATTTCGATGAATGCTGCCAATGTCTGATATTACAGGATAGTTAGGGTCCGTGGATATAAAACGCTCTCTGGCGATATCATCGTTCCAGTCGCTAAGCTCATCAGCAGCCTCTTCAGAACCGTTTTTAGCATCTGAATTTTGTAATATGCTCCCGTAGTCAACCCAATGGCTGCCCTGACCTTGATCTTCGAATCTGAAGCCCTGATTAAGGCGCCGCATTATTGAAAGTGAATCTGCCCTGGCCATTTGCGAGCTACTGGCAAAAGGTTCGAAATTTCGGTAGTTGTAGTAAGATGGTCCCATGAGCGTGTACTTAAAGTCCCATATTAGATCTCCGCCTCCAAAGCAGTCCCTTAAAGCTATCCAATATTTGAGCCTGGCACACTGAGGCAGGTTCTCGGATGAATACTCCGTCCATGGGAACGCAATCCTATGTAATATTGCAAATCCAATCATTTCAACACATAGAAGACCATTCTGATAAACATACCCCGTATCGAAGCCCTTCGGACTGCTTATCACGCCATAATGCACCAAAACTCGGATAATAATTCCTTGCCAGTAAGACGCAAAGATAATAAGCTTCACGCATAGAAACTTGCTCCACGGATGGAACTTTCTGAGATCATTATAAAGGCATCTCCAGAATATAGCCAAGTTGTACAGCGACCACGTAACGGATATATTATACAGCACCAGTAAAATCGTCTCTAAGACAGGAAAACTCCAGATAATGCAAACGAGACTTATCAGGCAGTAAATCGGCTTGAACCACACGTATTGCAGAATACCTCTCTTGACCATCAGGAAGTCTGCAGGATCTGAAAGATCAATTTTCCTTATAAATCTTCCCACCAGTGGGATCGCATGGGTAGAAGGTACATGCTCCAGGCATATCTCCGTAATGATACGGTGCTCACCTCCCAATATCAAGGTCAAAAGGGAAAAGAACGTGTAGATCACAAATGCTTCGTACACCTCTCTTATCGGGTCCAAATACAAACGAGCAATGTCGGGACTTAACGTGGCTGCGAGACACGTTATACTGAAGATAGGAACCAGTAATTGGACTCGGATAGCTAATCGCTGCTCTTTGGGTTTTCGGTAGTTCTGGAAGTGTCTTGTTATAGCCGTCACTGAGATCGCTAGCGAGACCATTGACGATACAAAGCTCAGATCTTGCCACCAACCGGGAAGGTGGCCTTCCGGTAGCATTCGGAATACAGTGCTGCTCGTACGAATCTGGGATCTCTGTATTTACAACTGCAGGTTTAGGTTAGTTCGTCTGTCTATTGCTTTAAGAAGCGTCTGCTAGAAGGATTGCTAACTCTAAAGTTGAAGGAAGCAGGCAAAACTGAAGCTTAAGCTGGCCTAGAGAAGGGGATTCATGCTAAGTGGTGTCTGCTGGAGTCAGGGGTTTCGTGTCTCCCTGCTTTGATCTGTTTGGTAGGATGCTGTGCAACGCAATTCGCATTTGGATACTGCTCTCCCTGTTGATATGGTATGTTGCTGGTGCTGGTGTTAGTACTCACTTAACATACTTGGCAAGAGTGATACCCGATAAGTTTCAAGATTATAGACCGTGGTTGAAAGCTGGAGCGTTCTTTCCGGACGCTCTCTACTCCTGTAAACCTAGCGAGAAACTGGCAGACTTTGCTGAAAGGGCTCATTGGCCTGGATTCTTGATCTCTGCGTTGGCATTATGGCAGGATCGATATGGTAGTTCGAGCAAGCGGGATAGTGAAGATTCTTTGAGATTTCAAGCATTTCTGATCGGAGTCTTTTCCCACCAGATAGTGGATTCCTCATGGCACTCGCTGGTCGATGGCTATGAGTCTCATGGTCTTTTGCGGTTTATGGCGGAGACAGAATTTGATGGCAACGTTGAGGAGGCCCATAATTACCTCGACGTGATGGGCGACTTTATTGTGATGTCTAATGTATTCAATGGCATCGCCGACCCGGGTTGGCGATACTATACAGATACTAATTGGTCTCTGCCAAGAGAGAAGGATGTTATGGAACTCTTGCATCGAAACGGAGTAGACAAGGATGATATAAGTTACCAGGAACTCAATGTTTGTGTGATGAGAGGGTTGTCAGCTTCTCTGAGCGAGGTTTATGTGACTCTCAACCGACGGGTCGAAATATTGAACGTAGCATATGGCATATCGCCTGCTGCTAGAGAGATTATTCAGGATTGTTGGCAAGGTGGCGAGTTTGACATCATCGCAATGTTAAATGCATGCTTACCGGTTTACCAGAGCCTTTTTGAACCGCATACTGATCTAGAGTTGCAGAAACATCGGCTTCAAATCTGCGGCAACCTTCCTGAAGTTTCACGCCCTTTGTCAGAGTACAATACCAATTTGGACTTTCATTATGGCGATGGAGTTGTCACTGTGAGTTCTAGAGTTCCTCGTTCGAATTTTGGAACTAGTATTGCAGTGGGTCGATTCGGACAAGACAAGAAGTTGTATGCAGCAGTAAGTGCTCCGCTTGAAGAAAGTAAAGGATCGGTATATCTTATAGCTTTGGAAAATCTCTCCAAGGCAAATACAGCAGCAATGAAGCCTTTCACGCCGATGAAGGGACTTGCGGTACACACTTACAGGTTTAACGACAGGGACTTTTTGGTTGTATCTGAGCCTGGATCTAATTGTATTCATTTTTATCTGGCTCACAAGAGGATTTTGACCATTTACGACAGAGCACCTGATGCGTTCCAGCTGCAGGTATCATGCGTGGCTGACATAGATGGCGGTTTCGCGCCAGACTTGATTCTATCAGGTCCCTCGTATGGCAGAAACGAGACAGGCTGCGCCATATTGGTGACTGGCTCTTCTTTGGTCAGCTATCTGAATTCTGATCAACCAGCGGAAGTTGAGATTTCGGCTCTAACAACGGTTAGGTTAAACGGCGGGCCTTTTAAGAAACTTTACCAACACTTCGGAGCTGCTCTTACTTCTTCGTCTTCATATAGTCCTACTGGGTTCCTTTATGTGACATGCCAGAGCTTAGGAATTGTATTAGCTTATTCCCTTGGCGGCCTACACTCAAATTCCTTTCCAAAGTATGTGATAATGGAAAAGGATATCACACTCTTCAAGAAATATAACTACGAAGATGCTGAACTTCTTCCATCTAGCGCTCATGGGATGTTTGGCAAGACATTGCTCTCGTGGAATTACGCCGGTAACAGTTTCATTGCAATCTCACAACATTTATTCAACAGCGCGTTCATTTACCGTGAGATCGATGGTGAAGTTGAGTTTTTTCTGAAATTGGAGCTAAAACATGATTCGTCCACTTCTCCTTCTACCATAGGACTTGGAAGTGCCATACAATATGATGAGCAACTCAAGTTACTGTACCTATCCTCTCCTGGCAGCTTTGATGGGAAAGGGGCAATATGGAGAGTGAAGATGCGCGAAGTTATCGATACTGTAAAGATTTGGAAGCAAGATACGCTTTACATGAATGCTGTCAGTCACTTGTATTTCGCCAATCCTCAAATTGATCCAAGAGGTTTTTCGAATTTTGGGAAGACAATGCAAATTACGCCTGATAGAAGGGTTATTATAGGCGTTCCGCAATTGAACTACGGTAATTTAGACGCTGAACAATTGACTGGTGCAGTTATCATCAAGTAAAGAATTCATATCTCATATCTATCTATCTTCAAGGTATTTACATGATATTACAATGGATGCGAAGAGGCATAGTTGATCAGTCGCCTGAGTCCTTCTCACTTATTCTTTGCATTTTCCTCTGTATCCTCTGTTGCAATTTCTCCTGTCTCTCCTTCTTTCTTTGTTCCTTTAGATATTGTTTGGAGTTTGGCTCCGTAGTAACGTTTTTGGGCATCAATTTCATTAAGACTTTAGTTTCTGCAGAGCCTTCTATTATCGGCTGGTTAGAGAATTCGTCTACTATCTCCTCTAGTTGTTGCAGAATGTAATTTCTCTGGTTCAGCTCTTTCGCATTCAGGTCCTTTTGAGCGTTCTTTCTCAAGGGAGCGTCAAATTCTGTTGCCCAGTTCTTTGAATTGATACGGTTTTTATCGTCAATGTACAAAAAGACCTTATATCCCTTCTTCAACTGGCTTGTAATTTCATGAGCCTTTTGCCTCTTTAGATCATCGTCCCTGATCTGCCAAGAGATTTTAATCTGCTTAACATTGTCGTCAGTCTTCTCGCCATCGCTAGACCTAGCAGGTTTCTTCTTGACTAATCCCAGACTAATCATTTCCTGTTCCTTTCGCTTCGCTCTTTCATCGGAGAATCTTTTCAAAGCTACTTTTCTATCCACCAGCTTCACTAGTGGTATCTTCGTCGTCTCATCTATCTCCTCAAAGTTAACTATAACGAGGCCGTTCTTCTCCAGATCGATTCCCTTGGCAAAAGAGCGGATATTGGCCTCTTCGAGCTTCGAAGTGGTGGAATTGACAAATTTGATGGCTCCTGCCTTATTCATACGGAATATTTGCGATACCACTGCATTTGCTGCTTCTTTATCCCTATCTGATCCACTCGTCCATGTGATTGCGAGGTTATTCCGGCCGTGTGTCTTATGTTTATTTACAGGACGATTCTTTGTCATCTTCTTCAATGGTCCTCGAGGTTGACTTCCACTACTAGTACCAACTGGCTTCCCTCTGCTATTACTATTCGATGTCAGAGCATTACGGATAATATCATTGCTTAGCATCCAATTTGAATGGGCAAAACTGGTGTGAAATCCCTTCCATCTACAAATAACAGGTACAAAGGCTTTCCTTGTCGCTAACACCCACATATAGCTGCAATTGGACAACCATTCAAAGAGTATTAGTGGTATGGCATTAGCATGTAGTTCTTGTAGATCTAACTAGAGGTAGTCTTAACGACCTACACGTGATTTATCCATAATCAATGTAATGATAACTTGAGAGTCTAAGACTGGCACTATACAGTTGTTATTGATCAGTAATGGGCATTGTAGATCATGTAGAACCACATTATGAGCATCTTATTGTCCCCACAAAAGAATGCTCGATGTCTGTAGTGTCCGATAACATAGGTGTCTTTAGAGGTCGACGCCCATCACCATGGCCAAAAGAGCCATTCTAACGAAAAGACCGTATCTCATCTGTCTGAAATAAGCAGCGCGGTGATCGTAGTCAACTTCTTCCTTAATCTCGTTTACGCGAGGCAGTGGGTGCATGATGGCCATGTGTTTCTTGGCATGAGACAATATCTTGTTGTCCACGACATAGACATCCTTCAAACGCTCGTATTCGTCCTTGTTCTCGAATCTCTCCTGCTGGACTCTTGTGCAGTACAATACATCGGATTTGGAAATAATGTCGGGATTGATGATCTCGCTCTCGACGCCTAGCAAGCCGGCTTCTGCTAGTTCCTTGCGTAGAGCATTGGGCAATTTTAGTTCATTTGGAGAGACCAGGTTGATTCTCACTTGGTAATGTTGCAACAGACGACACAAGGAGTGGACAGGTCTGCCGTATTTCAAGTCACCCATGAATGTGACAGTAATGCCGTTGACAGTACCGAGTTCTTCACGAATCGTGAAAAGATCCAAGAAAGCTTGGGTTGGATGCTCACGGGATCCGTTACCGCCATTAATGATTGGAATAGGCGAATACTTGGCCGCGACGTGGGCTGACATCTCATCAGGATGACGCATAACAATAGCATCCGAGTAGCAGGCCAAAGTTCTGATGGTATCCTGCAAAGTTTCGCCCTTTTTCACGGAGGAAGCAGAAGGATTGATGTTTACCGTTCTACCACCTAGACGTTCCATGGCGGCAATGAAGGAGGATGATGTACGGGTAGAAGGCTCATAGAAGATCGTGGTGATAAGTTTGCCCTTCATTAAATCCAACACACCTTGGCGCTCAACTGCTGCTCTCAGTTCTTGTGCAACAGCGAACAAAGCATGGAAATCGGATCTCTTGAATTGTCTGACAGACAAGATATGTCTACCTTTGAATGGGTTGTTAGTGCGAATGAGATTCTCAATTGCACCAGGCGCCATAAGTTCTTTAGGTGGTCTTGACGACATCAGTCTTTGCTCTAAAGGCTGGTCGTAAACATTTTCTCCTTCGCCATCGATGCTGGTAAATGAGTTGTGTCTTTCGTTTGAAAATGAGAATCTTCTTCTAACTCCGCTAGGAGGCTGAACGCTCAATGGGGTTTCGTTCGCACTGGATGGAGTTGCAGGGATTCCTGGGATTGTTTTAGCTGTGGTAATTAGCTTACCCGTTGGCACGGATGTCACAAGATCCCCGCTCAAAACGACGGTCTCATTGTTAATAAGAACACGTTCAATACCACCATTCAGACCGCCCTTAGTGTATGGTGACCATCTTTTAGTATGATTAAACGAGTGGTCCAGATCAATCTCAACAACAGCATCTAATTGCTCTGGTATGTTAAAAATACGAGCTGGATTCTCATGCAAACGCTCAACGATGTCATCAATGGTTAGCTTACCTTCTTCAACGGCTGAGAGAAGCAGTGGTAAAGCATCTTTGATTCCAAGACCGACATCAACTTTGTTGCCAGTAATTTGAGCCAACAGAGTTGGTAGTGCTCCGATGGAAAATGCATCGATGGCATCTAAGTTCTGCCAGAAAAAGTCTTGATCTTCTTTTGTTGGCAAAAAGAGAGCTTCAGGATAGTCATCTTGAGAGACGAACAGGGAATGAATGTTAACGTCACACGTTACTTTAGGATCCTTGTCTTTGACTGTCATAATCAAAGAAAGATCTTCTTTATTTGAAACACCAGTAATATGAATTGACCTGTCCTGTAAGGAGGCCAGCAACATAACAGAGGCCAAGTCAGAGGTTTTGGCCTCAGCGATCACTTGCTTGTCAATAGGCCAGTTTTTCAATAGCTCGGCCACGGTTGACACCTTGTTCTTTAGTTCACGGAATGGCAAAAACAAAGCGCTGACTTCATTGGCGGTTTGTGCAATGGTATCAACATTGTTTGCAGTTCCAGCAACCGTAAATGAGAAGTTCGTGTAGGCTGAGTCTTGTGATGCAGAGACGGCAGACTTCAATGAGGTTGGGTCAGATATGATAGGGCCTGCTAACGACCTGGCCATTAGTTGACAATACGTGAAACCGGATTCTAGAGATAATCTTGTAATCTCCTTCAACTCGGCCGGTCCTTTGATGACATTTGAGGCATTTGGAGCGAATGTGGCAATGTTGATAAAACCTGGAAGATTAACTGTTCTGTGAGAGGTTTGCGCATCACGGTCAGAAACATCAAGGTTTAAGTTACGGGATAGGGCTTCGATGAGCAATTTTGCGCACTTCACATTAGTAACCAGAGGAACCGAATAATCCACCGCCATACGACGTGTTCTGTAACCCTTTGAAACATATGAAGCAGGACGGCGGAACCTATTTGCTGAGGGCAAATTGATGTACAAGTCAATTTTATTGTTCGCCAAATGCTGGGTCAGAGAGTATTCGGACTTTTCATCATCCTCTTGGTTCAAGACCTCCAGGTACTGTACAGGGATGCCATGTTCAGAAATGAAATCGGCTGTACCGGCGGTTGCGAAAAGCTTGAATCCCATGTTGCATAGCTTTTTCACTGATGGCAACAGCTCTTGTTTCTCCTTGTAAGAACCAATCGACAATAGAATATTCTTCTTTGGCAGTTTGAACCCGGTGGATAACAAAGATTTTAGGTAAGCCTCGTATTTTGAGTGGCCGAAAGTAGCAACTTCACCTGTGGAAGCCATCTCGACACCAAGCACAGGATCCGCACCGGCAAGACGAGGGAAAGAGAATTGTGGAACCTTAATGGCAACGTAATCTTCAGGCAGTTTCTCAACAGGATAAGGTGTGAAAGGTAGCCCCATCACTGCTTTGGTTGCCAACTCAATCAAATTGACGCCAACCACCTTCGAAATAAATGGGAAGGAACGCGAAGCACGAACATTACACTCGATGACCTTAATCTCGTTGTTCTTGGCAATGAATTGAATATTAAACGGTCCCGTAATTTTCAAAGCTTTACCGATCTTTGCTGTAGCAACCACAATTCTGTTGACAGTCTCAGGATCCAGATCCTGAGGTGGAACAATTAGGGTTGCGTCACCAGAGTGCACACCGGCATTTTCGACATGCTCTGAAACGACGTGCATGACCAGCTCACCGTCTTTAGCCACAGCATCCATTTCAATTTCTTTGGCATTTTCGATATATTTAGTGATGACAACGGGATAATCACGAGAAACTTCAACAGCTTGGTTCAGATACGATTCGAGATCATCTCTGGAATATACAGTGTTCATTGCTGCGCCTGACAAGACGTAAGAAGGACGGACTAAAACCGGATACCCAACCTTGTCGGCAAATTCCTCAGCTTCTTCCATTGAAGTCAACTCTTTCCAAGCTGGTTGATCGACACCAATTTGATCAAGCATACGTGAGAACTTATAACGATTTTCTGCACTGTCAATCATTTCTGGAGAAGTACCCAGAATTTTAACATTCTCACGGTGTAATGACATAGCAATATTGTTTGAAGTTTGGCCACCCATAGAAACAACAACACCTGCAGAGTTTTCAATTTCGTAAATGTCAAGAACCCTTTCCAGGTTGATAGTCTCAAAATATAGTCTATCAGCTTCGTCATAATCGGTCGAGACAGTTTCTGGGTTATAGTTGACCATAATAGTCTTAATCTTGTTGGCACGTAAAGTTCTGACCGTAGTCACAGCACACCAATCGAATTCCACGGAAGAACCGATACGGTAGACACCTGAACCTAGCACCATAACACCATTATCCTTGAAATCCAAGTCGTGCGCGGCAGCATTGTAAGTCATGTACAGATAATTGGTAAATGCTGGAAATTCGGCAGCAACAGTATCAATCTGCTTCACGAAAGGTGTTATACCGTACTCCTTTCTCAACCGACGAATAGCAACTTCGTTAGAGTTTAGGAATTTAGCAATTTGTCTATCGTCGAAACCTAATTGCTTGGCTTGCTTCAAGACAATTGGAGGCAAATTTTCTTTGCTACCATAATCTGCCACTTTCTTAGAGAATGTAATCAAATCGTATAACTTGTTCAAGAACCATTTATCAATGTTAGTCATTTCCCAAACCTTATCAACTGAGTATCCCAACTTAGCGAAAGCATTAGCTATTGCAAAAATACGCAAATCGGATGGATTCTTCAGCTCATAGTCGATGTCAATATCCAAGGATGTCTCATTGAAACCTAGATTGCTATATTCAGTAGATCTGATGGCTTTCTGGATAGCTTCTTCAAATGTTCTACCAACACTCATAACTTCACCAACAGATTTCATAGATGAAGATAAGGCAGTTGAGACTCTAGTGAACTTTTTCAAATCCCATCTTGGCATTTTTACGACACAGTAATCTAAGGATGGTTCAAAGCATGCGCAAGTAGATTTTGTAACAGAGTTAGTGACTTCATTCAATGGAATGTTGAGACCTAATTTGGCCGCAGTATAAGCCAGAGGATAACCAGTAGCCTTAGAGGCCAATGCGGAAGAACGGGATAGACGTGCGTTCACTTCGATGATACAGTACTCCTTGGAGAATGGATTCAAAGCGTATTGAATGTTACATTCACCAACCACACCTAGATGTCTAATCACATTAACAGCTGTGGTTCTTAGCATGTTGTAATCTTCATCGGTAAGCGTTTGAGATGGTGCAACAACAATAGAATCACCGGTGTGAATACCCAAAGGATCGAAATTCTCCATGTTACAAACGGTGATACAGTTGTCGAATGCGTCACGCACAACTTCGTACTCAACTTCTTTCCAACCCTTCATTGATCTTTCGACTAGGACCTGGGGAGAAGATGCAAAAGCAACATTACAGAGATCAATCAATTCTTGTTCATTGTATGCAAAACCAGAACCTAAACCACCCAAAGCATAAGCGGCACGAACAATAACTGGGAAACCAATGTTCTTTACGGCATCTAGCGCTTCCTCGACGGAATTAGCAGCTTGAGACTTTGCGCATTTTTCGTCAATTTCTGCCATAGCTTGGGCAAACAATTCACGGTCCTCAGTAGTGATAACAGTATCAATTGGGGTACCGAGAACCTTAACACCAAGAGTCTCGAATTCATCCTTCATTTCGATACCAACCGATAAAGCGGTTTGACCACCAAAAGTGACGTAGATAGCATCGGGGCGTTCATGTAGAATGACTTTTCTAACGAATTCAGCAGTGACGGGTAAGAAATAAACCTTATCTGCTAGACCCTTCGATGTTTGAATCGTGGCAATGTTTGGATTGATCAGAATCGTATAAATGCCTTCTTCTTTCAAAGCCTTGATAGCTTGAGAACCGGAGTAATCAAATTCACCAGCTTGGCCAATAGACAAACCACCGGAACCTAGAACAAGCACTTTCTTTGGTTCGACTCTTGGATGTGCCTTTCTGTTGTCCTCGATCTTTCCACCTGGGAACTCGACAGGTTTTAGGACACCGGTTGATTTGTGATCTTTCACAGCTTGAATGAAAACGTCGAACAAAAATTCAGTATCTCTAGGACCTGGAGTTGACTCAGGGTGGAATTGCACAGAGAAATATGGCAATTCCTTGTGATACATACCCTCATTAGAGGAGTCATTAGCATTGGTGAAAAGAGGCTCCCAACCATCGGTCATGGATTCAGCGTCCACAGCGAAACCGTGGTTTTGCGATGTGATGTAACATCTGCCACTGATGGTAGAAGTACATGGGATATTGTGACCACGATTACCGAACTTTAGCTTCATGGTGGAAAAACCGTTGGCTCTTGCAAGCAACTGGTGACCCAAACAAATACCAAAAATAGGAGTTTTCTTAGACTGCACCACAGTGGTTAATCTCTTTGCCAGATCGGTGAGCACCGATGGATCACCGGGACCATTGGAGATGAACAAACCATCGTACTGCTCCTTAGTGAAATCGTAATCCCATGGCACGACCATCAATTCCACACCACGGTTAACGAAACAACGAATCTGGTTATATTTCAAACCCACGTCAATGGCAAGGATCCGCAAAGTCTTTCCATCTGGACCTTTTTGCAATTGGACGCGCTCATGATCTTCTGGAGGCAGGTACAAGTGTGGCTTCTTGGTCGAAACCTGTGCAACCAAATTCTGCACGTTTGGATCGTACCATTCGGGCACATCAAACGAATCTCTCCAGAGTGGAGATCCCATGTCGACGCTGACAGAACTGCTTCTTTGCAACGCAAGTCTACCCAGCATCGAACCCTTATCTCTCAAATGCTTGGTTAGCGCCCTCGTATCCACACCGTAGACCGCTGGAACGCCTTCCTCCTTCAACCACTTGCCCAAGGAAGACTTTGCAAGCCAATGCGAGTACTGCTCGGTGTAATGCGATATGACCAAACCGGCTACATGGATCCTGTTGCTCTCAAAATACCTTGGCAAACCCTCAACTATCTCATCGGCCAGCTGGCGATCTGGCACACCGTAGTTGCCGACCAAGGGGAACGTGATAACCAAGATCTGGCCCTCGTAAGACGGATCGGTAATCGATTCGGGATACCCAACCATACCGGTCTGGAACACCAATTCACCAGCCGCCGATTTTTCAGCACCAAACGAATAACCCAACAACGAAGTGCCATCCTTCAACTCCAAAGCGACTAACCGATCGCCCGTGGCCTCCAATGGAGGAGTGACAGGCGCAGTAGGAATAATAACAGACATAAATTCAGCCCAAAAGTGTTAATCAAGATTCTACCTCTGAAAACATCACTCGGCCAACCGTTAGTAACTAATCCGACGCTCCAATGCCTGCAATCTAGGCTTCTATACTAGAGATTGAAGAACCTCGACTCTCCGTGCAAAACGATTTTTCACTTGATCTTCAACTCTCATAGTACCGGTCTATAGAACATACCAATTGATATGCTAACGACTTCTCAATCTGTGTATTGTTGCGCTTAATTCAGCTACTCTGCCTGGGGACTTGACTGAGATACGAAGCTCTAAGCGGTTTGTCTGTCTTTCCAACAATCACAGATCGATCGAAACAAGCCGATGCCTTTATTATTGGATCTACTACAAGAAAGAAGAGATAAGTAAAGATAGTAATAGGGCGAAAGCTGAAAAGAAAATTGGTCTACATGAAGTATAGAAGATGTGGAAGAGAAAGATATGAAGAAACAGAGAAACGGAGTATAGAGTGGAGGAGCATCTCTGAAAGTTGTGGGAATTCTGAAAGGTATTTATATTGCGAGTTTGCATTTGCCGCCCACGTAAAGTGAAAAATTTTTCATTGCATCATCGCTTCTTTTTGTCCGGCGGACAGGGTCTTGTCGGACGGCGAGGCGTCAGGACGAGTCGGGACATGTCTGGACAAGTCTATGCCGGGTAACCGAAGGGCGAAAGATATTAGCGGCTAAGGCTCTTAGCGGCTAATGCTCTTGTATAGGTTAGTGTATTGGTTGATGAAGTAGCGGTAGCGCCTTATTATTACTGGGTATACGTAGTGTAATTATTATAGTCTTGTTCTTTGTACGGGTACGGCCCTGTTACGTCTGCCCGCGGCGTGGCGAGAGCCCATGGAGACGGTGCTGCGAGCCTGGAGAGCCGATCGAAGATGTTGAATGCACGGTTGACGGCAGCGAATCGCGAGATTCCGTATGGTGAGAAGACGACTCGTGTGCTCCTGGAAGATTGTAGTCAGCACGGTCGTGGTTATCCTCGTAGGAATGCAGTGGGGAGCCTTCAGGCTCTGCCGCGGTAGACCTTAGGCCCGTGAAGAGGTGCTTCAGCTGGGCAGGTTTTTTCTTGAAGTATGCAGTCACTGGGTCGACGTTCTTGCTCCGGCTACGCGAAATGCGCCTCAGTTTCAGGTCCTCGATGTGATCGATGTGCTCTAATCTGTCGCTCGGTAGCATGATAGCGCGATCCAGTGCGTATGGGAGGCCTCTGTGTCTGCCCCTGATCAGCATCGCAATGATTATCAGCTTCGACAGGGTGTTAAATTGTCCTGAGAACGAAGTATTGAAGTTGGGGTATCCAAGAGAAAGTCCAACTGTGCCGTAAGCACTCACGATCTCGAAAAGGATCGCAAAAATGTTGAATTCAGGCTTTGTCGGATCTTTAATTTTGCCTCCTTCACAGAGACAGATAACGAATAGGCCAAGGAACAGGAACCACATGTCGAAAGACAGTTGCTTCCTCAAGTGCGCTCCGATGAACGACTCGCTGGATTGATCCTTCTTGTTTTTCTTAGCTTGTGCCCTCGGCAGGTTCGAATTAAGTGCTGATCCCTCGCTACTATCGGATTCTTCTGAGTGAAGTGAGTTCTCCCTTTCCATCTTCCCGTACAGTCCTAGAGACTGCTCCTCATAAACGTTAGTTCTTCTTATCGAGATAGCCAGGGGCAAAACCGAAACGTACATCATCAGCATATAGGACACTTGTACCGCGGGATGTAGTTGGCTTATATCAACAACAGAAAATCCTGCCGTTCTCGTACTCACACTCTGGAAAAGCCCGTCCAGTACTCTGTAACCTTTACCTATGGGCTGCAAAACTGGTGCACCAAAGTCGAGAATTAAAAATATAACCAGATCGAAGGTATTAAGCCCGATCAATGTTAGGAGCAGCCACCAAGTGGCTGCGCTGGGAAACAGCAAGGTAAAACAACGACGAGGATGGTCAAGTAGAAAGCCAAGATTCTCTTTTGTTTGAGATAATTCAGGCGATAGTTTGAATAACAACCATATAATAAACCGCAAAAGAACAGGGAAGCCGGTGTTACCGATAATAATGAACCAGATCATAACCACGAGCGGATAAATTGCTTCATTGAACGAGTTCATCGAATCTCGAGTCACCGTAAGTCCCAGATCTGCGAAAGCACTCATGGCGGTGAAGAATCCCCACCACGTAGGGGATACACCATTTTCTCTAACTATCCGCTTGTATTTGGGCATGGATAAAATCCAAGGCAGCAATAGCACGAAGGATAATATCATAAATCCCAGGTAGTATATAACAAGGATACGGCAAAGCAGTTTGATAGAAGTATATTCGATACCGCCTAGTTCCTCCTTTTGCGCCTTATTCAATCCCACGAACGTGGAATTGCGACCGATGGTGGGCTCCCAAGATAGATAATTAGTACTCATGGTACGCGCGATTCGAGGGCGCGAATCGCCTGACAAATCTGGATCAATAGTCAAACCGTAATATCCCAGCTCCTCGTCAAAGGAACTTCTGTTTCTTTCCTCATCGGGGACTTCATTTATAGCTTTGTTTTCATGGTTAGAAGACATGTCATTTTCAGCGTCAAAACTATGCGATGAATCTCCTTGGTTTGACTCGTGGCCAGTTGAGGCCTGGTCATCAGAGTTAAAATTGTCTTGCATCCATGGGCTCCGTGTGTTGTATTCATTCTCATACTTTTTGGCAGTCCAGCTTCTCCTTCTGAGTGGATTCTGTTTCCTGTGCCTTCTTTTCCAATCAGAATATATCAGTTTTTGGAACTCAGGCGACTGGGTTAAATCGTCTAAATTCTTAGCTTGTCGAGCATCCATTGTAGAGCTTTTGGGCATGATACTATTTAGTGCGGCGTGATGGTTACCGGTCTCGTTGGATGTGTGCGTGCGCTCGAAAGGATGGCTAAAATCGTGTCTCTTCGAATCTTCGTCGTCTTCGTCACTTTCGTTATCTGCGAAATACTCCTCCATGTTGTCCTTATCTGATGCCTCTTCGTCTATGTACTTTTTTGGCTGCCTCGCAGACGGGCGCTCCAAAGCATTGGATGATAAACGCCTTCTCAATTTCTGGCCAATGCCTTTTCCTTTGGAGAGATGCTTGAGCAATCCCCTACTGGGTCTTCTTTTCTGCAAACCTGGGCCGCGTCTTTTGTTCCCATAACGGCTTTTTGTTGGTCTTTGGGGTAAAGCTAAGACATCGAACTGAATTGCTGGCTTAGCTGTCTCATCTTCCTGCCGAACGGCTTGCCGCAAATCATCATGGTCTGATTCATCCTTGGACCTCGTCGCAAGTTCGGATTTCTCGGTTGCTGCATCTTCAGACATACCACTACTGCGGCTTTCCCTACGATGATTCATCGATCCGCCCACTTCGATCTGCTGGCCATCGTATTGTGGTTCATTATTTTCAGAATAGCTTGAGACTCTTTCGTTGGGTCCACCAATGACTAAGGCAGGACCTTCGGCCTCGGAATTCTCTTGATGCTGTCCCTGCAGCATCTGAATTGATCTATACATATCTTCAGGCGATATTTCTGTCGATTTTCTTCTCCCAACAAACCCTTCCCGGTGCTTGCTTGGCCTATTAATGCCTGGTTCCTCAAATATCAGGCCTCCCCTCGGATGAAGGACAGCGTTATTATCTTTCGCAGTGTTTGAGCTAGAGCCCGACGATCCATTCAAGTCCACACCGTCCTTTCTCTTGCTTTCCGACAACTCAGCTTGTTGATCCGTGTTCACAGGTTCCCCTTCATCTCTGTACAGCTTTTTACCACTGAACAGCTTTTCCTGAAAGTTATCGTCATTTCTCGATGCCGTCGTGGGGATCCTAGACTGCCCAGTACGCTGTGACCTTCGAGACATCGTTCTACCGGTCATTTGGCGTTCTAGGATCGTCTTCGTCCTTCGCATTTTATAGTTTTTCTTCGAAGAGTCTCGAATATTGTCAAAGTGTCTCTCAAACCAGTACAGCCTAACAAAGGCAAGACACCCGTGTATCGCAATCGGCGTGCAGCAGAAGCATGTGAGATACACGATAATTTGTTGGTATAACGAAAGTGTATTGGTGTCCACAGTATTCAAACCGCCCTGTGTAGTGGCTCCCGCAGCCAAAAACAAAATGTCAATGTACGCAAAGTCTCTGACAGGGTATATGAGGATAGAGGCAATAATTGTGACCATAATGATGTAGAAATAATGTACCGCAAGGAAATTCGGGAAAAGGTATTTCCTAATGGGTTTCATTCGCGACCCACAGTAGGCAATCGCATCTCTGAACTTGTGACCGAAGGATTTCTTGTAAGGAATGTTCAGCGATGCAAATGTCGATACATGACTCAATCTTCTGCCTAGCATGTAAAAAGAAGGTCTCTGTAGTTCAGTTTAAGACTTGAAATGTCAAAGAAAAAAAAAAAACTGAGTTGCCCACCGCCGGTGGAGCAGTCTGAAGGATCACGAACACCTCACCGGGTTAAACCAGTACACTCGTAACTCAATTTCAGAGCAACTGGAGAATTTAGACTAGTTATTGTTTGTATTAATGCTGCTCATCGAGATTACTTTGACTGCGGCTAGCTCTCCGTGCAAAACTATCAAGAACAGACGACAGTAATAGAATACCAATAAGAGGTGAACTCAAAGGTATATATACCTATATATAAGCCCTTGGCTATCCTTGTGGCTTCCATTGATGACTGGCATTTGATGCTAGCGGTGAGCTGAAGAATTGCTAGTAGTATGTCAATTTGAGCTATAATGCTATAAAGAAAAATGCGAAAAATCTAATGTGTATAGTAAAATATCATTACACTTATTCTTACAAGCCGCCCATATGCAGTGCCGGTAAATGCTTTGGCAGCTCCTGTTCGCCTCTCTCAGCGAGGAGCTCTTTTCGTTTCTCCAGTCTGCTTGTGATGTAAGTGCTCATTTGTACGTCAACATCTTTGAACTTTTCCAGCCATGGATGTTCTAATAATGCAGCATAAGTAGGTCTTCTTTCTGGGATCTTTTGCAGGCAGCTTGAGACGAAGTCTTGGGCCTCGGGGCTGTACTTGTCGCGAGGCAATTTCGGAGGAGGGCCATCGACGATGGCGCTGAGTTGCGAAAATATGTTATCGAAGGTCTCTGGAGGGTATGGATACCTTCCCAGTGCTAGTTCCAGAATACTCAATCCGAGCGACCAAATGTCGGATTGAACAGTGTATGTAACTCTGTCGGGATTGAGAGACCGGATTCGCTCCGGAGCCATGTAGGACTGACATCCGATGTTGGTTTTGGCCAGTGACGCGACTAAATTGCCCGAAACACCGAAATCGCATAATTTAACCGTACCATGTTTTGCTGAGCATAAGATATTGGTTGGTTTGACGTCTCTATGTATAATATTGTGGACGTCCTTTAGTTCTTTTAGTCCTTCGATCACCGCGTGGGTGATATATGCTAGTTGCGGCTCGTCTATGCCGCCGATTTCTGGTGATATATCGTAAATCTTGTCCAGAGAGCCTCCATCCATGTATTCCATACACATGTATACGGCACCCTCGATGAAAAATGCACCGTAAAAATCAACAATGTAAGGCGATTGGCACTTATGTAGGACCTCCAGTTCCATTAGAATTTGTCTGAATTTCGCCTCATCTAGCTCCAGCCTAACCTCCTTCATTGCCATTATTACGTTCGTCGGCTTGTATAGGACTTTGGAAACATTCCCATAGTTACCGTGCCCCAGCTCTTCCTGGAACTCTAGCTCCTCTAGCGTTATCCTGGAGCTGTATCCATTGCTGAAATCTATACCTTCGGATGACAGTGACAGTTTACCGGCAAAATTCAGGGAGCCTGACTTTATATCCACGTATTTGGAGAAGTTAGCAAAGAGACCGCCCGAATTACTATTGGAATTTCTAGGTGCTGTGCCCTCCGTGTCCCTCTGTTCTTCGTTGCTCGAAGATGTCGATGTACTCTGTACGCCATTTATCAGAGAACCCGGATTCGACCTGTTGCCCGAACCGGCGGCACCGGAACTTATATGATTACTATTAGAAGGCGCTGACGCAAACTCCTGTGTCGCATGAGATGCCGAGTGTTTCTCTACCTTACCAGGCAACCTCAGTGACATCGCCCCCATGGGCAGTTGCAATCCCCTACGAGCACTCAGCCCCTGAGCAGGCTTGCTGGGTATCACGTTCCTAGCTGACGGAGGTCTTCTGGGAGCTTTTCTACTCGGATTGAACTGTGTCAAGTTGTCCGCTAGCTGAGCCGCTGGCAGAGCACCGCTCTTTCTATCATAATGAGGCTTCAGCAAGTCCGGAACCACCGGTACGTTTCGATGAGCTGCCGTAGGCCGCACTCTAGGTTGCTCCACTTCACCGTCGCTCTCTGACGAAGCTGGAAGCGGAGGCAACGGTTTATTAACGATCTGTTGCATATTTTGACCTCCCTTACCACGGGCTGCCGTTGCCTCCGCTTCCCCCTTGTTACTCCCGACACTACTAGACCTCTTCAACGCCCTCTGCTCCTGGAAAGCCTTCACACGGGCATGTAGATTCGCATTGATATTGTTATAATGCGAAGAAGACGACCCAGAACGAGCAATTTTCGCGCCAGAACCACCAGAACTCTGCACACTAGCGCTCGCTACGCCTGAGTCACCACTTTCCATCTCATCTTTGCCCTCTGGACTCAACATCATCTTCGAAAACTGTTCGTTCATCCTTCAACCAAATTAAAGCCTCTCCGAAACCACAATTCCGCCTCAAACCTCCAACTATCAAAGCTGACAACCACTCAGACACGCCTGAAATCCACTCGGTGATCGAAACAACCTGGTACTTGGCAGACCCACACTCTTCTATGCTGCTCTTGGAGGCAAGCAACAGTAAGGATAGGAAGAAAAAGAGCTTACTTAACCTTATACCTAAGATCAATCTATACGGACAACCTACAATATTTAACAACGCTTGGGAACTCAATCTGGAGGTCCTGAGGAGGGCTATCTGGTCGCCCTGTAGGCTTGGCCGGCGTTCAGCGAGGTCTTGTAGTTTTGCCAGGATCGCTGTAGCGACGCCTGTCTCGCTGGTGGCTTTCTTGCATGCTGTAGAAATTTGAAAAACGATCAGTGGCTTAGGCGATTCTGCAGACGGTGTGGGTTGGACGATCGTTGGTTGTGCTAGTGGAGCAGCTTGGACTGCGAGGCGAGCGATATCACGGCGCAGCTCGCCAGGTAGCCCAGCAGACGGAAGAACGCTCTG
Organism: Torulaspora indica; assembly: GCA_931305995.1. Classification (NCBI taxonomy): domain Eukaryota; kingdom Fungi; phylum Ascomycota; class Saccharomycetes; order Saccharomycetales; family Saccharomycetaceae; genus Torulaspora; species Torulaspora indica. The sequence continues at coordinate 672,875 of CAKNUP010000003.1, read as the reverse complement.
CGAGAAAGCTGGATCTGCTGCAGCGTGCTGTGGGACTTGGCAAAGATATCCCTGATCTGTTTGAAGAAGAAGATCATGGCGAGCTCGTCTGCGGGACCGCTTCTTCAGAGGCGATGAGCACAGAAGGTTAGTTGTCCTGATAACCGTAAGCAACGCGAATCTGGCTGTGATGAAAAATTCTTGAAAACCCTGGAGACCAACGTAGGTGTGTCCTGAGGGGGCATTGATGGTGTCGGGAGATCAATTAGTGTCGTTGTGCGTAGAAACCATTGTAGATAGAGGTTGCAGATAGATGTCAGTAAAAGACGTTGGCGTCGCCAGCGTCGTCGCTGTCAGAATTCGGTGTCTGCTCCGATCGCTCTTTTTGGGCAAGCTCTACGGCTGCCATCACATTCTCTTGCAGTCCTAATAGTGCGTCGCCCATCAGGTTCTGGTCGTTTTTGTCCAGAACAGGCACGGTGCCTGGGGTCTCTTGCTCGAAGTTCTCTGAGTTGTTGTCATTGCTGGTAAACTTGCGTCTTTTCCTTTGCTGCTCTTCCTCCATAAAACGGTTGAAAGCGTTCATGGATTGTTCGGGGCTCAGCATTGGCTGCATGAGTTGGCTGTGCGATTTGTCGAGCTTATCAAAATCGAGGCTTGAGACTTGCGGAGTTTCGCTTCGGGCCTCTTCGGCGTCTGCAGGAGTTGAGTCTTTGGCCGATTCGTGATCTTCCACATCCGCCTGTAGGGAGCCCACCACGACGGCAGCCATTCTCGAAAGCTGTGAAGAGTGATCGAGATCATCGTCCATGCCTTCGCTGTGTGATGCAAACATGTGTGCCTGTTTCACAGACTTATTGGGCTTCACAATGACACCTACGCCGTCCTGATGTCTCATCTTACAGCGGTGACATTGGGCAATCACGTCTGATACCGTATTCTTGATTCCTTTCCAGTGGTATCTCTCAACGATTCGCGTGGTTATCTTATTGATCCCCTGATGCTCTACAGCATGCATTTCCATAGCGATCTGACGCTGTCTGTCAGGTTCAAACACTATTTCGCGTCCTCGAGTCATTAGCTTGCCGTTGAGTACGGAGTGGGTCCTTGAGCTTACCCGTAGACGTGCCTTTTCATTTCGGTCGCAGTTCGCAGGGTACTTGCCTGTCTCAAGGTAATACTTCAGTCGCTCATACTTGGCAATGTCGTTCGTCTTTTGAGGATCTCGTAAAAGATCGATGCTCTTGGTAATATGTGTGAACTCCTTCCCATAGATGAAGGAATCGACTGGAACGTCGAATCCCTTCAGGATGCCCGATTCTGGTAGTTTACCTATTCTTTTGAAATTCAAACTCTCCAATATTCGTCGGATCCCGACGTTTGTCCCATATATCAACGGAAAGTAACATGAGGTAAACCCGAGCCTCTTTGACCATTCGATGAAGGTCTCCACCAGGGTTCGTCCTATCCTCTTACCACGAATACCAGCGTTAACCAAGAAAGTGCCCGTGACAACATGAGATGAGCGTCCTGGATACGCCGGTTGCAGCGAAAAGATCCCCAAACACTGCTTTTCCCATTGGATGTTCAAATTCAAGTTTCGACGCTTCTTGCGCTTCTTGTACTGTGACGTTTGCCTCATCGTCTCGATATCTGTCCCGTAGTTGTTCTCTAACTCTGATAAATCGTTCTCCATGCTGTAGTCAAGCTCAGGCACTTCTCCCAACACCATGACAGCTATATGTCCATCAACATGGAACCATGCCTCTTTGAACTGTTTCAACGTTAACGTCTCGTAGTATGGGAAGCTGTCGCCCTTCTCTATTTCCATATTGAACTCGTCCAGCAAGAAGGCCAACAACCCCACTGGCAACAGATCTGCATTAGCAGGTATTGGATACATAGTAGCCACTGTTTCTCCATCTTTAAGCAGAATCGTATGGGGCTGTAACGGCGTCAAAACTTGATCCTGCAAGTGAGCCTCTTCCATCATTCCTCCAGTCTGTGCAAACATAGCGATTCACCTCTATAGCATCGATCTTCAAGGCTTTAACCTTGTATTTGGTCAGCGTAATGATATGACGTTTAGCTCATCGAGTAACCTTGTCGCGCCTTATACTTAGATAGACTATAAGTCAGAGATATAGCGCTGCTTAGTTATGCCAAGCAAGTGTTGGTGATCGATTACTGGCTACGATGGGAGGTCTATCGAGAATTGCGATTGGTCAGCTGTGTTCTTCCTCTTGTTTGAGTCGAAATCTGCAAATAGTGAAGTCTTTGATAAGCAAAGCTGTGGATAAGAACGTTCAAGTGATATTCTTCCCGGAAGCTACCGATTACATTGCTAGGAATGCGATCCATTCGCGGGAGTTGGCTGTGAAGAGTCCAGGATTTGTCAAAGAGCTGAGAGCTGAGATCAGAGAGTTGTGTGACAGGAAATCGAAGAAGATTGATGTTGCCATTGGCGTCCATCTGCCACCTACTGAGTATGAGGTTGCCAGCGGAGAGCAAAGGGTCAAAAATGTTCTGTTGTACATAAATCACCGAGGTGAGGTGGTTCAATCCTATCAGAAATTACACTTGTTTGATGTGGATGTGCCGAACGGCCCAGTTATGAAAGAGTCTAAGTCTGTGCAACCGGGTACTAAAGTGGCCGAGATCGTGGAGACGCCTGCAGGTAAGCTTGGACTGGAAATATGCTACGATATTAGATTTCCCGAACAATCCTTGGAGCTGCGCTCAAAAGGTGCTGAAATTCTATGCTTCCCGAGTGCTTTCACGATGAAAACCGGAGAAGCTCATTGGGAGCTTCTAGGGAGAGCTCGTGCTGTCGATACTCAATGTTTTGTCGTTATGCCGGCTCAAAGCGGGAAACACGATACGGGATCTAGCGCCGATCCTTCGCAAGACCAGGTCGAACGCATCTCGTGGGGTCATTCGATGATTATCGACCCCTGGGGGCGAATTATCGCAGAATCAAGTTTGTCAAACGACTACAACAATGAAGAATTGATTATTGCTGACTTAGATTACACAGTACTTGAGAAAGTAAGGGCCGATATGCCCTTGTGGGAACAACGTTCTGCTGCCGCCATGGCGTCTCACCAACGGGCTTAATAGTCTGGAACTATTTGCTTTCGGTAGATTCCAATATCTTTTGAACGGCCTCTTCATCTCGGGTTTGGTTAGCTACTTTAAAAGCAAAGGTCAAGTAGGAGGTGTGGGACTTGATTTCCGGTTCGACCTTAGTGACCTGTTTCCATTTGTAATTAGCGTCTCCCTCCTTCACGCGGGCTCCCTTCCCAAAAGGATTGAACTTTGTCTTTTCCGTAACAGGTCTTTTATCCTCTGTTTCATCAACTTGCGGCTCGTCGTTAAGAAGACTCTCGCACATTCTCTTACGTCTCTCCAAACCCTCGTTTTTGCGCCTTTTAACGTCCCGCAACCTTTCGATGGCATCATCCAGGGTCCGCACCATCTGACGACGGCTCTCAAACTGTTTGCCCTGAATCTCCACCATTTGCAGGTCGCTCCAGCCATACTTGTTCAGCGTCTCGATGGTCTTGTCCACCTGTTCTATACACGGCGAAAAGCAGCACAACCCAACCTTTTCGTCCCTACTAATGACATCTTCGAGGTGCGGGATCGCGTCCCAGGGAGCCGGCAGGTCCAAGAACACAACATTTGCACCAACGTCCACCTCCTTCTCGTCCTCACCGAACTCGTGCGACGTCACGTCGCCCTTCTTTATACAAAACCCGTCCCGGCAAACGTCTCTATGCGTTATCGTGACGTTCTTGTCTACCTCAATGAGTCCATGCTCCTTAAACTCCCGCAGGGCCTCTTCATACCGCGGCTGGTGGAACTCGTAGCTGTACAGATGGCCCACAGTCCTCGCAAACGCATGAGAAAACGACCCAGATCCCGTCCCGGCTTCGATCGCCCGCGTTCTCGGGCTGCAATTCAGCCTCTCCATGATGTACGACGAGTCTGGCGTGTACACGATCTGCGTTCTATGCGGCAGCGAAAGCGTCCACAGCTCGGGTGTCGGCTGCAACACATGAATAAACGCAAATTTGTTCGCTCCCTTCGTTCTAATCGCAATCTGCGACCCGTAGGGCTTCCCAATCATCATCTCATGCGGGAAAGAGCCATACCTAGTGTTGAAAACCTCGTTCGAATCCACTCTGATCGGTTTTATGTTATCTCTCGAAATCCAAACCAGCACCAAATCCCCCTCCGCAATGCAATCCTTGTACTCAGAGAAAACCGACATCACAGACCCCAAATACAGCCCAAAGGACCCACGAACCCTCTACAACACGCCATATACCTTGCGATGAGATGCCTTCAAACTTTTCAGTGGGTTATTGAAAAAAAAATCACGTGACCTCCTTACTACACATCTAGTACATGTCTGCCTTGTGGAAGTCGTACAGCAGCCCGTAGCGGGCCAGCTGCTTGCCCCTGGCCGTCTCGCGCTTGAACCTCGTCTCGTCCTGCTGGCTCTTTCTTCTTGCCGCGTCGCTGAACCGGATCCGCTCCATCGCCTCGAGCGGCTGGTCCTCCCTGTCTATATCGACCTCCCCGAGCATCACCACGTTCTCGCCACGCACCATAAACAGCCCGCGCGGCTCCTCCGCGTACTGGTTCGACTCCGTAAGGTATATTCTCTCGACACAGTGCTGCAGGATCAAGTTCGCGTACTGGTCAAACGTTCTCAACACACCGAAAAGCATCCTCCCGTCGCGAAGCAGCACAAAGATCTTGCGGTCCACGGACCCGACGATCGCCGCAGTCGTCGTGAAGTTGTACTGGTCCAGATACAGGTCAGCCTCGCCCTCTGATATCTTTTTCGGCTGCGAAACGTGTGTCGCAGCGAGTTGCACTGGCTCTGCAGAGCCTCTGTCGGACATCCTGGTGTTACAATGCTATCTGAAGGCTCAGCTGGGATCTAATCGCTGCCAACAAGCCTGAACTGGCCGTTAAAGCTGTCTTCTCTAGCAATAAGAGGTGAAAAAAAAGGCCGTTACCCGGCCTGCCGAGGATAATACCAATAGCTCAAGGGAAGGCCTGATGGGCAGCTTAAGATGGGTTGAATAGAGGCTGGATAGGGTCAATTGGGTGATATGTCGATGCTACGGAGTTTGCAGCACCAGCCCAAGGTGATCTCGGTGTTTTGCCACAATTTGGAGAACAGTAAGGCGGCGGAGGCGATTTTGCAGGTGTTGAAGGGTGATGCGGGTGAGAAGTATAATGTGGAGTTGGATGCCAAGTTTCCGACGTTGGATCAGTTGAAGTATATGAATAGCATCAATCCGAATTTGTTGCGGAGCCAGGTTCCGAGACTGAGCGAGCTGCTGGCCAGGAAATCTCACGACTCGGTGTTCCATTCGGAGTTGAAAGAGTGCGTTGCTGGGGGGTATTGGAGCGGGAAGCATCCGTTGTGGGTGGACTGGGAGGAGCGGAAGATGGGGAACGATGTGGAGAGCATTCGGAAGCTTTTGGACCAAAGAGCGGGTAGATGTGCTATGTAGGAGTTTAGAAACCCATTCTTTCGATTACGTAGTTTTGAGCAACGACGCCGAGCGAGAGGTAGAGACCGTCTTCGACCCATTCTTTGACCCAGTCGCTTGGATCGATGATTTCGTCTTGCGCGGATTCGTCTCGCTTGGGCTGTTCTCTTGCGTGTTCGCCCTCGAGCCAGCCGACCCACTTCATGGGGAACCCCTGGGATCTGGTGATGCTGGAGATGCCGTTTGTGATGTCCTTGAGGACGATTGTGAAGCTGAAATTGCCCGCGCGGACCGCGTCTGTGGTTGGGATACCGTCGTCTGTTTTCTGGTTGTCTCCGGGGATGGCGATCGGCAAGATAGAGATGAAGATATCGCTTATGCCGTCCCTGCTGGCAGTGTCGTCGGTGAGTTCCTGAGCCTCCCTTTGTTGCTTCATGTACTCCTCATGTGCCTGGTCGAACAGCTTGATGGCGTTGTCCAGGTTGGCAAACGCGAGTTTCTCGCCGTCGACAATTTTCCCATTAAAGATGTTCAGCTTGCGTACCGACGTATTGTTGCTCTCCTCGTCCCTCGCAGGCTTATGTGGGTGTCCCCACTGGTCGACGAATATCCTAATGCCGCCCTGGACCTGTGAGCTCAGCACCTGGTCGAATTTCTGCTCCACATTGTATTGCAATTGCGCAAAATTAACCAGATCGTGAACCAGGTGGATCCTTAGCACTTCGTCTGTCTCGCCAGCGACCATTTTCTGCAGGTTTCTGGCGAGATCAGTGATCGCTGCCGCGCTTAGCTTCGACGAAAGATCCAACTGATCCTGTGCCAGCTTTGTCTTGATGCTCGACGCTTGCTCCGCGGTCTTGTTCCAGATGCTAGATACCGTGGCGGACCCGGAGGAGGCCCACCACTTGGACAAAGACGTAATGGGATCGTTTAGTGGTTCTTCAGCCTCCGCCGAACGCTCTTCTGTTTCCCTGGCTCCTCCAGCTGCCTTGCTGGCCTCTTCAGTTTCCTTGCTGGCCTCTTCAGCTGCCTTGCTGGGCTCTGCCGTCTCTTTCGGTTTTTCCGCTTCCCGTCCCTTCTTGCTCAAGCTCAAATTGCTCTTCTCCAGCTCATCGAGAAACTCCATTATATCCTCATTATTCTTACTCTTCTTCTCACCTTTGTCCCCCGTAGCCTTCCCGGTCTGCGGCAAAGACTCCAGAAACTCAAACACATCATCGGCCTCTGTCGACTTGCGTTCTGCCATCCTACCAGTATGATCACCAATCACCAATTACCAGCAACCTACCGGCACTTGCTGCTCTTTAGTGAACTATCCTTGTAAGCACTTCTTGACGTTCGGCTACGCGATAAGCCTTGGACAGGCAGTAAGAACGTATTTAAGCATAGACAAGACATCTCTCGACGCTTCGAGAGCCATTGGTCCTCCATCAGCGCACGTAGGCGGTCAGGCCGGTCTTCCTACGTTGTTGCGAGCGTTGCAGCTCAAAAACGGACGATTCTGGCCGGGAAAAGTCCTGGAACTGAGCTGTAAGCTGGCTGCGGGTGCTGGTAGTGTTGTAGCATTAGCATACCACTCAGCAATGGCTGCCAGAGCGGCTTCTTTGGCTGTGTTTTGTGCAAAAGACAGGTTGGAAAATTTTTCAGTGAGATAAGAGGGCATCTCATCTCATCTCATCACTGTTAGGCAGACAAGTGTAGAAGATACGGTAGATTGGACCAGGATGCCCTCGAAGAATTCGATAAACAGGCCAAAATTGACCACCAACCTTAACCGCAAGACCCAGTCGCTTGCGAGGAAAAGAGACCAGCGTGAGAGAGCGGGATTGCTTCAACCGGCGAGATCTAGTGAGAATTCCAAGTCGGGACAGGTGAAATCGGTGCCATTGGAGCTGTATTTCCAGGAGAAAGAGGGCCAGGTTGCTAAACAGGGTTTGACTACTAAGACTTTGTCGAAGAAGCGGGCCAAGAAGATTGAAAGAAATTTGAAGTATGCAGAGCAGAGGAAACTGCTCGCTGAGCTGCAGGATAAGGTCGAGAACGAGGACGGCATGGACGTGGACGTGCAGACGGGGAAATCGCAGAAGCGAGAGCAGAAAAAGAGCTCGTTGGCCAAGATGAAGGACGCTTTGTGGAGAGTGATTGACGATTCTTCGAGCGAGGGTCTTGTGCTGAGTAAGGGACAGGGAACTACTCTTGGGGGACCAGTGTTTGGCTAGGATTTATCCACTATATAGGAGAGTTTGTATATTAAGTTAGGAGGTTCTTCGATGCCAAGTTGCCACGGACTTCGCTCTTCATGAACGAGATAAGATCGGCTGGATCGGAAGCGGTGAAGACGCTGGTACCGGCGACGATAACGTTGGCGCCGGCCTTGGCAGCGTGCGGGATGGTGTCCCTGCCCAGCCCGCCGTCGACCTGGATGTCCAGCTGCGGGAACCTCTCACGCAACTTCTCGACCTTGGGCATCATCTCGATCATGAACTTTTGGCCGCCAAAACCGGGCTCCACGGTCATGACCAGCGCCATGTCCAGATGCGGTGCCAGCTCGTACAGCACTTCCACAGGCGTCCCCGGCTTGATTGCACACGCAGCCCTGCAGCCGTGCTTCTTGATAAGCTTCACCAACGCCAGTGGATCCTTCGTGGCCTCGTAGTGGAAGGTGAACTGGTCAGCACCGCACTTGACAAAGTCTTCAACCCACTTCTCGGGTTCCTCGACCATCATGTGGCAGTCAAAGAAAGCGGAGGGCTTCTCGCTGGAACCCTCACCAGCCCTTGGAACAGCCCTACGCAACGAGGTAACGATTGGCTGCCCCAATGTGATGTTGGGCACGAAGTGTCCGTCCATAACGTCGATGTGTAGCCAGTCTGCCCCAGCATTGATCACTCTATGGCACTCACAGCCGAGGTTAGCAAAATCTGAAGCCAAAATACTTGGTGCAATGATAGGCTTGACCATCCTGAATACGATTCTTTATGATTCAAGTGCTTTCGCCAAGCTTTCGCCAACCTCTGCCTATCATGTAAGCGATAGTTCTTAAAGAGCCCCGATTCTGCCTTAAGTAACCAAGATTCTATTGACCTGGCGCTCCCGCTCGCAATGCTACAACCAGGGCCCGTGGCCCTGACAGCTACACCGTTACGTAAGGCTCCAGGGCCCCACGATGAGCAACAAGAGACCGGAAGTCCCGGTTGGCTGCTGGACGCTACAGTGGTCGTAAAACGTCCCAGTTTTTTGGATTCGAAAGATCTCTTAATTCTACACATGATCTGAATGCATTGAGCTCAGAGTCGCTCTCTTTATAGCAGAATGCCAGCTTTCTTGTCCAGTTCTTTGTTCTTAGCTCCTATTTTTCAACAAAAAAACTTGCAAACTATTGAAGACTACTTGCTAGATGGAACTTAGAGCCAGAAGTAGTGGAAGAGCACCATTTGAAGCGCTTGAACAGTTGTATTTCGATGTCTGCACCTATAAGAACTAAACCCAAGTCTTCTATGAAGATTGATAATGCTCCCACCCCGCATAACACGCCAGCGAGCGTGTTGACTGGCAGCTTTCTGAAGAATGGGAACCCTTTGAAGGCGGAGGGTAGTGCTGATGGAGCCCCTGGGAAGGGTGAAGCTATTCCGCAGACGATCAGCGAAGAAGATATACAGAGTGCTTTGTCGAAACAGCCATTTCTGCTGCAGAGTATTCAGGACAAACTGGGGTCGTTGGTGGGACAGGACAGTGGGTACGTTAGTCAGCTGCCAGAGAATGTGAAAGACCGGATTTACGGTTTGAAAAAGCTTCAAAAGGATCTTTTTGCGTTGGAGAGGGACTTCCAGATGGAAATGTTTGAGTTGGAACAGAAATATCTAAGCAAATACTCGCCATTGCACGAGCGTCGTTACAAGATAGTGAGTGGTCGAGAAGAGCCGACCGAGGAGGAGATCAAGGAGGGCAAGGAGCTTGCAGCGGAGGAGGGAGAAGAGGGTGAAGAGCGCGAGGCAAAGAACGAAGAACAGCAGGACATAAAAGGGATCCCCTCGTTTTGGTTGACCGCTCTGGAGAACTTGCCAGTGGTCTCCGAGACGATCACGGACCGCGACGCGGAAGTGCTCGACTACCTCGTGGATATCAAGCTCGAGTATCTGAGCGACGGCAGGCCGGGATTCAAGCTGGTGTTCACCTTCGATGAAGACACGCCGTTCTTTAAGAACAGGACCTTGACCAAGACGTACTTTTACCAGAAGGAGCTCGGCTACTCCGGCGACTTTATCTACGACCACGCCGAGGGCGAAGAGATTCAGTGGACCGACAACGAGTCGAACCCTACCGTCGCTGTCGAGATGAGAAAGCAGAGAAACAAGGCCACCAAACAGGTCAGAACCATCGAAAAGATCACCCCTGTGGACTCCTTCTTCAACTTTTTCGATCCACCAACGGTCCCCACACCCAAGGAGAACGCAGACGAAGCGGACGAAGAGCAAGACGAGGATGAGCTGCAGGAGCTGGAAGAAAGATTAGCGCTGGACTACTCCATCGGCGAGCAGCTCAAGGACAAGCTCGTTCCGCGAGCCGTCGACTGGTTCACAGGCGCTGCCCTAGAATTCGAGTTCGACAACGAACTAGCGGACGAAGAAGGTTTTGAAGACGAAGAGGAGGAAGAAGAGGCAGACGAAGAAGAGGACGACGAAGACGAAGAGGAAGAACAAGACGATTTTGCAAAGAAGGAAGCTGCTCCCGAATGCAAACAATCGTAATCGCCAGGCAATCTATATAGTTTTTCGACACTTTTAACACTTTTCAAGACAACAAGAGCTACACAGGAGCACAAGCAACCACTATTCTTGTATATACTCGTCACACGTCTTTACGGGAGCATTGTCGCCATGGCCAATTCTATGGTATCGATGCCAACTGAGCATTCGCACCATGGAGCTCCAGCGACGGCCAGGCCGTCGTCGGACTGCCCGACACCGTCCCGTCCAGCGCTCGTACCGGCCGTCTGGCGGTGAGCAGAGCAGCCACGACAGGTCTTATCGGTCTTGCCGTGGTAACCCATTCACCACACGCGAGCAGCCAGCTGAGGTTGCGCATGTGGGAATGCCAGCAAGGGTTGGCTAAGGGGCATGAAAGGTCGGTATATAAAGGGTGATGGGATCGGTTGGGCAGGGGCTAAGACGGTGGTAGTTGGAGTTGAGTGCAATTGCTAGTGATACGGGAGCAGTATGGCAGGATCTAACGTCAAGGTTGTGGTGAACAAGGACACTACGGACAAGTTTGCACGAAATTCGCCGACTTTGAACCATTTGTACAAGTATCCTGTGGTTTCCAAGACGCTGGACCAGGTGGTGTCGCTTCCGGTGGTGTCGCAGGTGCTGTCGCTGTTCATTTTGGCAGCGTTGAAGGTGAAACACACGGTGGTGGACTCTGAGAGGTCACCACGGTTTGTGAAGGTGGCGTACAACTCTGTGAGCGGCGTGAGCTTGAAGCTGGACGAGCTGGTGAACTTGCTGTTGTTCCGGGAGGGCGTGGATGCGTTTGTGAAGGGCTGGTCCGCACACTCGAAGAAACCCGGGTTCTGGCTGGTGTATTTCTGGATCGATTACGTGGCCAACGTGTCGAATATCCTGTTGAACCAGTTTGTGGTGCAGCCGTTCAAGCTGAGTGTCGAGGATAAGGGCGAGGAGACGACGACGGGAGATGAGAGCCTTCCTCACGTGTCGCAGCTCACTAGCACCACCAAGAGCATCTCCAAGGACCTGCAGGAGAAGCTGCAGTCGGAATATATTGCCCCCACCGCGGACTTTGCGAAGCAGAAGTACGAGACGCTCGTTAAGCCCACCGCAGAGAAGCTGAACTCCGAGTACATCGAGCCTACGAAGGCGCAGCTCAGCAACATCACCAGACCCACGCGCGCGCACGCCATGGAGACCTACAAGACCGTCTCGGCGACCTACGAGAGCAATTTGAGCAAGTCCGAGAGCGTTCCCCGCGCTATCGTCAGCACAGGCATCGATCTCAAGAACCTGACCCTGGAGAACTTAAAGTCCAACCGTACAGAGCTCGAAAAGGACGCCAAGGAGGCTATCGAGCACAAGAAGGAGACCCTAGGACAGGCCGCAGATGAAAAAGTCGATTCTCTCGGTAACACCGTGGGCTAGCCACCCCAGCTGACTATGAACCGATCCTCCTATTATTGTTGCTAACATATTAGGTTAAGCCACCCGTTTGACCACTTTTATCTATAGTTTTCGCCCTCTTTATGTCGTTTATATACAGTGTCTATAAAACTATATTCTTGCTAGGCTACGCGTACAAGACCAGCTGTATTACTGTGATAACACAAAGGAGACCACGGTTCCCAGGCTGCTGCTGCTCCTAGGATGTCTAACCACGACCACACGTTCCAGGGTCGCAAGAAGAAGCTTTCGGGATGGGTTAGGAGGATGATTCAGCCGACGAAGGACGCCTCGACAAGAAACCACCCGGTGTCGGATGGAGAAGAGACAGATATGCCGGGATCCACGGCGTCCAGGTCTACGAACGAGAATGACGGTGTGTCTATGAAAGTTCTGTGGGACTCAGATCCCGTCAGGGCTAAATCGGAACCCCGGTCAGTGGAACGCGAGTCCGAACAGGAGCCGATCGATACAGTTAGCATAACGCCGTTGTTCTCGGTGTGCTCGTCGTCTGTCAAGTCTTCTACCTTTTCAGACTCCTACTCTATCCAGTCTACAAGAGCTACAGTAGTGTCGGGACGAACCGTCGAGACCAATTCCAGCACAATGGCGATCCCGCCGGCGAGTATTATGGGCAGAACACGGGCATCTTCCATTACAGCACCAGCAAGTGGTAATTCCTCAGTGGGAGCGGCGACACCCACGTCGGCGTACCATTCGCATCATCGGCACTTCCAGGGACCCAGTTCACGCCCCAGCAGCATGCGACACATCCAGATACAAAGAGACCCAAGCAGTGACACGATCAACTCGTCCTCGACCATCAAGTAGAGCTCAATGGGCCACCGCTGGGCTCCATCGCTAGCTCATCGCTAATAGGCCTTTACCACGTGGTTCTTGGGTGTTTTCCAAGAGCTGGCTACTGAAAAATGCCCATAAGAAGACCACTGTTGAAGGCATCGCAAGATCAGCATTGGCAAGGCTGCTATATCTTCTTTGATCCTTGGAATTGCAATATTATGAGTGGAAGAGACGGCGTTGCGAGAAGGAAGCCTGTAGAGCAGGTGGACGCTTCGCTCGACCAACCAATTAATGTAGAGGCTCCACCGACGATTTACGGCACTACGATTACGCCGGGGCTGGCTACTGCGTCGTTGAACCTTGCTGCTGACTCGATTAAGCAGCAGCAGTCTCTCGCTAATAAGGAAATGATACACCACTACATAACTAAGGCGGTGATGGTGGTTGTCGCCTCGATCTACCTGGGGCGTACGATAACTTTGCCGAGGAATTTAAGTTCTGGATCAGTGGGTGCGTTTGCCTATCAATTTATGCTGTTCAACAGATATCCGCTAGGAACTACGATAGCTCTGCTAGCGCTTACCTTTTTGTGTTTGCTGACAGCATACTCCAGAGTTACCGAGACGTTCTTTAAGAGTAGAATTAACGAGGTGACCGCGGATAGCGGTAAATCCAGCTTTGGCATGAACTTGAGGGAGTATGTGTTGAAGCCAGAACCTAGAGATCCCCAAGCAGAAAATACGTATGTGATCGTCTACAGAGAGACACCAATCGCTGTTATTTCGCTGAGCGAAAACAAGTCGCTATCTTCTGAAGACTCCTTGGTTATGGGTATCTCCGCTTTGGGATGCAGAAAGGTGTACTTGACTAGCGGTATCCTGGAAGATTTGCTAGACTGGGCAATGATACGTACAAAAGCCATCGCTAAGAATGGGAAATACGGAGAATCTATGAAAATTTTGATGAACGTCTATTCTTTCGACGACCACATGAAGAAGACGTTGAAGGCAAAGGGTTTCTCACTTATTGCAACTAGCAAAATCAAGGAAAGTAGAGTGTTGGGAGGCCTCTTTGGATTTGAGAAAGAATTATGGGGAGTTCAGTTCCATGTCGAGGCGCGTGAAAAGAAATAGCCTGTTTGCCGGTATCTATTCAATTTGGAAGTACCGAATTGCGACTTGCATTCAGGAAGTGTTTTATACTGACCCTTATGTAAACCGAGGCCAAATAGATGCAAATAAGAATCATGAAGAGAAATGCCAACCTCTGTATAAGACTAGCGTGTGGTTTCGCTTTTCTAGAAGCCTCTTGGTTAACTTGAGACCGCGGCCTAGATTTCATCATCTCCATCTCTGGAATTCATCTTTCTCCATGGCTATTTTATCGTTGAACTCCTGAAGATAGAAAAGCTCCATCTCTCTCAAAAAATCCTTTGACAGGTCGTCGCCACCTTTCAAGTGATATTCGTTGGTTTCAATTCGGAATATATCGACTGTTTGCGATAGCTCACCGGTGGAAGCACCGATTCCAATATACCGCTGATTGTTCTCAGTGTTTCTAGGAAGTACTATCGGAAGATGCGTGCGCATAATCTCTATCCAGTATTCTTCCTCTCTGGAGTATTGGATGTCAATCTTTAGGAAGTTCTCGCTTTCAATGTATATTAGCCGCAGCTGGACAGTCTCGCCGGTCATAACGGATTTCTTGAGAGGTATTTTGTTTTGATTGATCTTGATTGCGGTAGTCCTTGCCCCATCGGTCTCTGCATCGTAGGCTTGCGTGCTTGGAGAGGTATTCAGTATAACGTCTAGGAAGGGAACGGCTGTTCGCGTTTTTCCATAGTTCTTATAGGTGTCGATGACCACTGCCAAACCTGGGAGGTTCCTCGGAAAGCCCATCATCTGCGTATCTCCAGCGACCACACCCGAGTTTATCTCATACTGTCTTCTGGCATAAGACGACACCAGATTTCGCAGCAAGAAATCCTTCTCTGGCGTGATGACGATGGCCATCCCATCCCCTATTAGCCGAGATCGCATACTTCCTGCTTTTGGCGATATCCTGAACTTCACCACTGTCTCAAAGTTGTCAATCGTATTGTCTCCCAAGCCATTCGATAGGATCACGCCATGATGGCCAGCAAAACCGGCCCTCGTAAGCTTGATAAACTCGTTGTTTCGTATCTCGGTCTCTCCCCCAACATACCAAAACTTGCTAACCTTGTCTAAGAAGGGGATAGAGAGACTTGCATCCAGATTCGGTACTCTTTGGATCTGCGATCTTATAAGCGGTAGAGACCCAGAGTCGCTATCGAATAAATGCCCACCGCTGACTCGAAATACAGCAAAGACGGCAGCGATCGTGACGGCCACCACTAATTTCAGGAACCCTCGCATCAGCTTCTCTCACTTTCTCCAGCACAGCGTTCGATCGAATGATAACTTTTCAGTAGCGCATTGAAGAACTAGCTGATAAAAGCTAGAATTTCTCGCTAGGTCGCCAATTGACTGCAATTGAGTCGATACGAACTGCCAGCACCGTCTATCTGGCTATGCCAGCACCGGCCTATCTTGCGCAAGCCGATCCGATCTTCTGCCGACTCCCAGCAAGAGCAGTGATCCCAAACTGATGGGAACGCTAGCATTAGCAGCCATTGCAACTGGTTGCGACGTTAGGATCCTTCTTGGTTGTAATCCGAGGGTTTTTTTAGCCACGCTCTCTTAGTATATAAGGTGAAAAGTTCACCAACTGGATCTTATACAAGAGTTGTCTGCAAACGAAGCCATTGAGTCACGATGGGTCAAGTTCCAACTCCTAGATGCATTGTTGTTAGACATGGTCAGACCGAATGGTCGAAATCTGGTCAGTATACAGGTTTAACGGATCTGCCATTGACAGAATATGGTGTGGGACAGATGCGTAGGACTGCTGCCTCTGTGTTTTCGAACAAGTTCATCGATCCAGATGCCATCATGTACGTATTCACTTCTCCCAGAACGAGAGCGAGGCAGACGGTGGATTTGATGTTGGAGCCACTGACAGAGGAACAGAGATCTAGAATCCGCATTGTGGTAGACGAGGATCTCAGGGAATGGGAGTACGGCGACTACGAGGGACTTCTGACTCATGAGATCGTGGCATTGAGGAAATCTAGAGGGCTGGACCAAGAACGTCCCTGGAATATCTGGAGAGACGGTTGCGAGAACGGTGAGACTACCCAACAGATTGGTCTGAGATTGTCTAGAGCGATCGCTAGGATCCAGAATCTGCACCGGGAGCATCAGGCTAAGGGAATTGCGTCAGATATCATGGTTTTCGCCCATGGACATGCGCTGCGTTACTTTGCAGGCTTGTGGTTTATGCCTTGCGCAGAGAAGGCGTGTGAGACTGCCGAGGAACGGGCTCAACCCAAGACTTACGACGATGAGACTGTTCCCTACGTTGCTCTGAACAAGTACAAGTACCTGGATTACAATCCGAACTTTCTCTTGGATGCCGGTGGTATCGGTGTGCTATCGTATTCGCACCACAACATCGATGAGCCAGCTCTTGCCCTGGCAGGCGCATTTGTGTCGCCACCAGAGGAGGAATCTCAACATGGCGATGTGAAATAGTTTCTTTATAGATTTACCAGGAACTGATCGGGTATCTTTAGAGGGTATCTGAACTAAATACTAAAACGAACGAATGAATCTCATGAAGCCAGCCTGGCTATTAGCTAGTTTGAATGGGAGCCCAGGCAATGACGACAAAACGCAAATGAAGACG
Organism: Torulaspora indica; assembly: GCA_931305995.1. NCBI lineage: Eukaryota > Fungi > Ascomycota > Saccharomycetes > Saccharomycetales > Saccharomycetaceae > Torulaspora > Torulaspora indica. Next base: position 656,641 of record CAKNUP010000003.1, on the reverse strand, counting down.
AAACCTCAGGAGCTGTCTAGTAAAAGACGAATGAAGCGGAACCAGAGGTCACGGAGACAGTACAACCGTCCGAGCCAGACCCGGTGTACACACCGTTCTCCAACTTACACTCGCCGTTGATCGAGGAGCCCTCGTTAGCGACAATCTTGATGTTGTAGTTAGGTGGGGTTTGGTTGTTAGGATTTGGAATGATCGACAGGTATGTGATGCCATTAGTGTAGCCGGCTCCTAGAACCACTGGAGCCCAGTTACCGACGCCGGAACCTGGCTTGCCCCAGATACAGCCATCTTCGACCGAGACACCGGCGTTGTTGACGTAGTATTGAGTCGAAGTCTTCTTGCCCTGCCACTGGTAGTAGGAGTCCTCCTTGACAACGGAGACCGGTCTTGAACCCATGGCGTCCACCACGGTGGGCACAACCATGTTCTCGGAACCGGGATAGTCGGTTCTGCACATACAGATGGATTGAGATTTTTTGTTCACTGCGGAAGCAGAGTTTTGGTCCCATTCACATAGGTACTTGGAGTTTGGATTAGCACGGTACAGTAATCCGTTCTTACACTGCAGCCCGCCGACGGTTCTGCCGTCAGCAGGCTGTTCCGAGGGCCATTGGGTCTTGGACATACCAGCCTGGCAAGCGTACGAGCAGTAAAACCCGTCCTTACACGTGGTAGCGGTGTTACCGTTGAGATCCATGATCGATGCCCAGCCGTCGAGCCCGACCCAGTCGAGCTTCACGACACCCTGGCCGCTTGGGAACTGGCTACAGGGGATCACACCGTCCTGGAACTCCTGGTTAGGCCCCGAGAAGTCGGCGAGATCGCCGTGAACACCGCCGGCACCCGCGACGGACACGCCAGCGGACGCTGCCGCAGACGACACAGCCGCAGACGGCGAAGCCGTCGCGGCAGCCACGCTGCTCAGCGTGGTCTGCGACATCTCAGAACCCGCCTGGTCGACGTACCTGGTCACCACGACCACCTCTCTCTTCTCATTATGACGGTCCTTGTGGTGGACGGCTGGTGCACCCAATACACCCGTTGACAGCAGTAACAGGCCTGATAATCTCATCTTTCAGCAATAAGGAGGGACTAAGAGTTGGAATACTGGATCACAGATTAAATGAAAGAAAGCACACTCGATTGCAAACAAATGAACGAAACCGATCGAAGTGCGGTACCACAGTAGTTAGATATACTCTTGAGAAAGAAGCTCAATTGATCAATAAGAATTGAATCTTGCCCAGAAACGAATCTAGAGATCATAGTTTAGGATTAGTGAAAATTCGATGCACTGCTGAAACGATCCCGAGCGAAGCGAGGGATCTGTTTACCAATTACCCTTTTAAGAGTGTGGTCTGTCACGTGATCAGCGCATCACTTCTGTCACGTGCAATCTGCTCTTGTTCTGTCACGTGCGCGTCATTCCACGTCACGTGCTGTCTTTTCCAAAAAAAATTTCTCGGCCGATAACAGTTTGCTCTCACGTGCTCACGAACCGCTCAAAGTTACCCGCAAACATCAAAGGCTAGTTGTATTCGACAGCTGGATTTCAGGACAAGACGAGAAACTGTGTCGTCACGTGCTGTCTTGTCAAATCTCGTCGTTTAGGTATGACAAGTCAGTGCACTTCTCGTAGCCGCACACCTCGCAGCGCGATCTACCAGTCACGTCTCACGTCTGTATGTATGCGGCCAGTGGCAAAGGTGGCATTTTCGAAAGCTCGTACAGAGCTCCGTCCTTCCGAGTTTCTCGGCGCTGAATTGCTGTATCGTAGGACATAGCCGGATGACATCGTCTGGATGACATCGTCTCGATTCTTGATAGATCTGCAGGTTCGCATGCTCTAGTCTCTTCGAGCAGCGGTAAATCGTGACGGAGTTGTAGCCGGAGTTATTGGGAGAACGTACCAGGCTGTATTGGATCATTCAGAGATGGGTTTAGATGCCCATCTACGGTGACGATATGCTCGGGGGAATCAGACATTGCAGCGCCTAGTGAGCTTTTTTGTCTCTTCAAACTCGCCGTCATGTATATAAATCTGTACTCAGTCCATCTTCATACTCATTATCGCTGGCTCGAAGGCTCCTGTAGCCGCGCTACCAAGTTAGAGTTTCCCGTTACCCGGTTACCCGCAGTCAGCGCGTCTAGTTGGTGAGGGCAAATTCAATAGCTGAATGGGAAGAGAACTCCCTGTAGACGGTCTATTGAAAGCTCTTGCTTGGTATAAGTTGCAGTGTCACTCACATCTCTCGCACTCTCTTAGCATGTTTCGTAGCATGTCTCGGAGGCCGTCTTGCAGTCCGTCTCGCAGCATGTCTCGCAGTCCGTCTCGTAGCAGTGTCACTCACATCTTTCGCCCGCCTCGCAGGCCGTCTTGTACTCACTCGTGTATGGCAGCGAGGCCCGGTGCTCTGCTCGAGCAACGCGTAGTGAAAAAAGCGGTACACGTAAGAGTAGTAGGGTCGCGATGGTTAGAGAGCTAGGAGAGCAAGATGTCGATCGTGTCGTTGCTTGGAATCAAAGTGCTTAATAATCCTGCCAACTTTTCCGATCCGTACGAGTTTGAAATAACGTTCGAGTGTTTGGAGCCGTTGAAACACGATCTGGAGTGGAAACTGACGTATGTCGGGTCGTCGAGATCGCTGGAACACGATCAGGAGTTGGATTCGATTCTGGTGGGGCCCGTGCCCGTTGGGGTGAACAAGTTTGTGTTTACGGCGGATCCGCCGTCGCCAGAGCTGATTCCGGCGAGTGAGCTGGTCAGTGTGACTGTGATCCTGCTCAGTTGCTCCTACGACGGCAGGGAGTTCGTGAGAGTTGGGTACTATGTGAACAACGAGTACGACAGCGAGGAGCTGCGGGAGAATCCGCCCGCGAAGGTGCAGGTGGAGCATGTGGTAAGGAATATCCTGGCAGAGAAGCCAAGGGTAACGAGGTTTAACATCGTTTGGGACAACGAGAACGAGGGTGAGATGTATCCGCCGGAACAGCCGGGCGTTGACGACGAGGTAGACGAAGAGGAGGAGGAAGAGGAAGAGGAGGAGGAAGAAGAAGAGGAGGAAGAGGAAGGTGAAGCCAGGGAACTGGAGGCCCAGGAAGCGGAAGAAGAAGACGAAGAGGCCGCAGAGGAAGCCATAGACGCGGCAGATCAGCATGCGGGAGAGGACGAGGACCCTCCAGAGATCAACGAGGAAGATGACGAGCCGTCGCTTAAGAAAAGGAAAATCGAGGCGGAGGATGAGCCGGCAGCAACGCCGCAGGACGCCTGAGGATCCAAATATATAGAATATACGTACACTATTGAGACTCCCAAAGCTCATTGACGATCTGAAAAACTCGTGTGACTTTCCTCATGGTCTCCACGTCCTCCGAGGCAAGTTTGCCCACCAGTCGGTCAGGGTGCCATTTCAGTCTCTCTCTTTTGAGGATCGACGACAGGTCAGAGCCCAGATGCGAGCAGCTGAGCAGATAAAACTGTTCGACGCGCTCTGTCGTGAGATCATTAATGTGGATATGGTCGCCAGGCTTTGCGCTCATAATCGGGAAATATATTTCGTTACAGCTCTTGTCTTGGTTCCAGTACTGTACGATGTAGTCTTGGATGCTAAATCGGTGCTGTTTCGGTCGATCAAATAATTGGGCATCGAATGAATCGCACTTTTCCACTTTGTTCTCGCTTTTCGAGCTCTCAAAGTCAAGCAAATCTCTCTTGGAGCCAACAAATCTATAACCGCTTACGAACTCTCCGTACTCGTAATATTTCTCATGCTTGGTAGCCTTTTTAGAAGGCTTCGGACTTTCTTCACCAGAGGAGACGCTTTGGGAATTGTTCAAATGCTCTTGAACAAAGATAAATGGGCTCGGGCAGGGCTTTCTAACCCTCGTATCGTCGGGTAGCCTATCACGACTCTTCCGAGGCTTCTGGATCCTTTTTTCTCTTTTCAACTCAGCATTTTTGTCTTGACGGATAAAGATTGGCCTTTCGAGTTTGATATCCAAGTTTTCTGATGACTCCTGTTCCTCGTAGTCATTCGGCCTCTCCATTTATATCATCAGCCATAGCTGGAACCAACCATGGAGCTCTACACAGGAAGAGCTTTATCATTTAGTATTATTCGAAACTCACTTATGAGTGTTTAAAAAAATAATTGGACAAGTCCGGAGTCGAACCGAAGACCTCTCCCATGCTAAGGGAGCGCGCTACCAACTACGCCACATGCCCGTGTTAATTTGATGATGAGAATTTGATTGCAAAACAACTAGTACCCCGTCCTCTTGCATTATATCGACTCTGTTAGCAGCATTATAAGCAACAACGATCTCACTAATTTCAGTTTAAATATGGCTGTAGATTGCGTTGTTTGGGCTACAGCTCGAGAGGACTTCATGATGAAAGATAATACATTTGTTTTGGAAATTATTGATCGTGAGCTAAATGTAAAAATTCCATTACCATACCGATTGCTTAATATGTACATGTCTATTTAGCTCGCAACCGTTATTCGTTCAAAACGGAGCTTAATCGATCCGCGTTTACCTTATCCATGCCTCTATAATTCATGTGGAAGGAGCCTCTACCTTGTGTCAAGCTTCTAAACTTATTTGTGTACGAGACCATGTCTCGCAGCGGAACTTGTGCCTTGATATATTTCATACTAGATCCTTCGGAACCCAGGTTTGCAAATTTAACGGTTGGATCAGGTGGTAAGTATTGCTCTTCCGCAATTTTCTGAAACTCGATATTCTGGTCATTGTTATCTATGCCACTTTCGTCGTCGATGGACAAAATGTTGGCATTGCGGGAACCTGTGAGGTCTTGAATAACTGATCCCATGTCCTTCTGGGGAACGGATATTTCAAGATCCATAACAGGCTCTAAAACCGAGAATTGACCTTGTGGGATATTTAAAATAGCTGTCAAAATAAGTTTCCTCGAAAGATTCAATATCTCTGTCGGGTTTTCGATATCCGGCGGTAATGTCCAGTCGCCTTTGACCTTTACAGCACATGAATGAAGCGGATATCTGGCGATCTTGCCACCTTTTTGCAAAGCGACAATGGAACTCGAAACCAAAGCATTGATCACCGCCTGAAAAGATATCTGAAAAGGCCACGTTTCTTCCGATGTGTACTTTTGATGATTCTCCATAATCAAATAGTTGTTATCAGTCCCCAGTGGATACCACGTTTCGTGGGTCGAACGAGCAACCACATCCAATGTATCTTCATGAATGGGCAAAGGAACAATGGATACAGAGAATTGATATCCAGCATCAGAACTTATCGTCTCTTCAGGAGTCATTCCATCAATAGTTTCTTTGTAAGAGACCATTACCTTACCTATCTCAACATCTGCATTTAGTTCATTGACTAGCTTATATTTAGCAATCTCCAGATGCAGTTCGCCCATCCCACTTAAAAGCGTTTGACCCGTTTCTTCGTCAAATGAAACGTGCAGACTTGGGTCTTCTCGAGTCAGTGTCCGCAAGGCATCTTCCATTGACTTTCTATTGCCCAAAGTTCTTGGCTCTACGCAAACACTGAAAACCGGTGGTGGTATGGCGATCGGATTGATCTTGATCGTGAGTTCCTTTTTGCTATCAAGTGATCTTAGCCCATCCTTTTTAAGCGAGTGAGTAACGATGGTATCTCCAGTCGAAACATTTTCGGCTACAGTTGTCCCAACTAAGATGCCTATCTGTCCCGGATAGAGTGTTGATACTTCTTCGTATACATTAGCGTGCGGGACAACCAACTTACCAATCTTGAACTTTTTCCCAGTGTTGGAGTTAAAAGCTGTATTTCCAGCATGCAGAGTCCCTGAATAAACTCTCACAAAGACCATGATTCCCCTAATAGGATCCGTAATGACCTTGAATGCCATCAACACACAAAGATTCTTGTTATTATTCATTAGTACGCCCAACTTCGGATCCAGCTTTACTGGAAGACTAGGATGGTTGGTCTCAGGAAGCGAAGCTTCCAATGGTGACGGCAGATAATTCACTACAGCATCGAGAAGCGGTTGGACGCCGATATTTCTGAACGATGCACCACAAAGAACGGGGGTAATGAATTTAGCTAGGGTTGCCTTTCTGATCGAACCGTTGAGCAACTCGGGAGGAACTTCGAGATAATCTCCGTCTGCTTCTTCTAGGAAATATTCTATCAGATTCTCATCATATTCACCCAGCGTTTCAATTAGCGACTCTCTTCCTTTCAAAAGCTGTTCCTGAATTTCTGCACTTGCGGTTGTTGCGTCTTTGACATTTATCTTGTCACAATCCTCTGTGTCCCATTCGATAACCTTCATATTGACAATATCAACGACACCTCCAAACCTGGGAGCCTGATCCCGCGGCTCCTGGACAAACAATGGAATATTTACAAGTGCTACTCTTGTCCTCATCTTTGCAATCAGCTCCTTAACAGTCCTACTGAACCCTGCTCCAACTCTGTCCATCTTATTAATAAAGCACACCTTGGGAGACCTCTGCGACTGCTTCCACACCTTTTCCGTCTGCGCTTCGACCCCTGCTACTGCATCAAGAATCGTCACGCATCCGTCAAGAACTTTAACAGATCTAATCACTTCAAATGTGAAATCCGCATGACCTGGAGTATCGATCAGGTTGATCTGATGGTCCTTTTGCCAATTAAAAGAGACAGCTGCACTTTGAATAGTGATTCCTCTTGACTTCTCCTGCGGCAAAAAGTCCGTTATCGTGTCACCTTGATCCACATTACCTATTCTGCTGATTTTTCCAGAGTAATAGAGCATTCGCTCAGTAGTGGTAGTCTTACCTGCATCGATGTGGGCAATAATACCGATATTTCTGACTTTTCGGAGATCAGGTTTAGTAGCATATCTTCTCAAAGAGCCCAAAAACCTTGCAATTGACATCTATTCGCTACCACTCGCAGGAGATGCCAAATTGTCTGTGTGACGCCTCGCTCTTTGCCAACTTCAAGACCTTTCTGTCACTGCCAAATCCAATGGGCAATTGTAGCTAACTTATATGATCTCTGGGAATCCTAGCAGCAAATTGGCAGGCCAGCTTGCTCCTTTCACTCGCTTTAGAGCTTCGAAGGTTACTTAGATACTGATGGTTTTTTTCACTACGATTTTTCATATAAGAAAGACTAGCTCATCTCGAAGTCAAGACCCCAGATATAGCCAGTTAGCGGCCTAGTTGACGCCTACCATGTCTCAATTCAGCATTACCGAGACCTATCTCAAGTTCCTGGAGGAAGATCCAGAGATGACCATGCCAATTGCAGCTATTGAGTCGCTGGTTACGTTACTGCGAGTTAAGAACCCTGAGACGGCAGCGGAAATGATTAACACTATTAAATCTGCAGCTAATGAGCTAACGCAGTCTATTCCAAATTCCATTTCTCTGAAGGCCGGTTGCGATATCTTTATGCGTTTTGTTCTGAGAAATACACATCTTTACGGTGACTGGGAGAACTGCAAAGAGCATCTGATCGAGAATGGGCAGCTATTTGTGTCCAGAGCCAAGCTTACGAGAGATAAAGTAGCTCAGATCGGTGTTGACTTCATTTCTGATGACGATACGATCTTGGTACACGGGTTCTCGAGGGCAGTGTTCACTCTGCTGAAGCATGCAGCTGAGAAGTTCATTAGATTTAGGTGTGTGGTGACCGAGTGTAGGCCCACGTCTCAGGGGAAACAGCTTTACTCGCTTCTGCAGGAAAAGGGTATCCCGGTTATAATGGTGGTCGACGGCGCTGTTGGTGCCGTTATCGACCAAGTAGATAAAGTGTTTGTGGGTGCCGAGGGCGTGGCAGAATCAGGTGGTATCATCAACGTCGTCGGCACGTACTCCGTGGGGGTGCTTGCTCGAAATGCGAGAAAACCGTTTTACGTCGTTACGGAATGCCACAAGTTTGTACGTATGTTCCCGCTGTCACCAGATGATCCTTCGATGCAGGGCAAATCGCTTGATTTCACACGCAAGAACGATGACGAAGAACCACACGAGGCGCTCCGCGGCCCCAGACTGGACTACACGGCTCAAGAATACATTACTGCATTGATCACAGACTTGGGAGTGCTGACGCCGAGCGCGGTCTCAGAAGAATTAATCAAAATGTGGTACGATTGAGTATATAGAACCTACGTATCGACCAATGCCCATAGCCACCTTGCGGCGGCTCATAGAATGTTTTCCTCATAGCTTTTCTCGTCGCCCAGCGGTTTGAGCACATGAGAATTAGCCTCCGCTACAACAGACTCTCTGAAATGTTCAAATGTGTTCTCCACCCAGGCCAATTCCGTCGGCTCTTCCTCCTCCGCTACTTTGTGCGCCAGCAGCGCTCCCGCAAGTCTGTGTTGCGTTGGATCATTGACACTTTTAACTGACATAGTCACAACCTGGCTTTTCTGCGATGCAGGGTTCACATTCCTCTTTGCATCTTCCTGTTTTCGATCCGAGCTTGCCTTGTCTATATACTTGAAGAACGGCCTCAGCTGGGCTACTTTCTCGACTGGCACAAGGTATACTTCACCTTCCGACACAAACCCTGCGTACTGACCACTATTTTCAACGCCTACACCTCTTAACGTCTGAACATCCGCTTTTCCCCAGTTATCCTCGGCTCTCTGCTTGTTGAAGAAGGCACCATCATCCACTGGGATATCCAGTTCCCACACAGAAGACTTGGCCTTATACCTGCAAGCACCAATAAAGGGATGGTCCGCTGTCCTGTTGCCAATTTTCTTAGCCTTATTCGCATACTGCAGTACATGCAGCAATTCATCTCTGCCTGCAATATTAAGTGGGAATTCCTGGATTATATCATCGTCTCCTTCCTCAATTGTCTCCTCATCATGCGTCTCTTGCGGCACCGCTGGTGGCTCCTCCGGTATATTTCCTTCTGCCGGTATATCTTCCTCGTCGGGGACAAACAACTGGTTTTCTGAGCTCATTGGGCGATCTATGGTGGTCTTGACCTGGAATATCCTGTATTCCAGCTCACCTATTCACCTTCTTTAGCCTAGTCTTAGCTGCGATGAGGTGAAAAATTAGGCTTGAAAATTTTGCAGGTTAAGAAAGGCGATGAGCTAGAGGTTTAAGACCAGATTTAAGAGCATTAAGAGCGCTCGTTGGACTCAATTCTTTGGCAATTGGTAGATATTGGTGAATATGAGCGACGATGATGGTATGCTGTTGAATTTCGACACCAACGCTGAGATCGGCGAGAGAACAGTTGCGAAGGTTACCGGTGGCAGATGGAAGGATCGCCGGAGGTTGAAAATGATGGTTAATGGTCAGCAGCCCAACAAAAGGCGGAAAACTGACAAGACTCGAGAGAATGGACAAGAGGGTGTTTTGCGAGAGGCACCCGTTGCGAAGAACGTCGAAGTGGAGGCGAAAAATTCAGGAAAAGCTTCCCAAGTAGCTAATCCGCAGATTGTGTCTTCGTTGTTTACTTCTAACAGGGAGATTTCTACGTCTAATAACGATAATGCTCGCGACGAGACCGCTGTACATAAACCGTCCAATGCTCCACTGGCCAAGGATACGTTTGAGTCAGTCGGAGTGCAGGAACAGCTAGTGAACCATTTAAAGGAGAAAATGAGAATTCAGAAACCGACAAGTATTCAGAAATTGGTCTTCTCGCATTTATTGCTTGCTGAAGAGGGCAGGGACAAGGATCTTTTCATCAATGCGCAGACGGGATCAGGTAAGACATTGGCTTATTTCCTGCCGATCCTTTCTCGGATCCTACAAATGAACGTTAGAGTGGACCGTAAATCAGGTTGTTTTGCCTTGATTGTGGCGCCTACCCGTGAGTTGGCTTCCCAAATTTACTCTGTCACCTCTATGCTTACGAATTGCTGCCACTACTTGGTGCCCTGCCTGCTGATAGGTGGAGAGCGTAAGAAATCGGAGAAGGCAAGACTGAGAAAGGGTTGTAATTTTGTTATTGGGACTCCCGGTCGAATTCTGGATCATCTGCAGAATACGCAAGTGATCCGTGAGCAGTTGAGCCATACGCTGAGATACGTTGTCCTCGATGAAGGTGATAAACTGATGGAGCTGGGGTTCGAGGAGACAATCAGGGACATTCTTAACATTCTTCACAAAGTGCCTGTTAACACCGAAAAGTACCCTCAACTGCCCTCTCGAATCGTTCACGTTCTCTGTAGTGCAACTATGCAGAACGGTGCTGCCAAGCTTGGTGATGTTGCGCTGAATGATTACAAGTTACTAAGCACTCGAAAGACAAAGCACGAGGATGCCATAAATGAAGCACCAGACCAATTGCTGCAAAGAGTCGCTGTCGTTCCTCCTAAATTGAGACTCGTTACTTTGGCCAGTGGGTTGGACGAAATCCACAGGAAGCACAAGCAGGCAAAAAGCGGCGAAACGTCGCGTACAATGGTATTCTTGTCCTGTTCCGATAGTGTTGAGTTCCACTATGAGACTTTCTCTTCCAACGACTTATATCACCGCAACCTCGTTGGCGAGAGCGTAAGATTGATGGACAAAGGTAATAGTATACTACCCAGTTTCTCAAGTGATGCAGATCCTGAGGTTATCTTTTACAAGCTACACGGTTCCCTCTCACAGCCAATTCGTACGTCGACGTTGGAGTCCTTCAGCAAAGAGAATGCATCGACCAAAGGCAAGCATCTCATAATGTTTTGTACAGACGTGGCAAGCAGAGGTCTGGATCTGCCGCACGTTGGCACAGTTTTGGAGTTGGATCCTCCGTTCTCCACGGAGGATCATTTGCATAGGATCGGTCGTACTGCTCGTGCTGGTCAGAGCGGTGAAGCGCTGTTGTTTCTGCTTCCTGGCGAAGAAGAGGGATATCTTGGCAAGATCAAACCTTACCATCCCAAGGGTTGGAAGCTTTTAAAATACGACGAAGATCTATTAAAACCTGCCTTCCAGCAGACTAACGTGAGGAGAAGCGACAGAAACGATAAATCTGCTGATACTATCCATGAGTGGGATACTAATGCAACCACATGGCACCTAAATGTCGAAAGGCGTGTCCTCGAGGACTCAACCTTCAAATCTCTAGCCATCAAGGCCTTCACAAGCCACGTCAGAGCCTACGCAACACATATCTCAGATGAGAAGGCCTTTTTCAACATCAAGTTCCTTCACCTGGGGCATTTAGCCAAGAGTTTTGGTCTCAGAGAAAGACCAAAAGGTATAGGAGCCCAGAACTCTAGCGATAAAGACTTTAGCAAGAAGCCAAAGGAGAACCCAAAGAATAAAATGTTCCGCTTAGCACGTATGGCACTCAAAGAAAGCGTTAGCGAGTTCAATTACTAGCCTGGATAGACTCCTAGATAGCAGATAATCGATCGATTACTCACCACTTTTTATAGTCTCGGAGCTGCTTGCCATAAAGTCCCATCTTCGGCGGCTAATTTCTTTCCGCTACTCTTCACTTTATAGCGCTCTTAAAGGCATAAGGAGAAGGATTAGCATCCCAGTGGGACCAAAAGGAGGCTGCAGGCTGCTATTCTCGCATCTTGAACAGGGATGAATCAAGATTAGTGAATACTACGGAACCGGCTCCTTGGAGCTTAAAGACCAGCGGTTAAAACGGTTGTCCAATAGGTAAAGCGGATTAAGTTACACGATGAACTGGCGTCTGCAGTCGAGGGAGACTCGCACGTCTTACAAGAACTATTGTTTACCTCCGGTAGGTCCAGGAAACTACTGATTTCCTATTGACCGCGAGTTCGAGCAAAAAGACTACTAAGGTTGAATGAACAATAGGCTGGATAGCTCTACGACGCCAAGTACGTGTTTCGTCTGCACAAGACGCCATTTGATGACGGCGTTCGAAGGCCAACGCAACAAGCAAGATTGAACAACATACCACGATAGTCAGTGCAACCGACTGGATGAGAGATAGTTACGACTGGGAACGATTTTCTATTCGAGGCTTTGCGAGAATCCAATGGTCTCTTCTCATCTTCGATTTTGTTCATTTAAACGGGAACTTTGACGGACCCGAGATTCTCTCCTTGGCATAGGAGACCCTTCTCGGAGTAGCGGCTGTTCAGTGGGATGCATTCGACCCACTTTTCTAGCCTCTATATCGCATGCAAGACAGGTTTGGAAACTTTCAAGAGGGCTGAAAGGATTCAAGCGATCTAAGACTGATTAGGACACATTGAGGGAGTCCTGAGGGACACAATAACACCGAGCTTCGTTCGGAGATGACGAAGAAGCTGCCGTTGGAATTGAAGCAAACGCGGAAGCCGATCCAGACTGCATGTGGGTTTTGCCATGAGAAACATCTCCAGTGCGATGTTGGGAGACCCTGTCAGAACTGTCTGAAAAGAAACATTGGGTACTTGTGCCGGGACAAGATAAGGAAACCCAGAAAACGTTCTTCGACGTCTGCATCCAATAATGAGTCGGTCAAGGCAGTCATGGCGGATGGAGACAATTTGTCAAAGACCGAGGAAAGGCCTTCAGGGAGCGATGAGCTTTCGGACGAACCGCCAAGCGACATAATAGATGTAAAAACAGAGGAAAATGGGGGTGGTTCACCCAAGCCGTCTGACGAAGCGTTGCCCAGAGTGCACAGCTTTTCAACGCTATTGAACAGTCATTTCAACACTTTTCTTCACGATCCTGTGATGCCGAATATGCTTGGATCTCATCCCGAAACCAAAGAACCACATCATGAATCGGATAAGTTTGAGGAATCGATTGATTTCGGCAGCATATGGGCAAGTAGTGAATATATGAAGCTCAATGACATTGCGGGGATAATGCCAGCAGATGATAAACTACCAGAGGACATAGTCGAAAAAGAACCAGCCGATGATGCGCCTCCTATTAACAGATCCTCATCTTCACAGCTATTTCAATATTTGAATGTTGGTCCAACAGTACCTAGGAGCGATTCGAGGCCATTCATATCGCTGGAAATGGACAAAATGGGCAGCATGAACCGGATCGATGTTGGGAAGAGCGATCAATCATATAATGCAGATTCTTCGAACCCATCGCCTCAGAATTTACGCGAGTCAGAGCTGACTCCATACAAAATACGTCAACTAATCAAGACCCCGAAGGATTTATTTGAGAAACAGCACCTTATCAAGCCACATAACTACAGAGCGGCTTACAGGGATCTTCTGCGATGCTTGCACCGCATGTTTTTGGGAAGTTATGCTTCGTACTCAGATTCGCTGGAATCATTCCAGGGCGATACAGAACTGAATCAGAAACAGCAGTTGAGACGAAAGCAGCTGAGACACATTGCCAAGTCAATCGTCGATCGCTACGCGCCGATATTCGTTACTTTGACATCGAACATGATCGAAGATGACCTTCTCATGCAAGAGCTGATTCTGCAGAGGACTCTTTTAGAATTCGAGAACATGGCGAAGCTAGTAACCTGCACACCAATTTGCATATGGAGACGGTCGGGCGAAATTTGTTTTGTGAGCAACGAATTTCTGTCGTTGACTGGTTTTTCTAAAAAAGAAATATTGAATCAGAGAAGATTCATTGCTGAGTTTCTTGATCATCAAAGCGTGGTAGACTACTACGATCTGTTCCACGAGTATCTGGCATTTGGATCCAAAAATGGTACGAAATCGACAACCGCTGACGGCCAAGCTATCTTTGGGGAGTGTAATCTGCTAGTAAGCAATGGGTCATTCCTGAAATGCGCAGGGTGCTGGACTGCAAAAAGAGATAGCTTTAACATTTCGCTTCTTGTCGTGGGGCAATTCTTGCCTATATTTGATGTCCAATGATCTTCAGAATCAGAGATATCATTTGAATTTAAACGTTGCACATATTCCACATAGTTATTATTTATATTCAATTTTAAAAGTTTCAGGCAATCAATTCCCATATACTGTGATTATCTTGATCCACTTGAACCCTATGTGTCTGTTCTCGATCTCTACCTTCCTCATGCTGCATGTCTACAGATTTTTCGATACTGGAGCTGGGCACATACTTGGGAGGCTCCCACTGCTTCTTATCCTTCTCATAGTCCCAAACTCTAGACTGCAAACCGGAATTTTGTTGCTCCTTAGTCGACTCTATCTCGCCTTTCAGCTTTTGGATATCTCGCAGATCTCGCAGATCATCCTCATCGCTTATGTCATCAAGATCATCATCAGACTCTGCATTGCTTTTTCCCTTGCTCTTTCTTACTTCCTTCATCGTCACCTTACCGTTTGGACCAATGTCCATGCTGACAACGTACTTATTACGTTTCCCATTTCTTTCGCCCTCAAGCTTCTCCCATTTTCTAAGGTTACGCTGCTGCTTCTTCAACATTAATGCTCGCTCCTGAGCAGTGCCCCAGAGGCCACTATCATTCGATATATCAAAATCAGCGGCATTGTCGATAATCTTTGTACGCTCAGCCGATGTGTCTTGGAAATACAGGAGCTTATTTAAGCGTTCTTGTGCTTCTATCAAATCAGGATCTAGCTCTCGTTCGATTTCTTCTCTTTTCCTATTCTCCATCTCCTTTCTCTGCTCTTCTTCATTTCGCAAGACTTCCTCACGCTTTCTTTCTCTTTCTCTTTGCCTTTCTACCAAGTCGAACAGCTTATCTTGCTCAGTGAATAAGTTAGTACCCATTCCTGAGGAGATCTTTAACCCTTTGGAATACTTGTTTTTCCTATTCGATTGCTGCTGTTGTGTCGCTGATTTCTTTATAGACAACTCGGTCATAAGTTCCTCTTTCTCTTTCTTTAATAGCTGAACTATCTTGAGTCTCTCTTCAAGAGGTATAATCTCTGTACCACAGAATGAACATCGAACTAGGTGAAGACCTTCCCTAGCGCATATTATCTTGCCGCAGGAAAGACAGTTGGGAGCCGCCTCAAATAGCGGATGCAGGTTCCCCTGGCAACTACAGGCAAATTTCGTCACATTTTTTTCATCGTGATCCAATTGCAGGAATTTCCACACTTCGTCGATCTCTTGAATGAGTTGTTTCTTGCTAGTCTTCGGCTTGGCGCTGCTATTTTGTTCAGATTTTGCCTCGATCACAGGCGTAGAGGAGACTCTTGAAGAACCCACTTCTGTGGGAGTTTCTGAACGTTCAATTTTGGGCTTTGGAGCCCTCACTGTTTTCAAAGCAGATCTTGCAGCCGGCTCGGCTGACTCCTGATGAGTATTCTCTTTCTTGACCTTGGCTTCATCCTGCTGAGACAAGACTTCGTTAAACCTAATGACGAATTCGAACGCCAAATCGCTCTGACCCAGTATCTCGAGAAAGCCCTGTGCAATATTCTCAGAATTCGAACCATTACCTTGCAACACTTGTTCGCACAGATCCTTCACTTCATTCTCTTCTAGAGGCAAAATCTGTGGGATTGCCCCAACGGCATACTGTATAGCCTGCAACTTAGTCATCCCAGAGCGTACTCGTCTATATGGGCGATGCTTCTACAGGTTTTTGCACTACAAGCTTAAGACTTAACATGTAAACCGGTAACGCTTTTAAAGCCTAACGAGGATTAGTGAAAAATACAGCCAAAAAGCCCAGCAGAGAGCTCAAAAACTCCCAATCAGTTCCCGAAAGCCTCTCTAGCTCAGCATCCGCTCCAATGTCGCGAAGCAAGCAGAAAAGTAGTCCCCCAACGTCTACGCCAACTGAGCCGGTCCTGGACCACGAAACACTGCTTCGAAAGATCAAGGAGACCGCTCAGGCGATCGATGAGTACCTAGCAAGATATCCCCCGGATAATGAGTCCAAGACGGTGCCATCGGCGACAGTGACAACACAGAAGTCTAAAGATGGAGTACGACCGGAGCAGGAGGGCTTCCCAGGCAAGAGTACATCTGAAGCAACGCTACACACAGCAGAAACGGACCCAGGACCTCATCAAGACGTCGCTTCACCAGAAAACCCGCAGGAAAGCGCCAAAAGTCCCGGGAAAAGGCGTACCCGCCAAGATCAAGCAACTACAGGGCAAGACAAGACCAAGAAGCACGACTCAGACTTCTTCAACGCCGACTTCATAGCCCTCTAGCAGGCTCATCGACCATTATTTGATGCCCTACTTCCTCGACCCAGAGTCAGGGTAACGGATGGTGAAAAATTTGACCATATAAAGAGCCAAAATTGACCAACTTTACACTACTCTGCAAGTTCTATTCTCCTTTTAAAGAGACCAATCATCAGTAGTGGTTAATACTATCTCAAGATAATATTAATTACAATTATAGAAACCTAACGTCTCTTTCATTTGTGTTCTTCCGCGTGAACGCGGCGGTGACTTGGCTTGCCTCGTCGCTGCCGTGTCTGCGCTAGTTAATACTGGAACTCTGAATGATTGATTCTCAACCATAACCCATAGCTGAATGGATTTTGACCGGCTCCAAACAAGCCGGGCACAATTTCCATTTCGTTTCCGGTTTCTTAGATCATCATCTTCTATGAAGAGGCATCTCGAGTCTCGCTCGAGGTGAGGAGCACGTTTCCAGAGAGTTGTGTAATGCAACTTGAGAGTTTGAATTCCTCAGTGCCTCCTCTTCATGGTAGGACATTGCAACATCTTTAAAATATCTTGCTACTTACAGGAGGCCTTACTAGGCTCTATCATCGACATCGCTACTGGCTATTCGGTGGTGGTGTCTCGTGTGAGTGCTCGGACGGCTCCTTGGCCTTCGCCCGTTGCGCCAGTTCCCACTTGAGCCGCTCAGCAGCTCTGTATATCTTGCTCTGGAGGTAAAAGCTACCGCCTTTTTCCGCATCGTTAACGTCGAATAGGTACTTGAACCGTTCGTTGATCTTCTCTGGCGTCAAATCCTTATCGTTCTCTATGTTCAGTATCTTGGAACTCTCATCGAGAGTAATACCGCCGTATTCAGCGCTAGCTGAGCGAGCTCTCGCTGCGTTGGCACCCTGCTTGACCGACTGAGCTGCTGCTTGTCGGTACGCCTCGGCAAACGCCTTTCCGAACACGCTGGCGCCCGTTATAACAACTTGGATGAATGCCCTATGAGCCATTGTTGCCAGACAATTATAAATCGAACCACTGCCTGAGTAATCTCAGTATTTAACGACTTCATGGTGATGAGATGGGTTGACTTCAGTTGATCAACGGTCTTTTAGTTAGCTCGTCACAAGTGATTTTTCAAAGTCTTAGACGGATTACAGGTTGATGGATATTAGATATATAATGCTGTGAACTGATCACTTGTGTTGTTTCTTCCTGTAGTCTGCGAAGCTGAGCTTCTTCTTGAGAGGGTTCTTGTAGGTGTCTCCGAGTTCCGGGGTGTTTGTAGTTGTGGTGCTCGTAGTTTCGGTCTTTGCACCAGATGCCGCGTCGATCGTCTTGCCGGTAGCGACAATTGATGGCGCGGATATCTTCTCTTTCGGAAGGACTTCTGTGGCGGCCTTGTCGATTTGCGTCTTGCTGTTCGTTGAGGAGGGCACGATCGGTATCTCTAGTACAATCGGTATGGGTAATTTGTTGAGATCTGTGACTTTCTGTTCATCGAAAGCTAGTGGAGTCGGTACCTCGTTGGAAGCGGGAGGGCCGTTCTTATGATGTTTGTCCATTAGCACCCACTTGTAGGGCTTTATTGTCTCGACCGTTGGCAAGCTTTCGACAACAGCCACACCGTCGTACGTGGCATTGGATAAATATCTTGCTTTCTTTTCATCATATTCAGCTATCACTCCCGAGGCTCGCTCTGAATTCTGCAATCGTTCGTTTGCCAGTCTTTTCAGAATTGGAGGTTGCCTTCTTCTCTTGCCTTGGTACTGATTCAGAATTTCGTTTAGTTTATACCGATTGTTCATCTTGGACTTGACGGATCTGTAGAGGCTCTGCGAGAATTTCTTGACCTTAAGCAGGTTACATTCCTTATTATTGTTACCACAAGCGCATTCGCACGCTCCCAGGACTGTGTCAATGGAATGGATCAGCAGATATTTGTCAGGATCGTTTAGAGATTCAAATGTTGCCGTCTTGTTAATTAATTGCCATATTGGATGTCGTAGGTCCCATTGCCAGCCGATGTGGATCTCTTCGCCTTCTTGGATATCTCTGGTTGCTCTAAGGACAAACTTGACTTCATTTGTCTCAGGCATTTTCGCAGTCGCCAGTTCCACATTGGGATTGCAGCTTCTTCTCATGTATCTTGCCACGTTACCACACAATCTGGCGTCAATATACAAGGGCCAATGCGGATGAAATAGCACTTTTGGCTTTGTGGTACCCCATATTCTGTAATGATTCCTTGGATCCGTCAGGTAACTCCGTTGAAAATCAACCTCTCCCAAAAACTCACAAATGAAGGCTTTTTGGCGGCAGGACTCTTTCAAATAAACACCTAGTTTACTGTAGCCCGGAAAAACTTTAGAGTTGTTAACCTCAGCATAGGGTTTAACTTCGACAGGTAGCGGCTCAAAAACTTTCTTATTGTAAGGTACGACCCAATCGTCGTCATTGTGTTTCTCAATGAATAGTTTGGCGTACTTGTCTTTGAACTCGCATCGATCGATGGGTAAAAACATTGCTGAATAGGCTTCTTTAGCGCTTGTATATGAAATATTGTCTTTTGTTCTCTTTGCATCGTCCATCTGTCCTGCTTCTACGTCATTCTTCCTCTTCCTTCCCGCATTCTCTCCGTTAGTCTGCAGATCACTGGTATTGGATCCTTTCTTGCTAACCCCATCATAGCTCGTATCGCTCTCCGAATTTTTACCTTCATTGAACATTACCTCAGAATGCAGCTCGTTATCATCAAGATCGTTTCCAGGGCCGCTAGTTCCAGCGTCATCATTACGGTCGGCCATGCCCGCATTCCTGTTATTTCGACTTCCCGGTCCTTGTCTCCTTTCTGATTGTCTGCGCCGTGCCCTCTTGGGATCTAATCTTCTGGGCTGGCACGTATTACACAGATGGTCTTCAGGCGCTGTTTCGATATCCTTGATATTGTAACATATAGCATGTTGCCACCTGTGGCAGTGATCGCATTGTATGGTAAACCCGTCATCGTCATCGAATCCACAGATACATGAGATGATACCAGAATCGATGTCGACGATGAACGAATCTGGAACCGGCCATTCATGTCTCACATTCATCGATCCTGTCTCAACGTTCTTTTCCACCTCGTGCCTGCTTTTCCTCCGACGTTCAGTGTTCAACGGCAGAGGCACGGTGGCAGCAGCTGCCAGTGCCGCGGCCGCAACTATTCCCTTCTGCTTGCTGCTCGAACTTCCATCACTGCTCTTAGGTGACATCGAACCTGATCTATGGCATTCGAAGCCGTCATCTTGCAAGAAAGCTGCTGAGGCAGGTCCCACTGATCCGTTCGCATTTCTCGGTGATAAGGTTCCTCCCTCAGTAGGCGTCCTCGAGAGCGGTTTTGATCGCACAACTTGAACAGGCGTTCCTTTTGGAGATGAAGAGAGAGACTTCGCAACACTGCCATCATTATTAACACCGCTGCTACTTCTTGTTTTAGAGAACATCAGTAGTGTAGAAGCATCGTCTATCAACGATTGCTCATCGAGACCTTTAACATTCATCCTGACTGTACTCCGTAGATTGCTCGACAGAACCGGTGACGTGATGGTAAAGATATCGGCTTAGACCAGCAGATTTGCCCAAACTTGCCAAATTATATTTTGTTTTATACTAAAGTAGTCGCTCCAGCACTTTTGCCATTACACTAAACAACTTAGCGTACGTTTAACAGAAACGAGGTTGACAATGAACTCCTTGATCGTTTGCTAGTCGTATCAACACCAAGGACAGGTAATCAGAGCTTACAGTAGTTCTGCCACTGCGGCTTCCCGGATGTATACGATCGGTTTACTATGGTGATAGCCGAAGGTCGTATAGGCCGTCGGAAAAGACAGGCGATGTTCGATCTCAAGAAGAGTTGATGCATGTTAAAGAGCCTGTTTAAACGACTAGCTGCTTCGTAGCGTCTGCCAGCAGTCCAGTATGGCGTGCAGAATCAGCAGGACTGACTCTGCATTTGCTAATGCTTGATTGAGATTTAGATCATTGGGTACCGGTCGCCAAACGACACCGCCGTTCCTTGATTACTTTTGATAGATAGCTATTGAGCGTTGTTAAAAAGTGATGTTACCAAAATGCTGACTAGTCTCGGAGGTCAGCTCCATGTGGTTACCGCTGATTATATGGTTACCGTTTGGTGTATCTTGCTGTAGCATAAAGCTCCTTGGTATGACGTTCAAATTGGTGTTATTGTTGTCGTTGCAATCACCATTGATGTCGTTGTTATTAAACGAATCATCTATCGACATGTTGTCCAGTAAACGGTTTACTGGTTGTAGGGAGCTGTGATCGGAATTCATCAGTACGTTGTTGCTCAACAGGTTCAATTCTGGGTTTTGATTTGTATAATGGACGTAATTCTTTGAATTGGAGACTTGTGCTGTATCGAAGAGAAAATCCGTTTCATTCTGTTTGTTCATCTCATCAATATCATCTGTTAGTCTCTTAAGATTATCCTTTGATTCATTGATTGATCCATCATTGATCCTTAGGCTGGGCAAATCCTTTAAGAAATGATCATTCTCAAATGTGTTTGAAATCTGACAGAACTCGATCTCATCCTGATTATCTGAAATTGTGGAATCGGTATCGATAGCCGGAGGTGGTTCGTTTAGTGGGATATCATCGCTATGATTTTGCAAGAACTCACTCATTGAGAAACTCTTCTTCAATTTGTTTTCCCCATCGCTGATCTTTAACGGTCTTGTCAAATGAGATTCTTCAAGTTCCTTGGAATGGAATATCAATTGTCTCTTATGATTCGATTGAGAAGATTTTATACCTGCAAAGATTAGAGCTTGTTCTGCATTTGTTGTTGATGAGACTATCTTCGGCACGGCGGCTACAGTATCTCTAAAGAATGGCATTGAACACAGGTCTGCCGTTGTAGCTCTTTCGTTAGGATCCCATCTTAAGCACCTTTTAATGACATCTGCCAATGATTGCAATTGAGAACTAGAAATCAAATCCTGAAGCCCAGTTCCCTCCACATAGGGGAACTTCATGTTTAACCTTTGTGCCAAAGTTTTAGCCAGTTCCCATTGCCCCCCATTCGATATATAACCTGTCTTTTCACTTTCCTTTGTCATATGTGGAGTGCCTAAAACCTCCAAGATTTTCCAAATTTGATCCATCTCATTAGAACCTGGGAACAATGGTTTGAAAATTGTTATTTCCACAGCTACGCAACCGAATGCCCAGATATCAAGTGGTCTAGAGTAATATCCATTTCTCAATAATATTTCAGGTGACCTATACCAACGAGTAGAAACATAGGCAGTATATGGATTCTTATTGGTGACATGACGAGCTAAACCAAAATCTGCCAATTTAACAACATAATTATCCGTATAATGACCTTCTAGTAACCATTCCTTATCAAAATATCTTGTACTTGGTGAAATCAAGATATTTTCCGGCTTGATGTCCCTATGGAAAAAATTCGACTCATGAATATGATGCAAACCTGCCAAGATTTGCGCCAAGATAGATTTTAATGACGGAATGGAAAACACTCGCCGCCTTCTATGTCTCATCATCTGATACAAATTTTGCTCCATGGCTTCCATCACTATATGCAATTGGAAATTCTTGTTATCAATGAAAATCTCAAAAATTTGGATCAAATGCCTATTAGCTGGCAAGCTTAGAATAAATTTTATTTCCCTTACCCGCGTATAATCGTGTAACGTGGATAATTTCGTCATCATAGTCTTAATAGCGACCAAACCCTGTCTTTTACAAATCGCATTCTCATGATCCATACCCGTCTGGTTCAACAAAGTCTTTCTATACATCTTACCGTCATTATGAATCTTGCTGATATCAAAATGAGCCCTCGCCAGCGATACAGACCCAAAAGACCCATTCCCCAACTCTTCGATGATCTGATACCTCCCATCGATCGACTTGAGTGGTATATAAGATGGTGGATTATCGATATCTGGCGGTGTGATGGGTAGCGAGTCCCTGTTAACTTTCTTGCTTAGCATAGTTGAGGCACAAAGTATATAATTCCTGCGAATCAACTTCTTCAAGAAGTTCCATTCGCCGAGCAATCAATCCTAGGCGATCAGCCCTTCAGCCCTTCAGATCCCATCCGTTTATATACCACTCCAAACAGCCGCTACATGTCTCCAATCTAACCGGTCACAAAGATCGAATTAGGCAAAAATAGCCGCCCACCTCAACCCGCCCTACCTCCACAGCCTCACGAACTGTTCCAGCATAAAACAAACACCCATCAACCACACCAGTTGCCAAATCACGCACTAGTTTCTTGGTTTCATCACGTAACACGGATCACGACGCGTGAGCGCCGTGCGCGTCACGTCCGAAAGAGGAAATAATTGAGATTTGCTTGAAATTTTGCTTTTTTTCCTTTTTGGTACAATATGACGCAATAGAGAATGTCAGTTCGGAAAAATAGTTTTTCCGCAGTTCCGTAATATGACGAGGGTGTCTCAGGACCGGCTATGGAAGCCTTTGCTCTATAAATACCTGTTGCAACATTCTCCTCGATGTTAAGATGCTTTTGCCTTGGCCTAGATGCGATAGACCCTCGAGGGACGTCAGAAGGAAACATGGCGTTCAAGATCCCGTCTGGGCCAATCTACAACGTAGATGTCTCAATGGCATAAGAATTTTAGATGTAAGGACATATATACTTATATATACAGATATGCTGGTTTCTTGGCAGCCGAAGCTGCATTTTTCTTGATCTTGTTAATGTTATCGCGGAAGAATGTCTGGTCAAGACACGAGTGGTGGTAAGAAGCCCTCTTTTCTTGGCAAGATCGGAAAAGGTCAGTCAGGCAACAGCAGTTTTAGAAGTGAACAGAAAAGATCCGATGGTTTTGATTCTGACTCGGGATCCGATTTGGAGCCTGGAGTCACCAGAAGCGAAGGGTTGCCCAGCTTTAGGCTGACCGGAGAGGTGAGAGGCTCAAAGAATGATCAATTGATCGAGCAGGATGCAGTGCGTACGATCCGCAATACGAGTGGCAATTACGAAGCTGGGGGCGAGGATGAAGATAGTGAAGATATCGAGCGTCGGTATAGGGAGAAACTGGCGAGATTTGGCGATCGTCGAGGGTCTACAACGTCATCTTCGGGCTCCTCTGCGGATTACAAGAATGTGCGATTCAAGACTGATACGGATGAATACGAGGACGATGAGGCTAAGTCACCTAAGTCCTCTGATGAGGAGAGCAGGTTTGATCATTTCAAACAGTTTTTCCAGAGAGGAGCCAGTCAAAGACGTGGGATGAAGAGTTTGAACGAGGAGAACGAAGATGAAGATAATGCAGGAGGTCTAGTATCTAGGTTTATCAGCAATTTAGGACAAAACGGTGGGCTGGCCCCCGGTTTTCCCAAGGACTCTCAAGAGAAAGAAAGGGACGTCGAGAAAATTGGAGGACAGGAAGATATACCAATGGTCGACTTCAAGGAAACCGCTCAACAGATTGTCCAGGCGCATTCGGGACTGAACCCAAACGAAGGTCATGCTGAAGTAGCAATGTCGGACGGGGAAACGGCGTATGACTCTGGGTCTCAAACTCATAGTCATATGTCTTTTGTAGCGCCACCAATGGAACATTATATTGATGGAGATCAGTCTAACGAAGCAATTGACAGCGACAGTTACGATCAGTACGATGAAAGCACGGCATACGTGGCGCCTCCTGCGAGGGTGAGAGGCGGTGTTTTGGGTTCGCTATTGAAGCTTTACCAGAATGAAGATATTAACTCTAACTATTCTTCAGTATCCTTGGATGATTCAATATCAGACACACTTACGGTCCCTTCATCAGCCACACCATCGAGCTCAAAGCTCAAGCTTTCCAAAGCTGCGAATAAATTGAAGAACTTGCCCCATCGCAAAAGTACCGCGGAGCCTGTTGATAACTCCAAGAGTGATCTGCCGTCTTTCAAGAATACGAGACCGAAGGGTAAGAGAAGCAGAATCCCAAAATTCAAGAAGAAATTAGCTACAGAAGCCAAGATCACGGTTCATATTGCTGATTTACTTCAAAGACATCGATTTATCCTCCGCATGTGCAAGGCGCTGATGCTGTATGGTGCGCCCACTCATAGATTGGAGGAATACATGATCATGACTTCCAGAGTGCTAGAGATCGACGGTCAGTTTCTGTATCTGCCTGGTTGTATGATTGTGTCATTCGGTGATGCTACCACGAGGACCTCTGAAGTTCAATTGGTCAGATGCGCTCAAGGTCTGAACTTGTGGAAACTTCACCGGGTTCATACAATTTACAAGCAAGTAGTTCACGATACAATGAGTGCAGCAGAAGGTAACATGCTGATAGACAAGATTTTACAAGAAAAGAATCTATACCCACCGTGGATGTGTGTGTTTCTGTACGGATTTTGCTCTGCAATGGTGACCCCGTATGCTTTCGGTGGTAATTGGATCAACATGGCCGTGTCTTTCTTCATGGGCTCATGCGTGGGCGCTTTGCAATACATCGTTTCGCAAAGGTCCAATATGTATTCAAATGTCTTCGAAGTGACGGCGTCTGTGGTGGTCAGTTTCTGCGGTAGAGCCTTTGGATCGATCCCATCCGACATTTGCTTTGGCGCGGTCACTCAAGGCTCTCTCGCGCTCATCCTGCCCGGTTACATCATTCTTTGTGGCTCGCTAGAACTGCAAAGCCGTAATCTAGTCGCAGGGGCGGTCAGAATGTTCTATGCCATCATATACTCGCTATTTCTGGGCTTCGGTATCACTTTGGGCGCAGCTCTGTTCGGATGGATGTACAAGGGAGCCAGTAACGAGACCTCGTGTCCCTATCCAATCTCCGACTGGTTCAGATTCCTCTTTGTCCCTGCATTCACCATAGGCATCTCTTTGATCAACCAAGCCAACTGGACTCAGTTACCCGTGATGGTGATCATATCCTGTTCCGGTTACGTCGTCACCTACTGGGCAGGCAGGCATTTTCAACACTCAACAGAGTTCACAGCAGCACTCGCTGCCTTCATCATCGGTCTCATGGGAAACCTCTACTCGAGGATCTGGAAGGGTCTGGCTGTCTCGGCAATGTTGCCCGCCATTTTCGTCCAGGTTCCCTCCGGTGTTGCTTCGCAAAGCTCGCTCCTGTCCGGTTTACGAAATGCCAATCAATTGACAAACCACAATGGAACTGCGGCGGAAGCCGACATATCATCCTCGATGTCCTTCGGTGTCACCATGATTCAAGTCTCGATTGGGATCACCGTTGGCCTTTTCATGTCATCCCTCTTCATATACCCGTTCGGCAAGAAGAAAACAGGCTTGTTCAGTCTATAGAACCATTGTCGTCGAGATCAACAGCCATATAGCTCGCAATTAGAGCCCGACCAGACGTTAGAGACCATAAAGCTGGCTCAGACTACCTCTTCCACGTGATCTCTTCTAAGCTCATCGAGTCTTTCAGCAAGCGCCTGTAATGAAAATTTTCAGTTGCCAAGCGATGAGCTACATTTAATTATACTCAACTATATAATTAACGTCAAAAGAATTCGTTCTAGTGATACACTAAGTTATTCTGAGAGTCCTTAGAGGTATCAAATGTCTTCTTTGAAGAGCCAGTTGGCTGAAGTTGCAGCCAGCAATGCTACACTTGCAGTAGACAGGAAGAGAAGACAGAAATTGCATTCTGCGTCTTTGATTTACAATCCAAAGACTGCTAGTACTCAGGATTATGATACAATTTTTGAAAACGCGGTGGAAGCGTTAAACGATCTGATCGCAATCGATCCGCACTTTGAAATATTCACAAGATCGCTCTTTTCTGAGTCGTCGATGTCAATTGACAGAAATGTTCAAACCAAAGAAGAAGTGAAAAACCTAGATAATGCGATCAATGGGTTTTTAATGCTTGCCTCGTCGAAATGGCACTTGGCTCCTACGTTACATGCTACGGAATGGTTGGTTCGGAGATTTCAAATACATATTTGCAATGCCGAGACTTTCCTTTTATCTACGATCAATTACTACCAAACTCCAACTTTCAAAAGGATTCTGAACATTGTGAAGCTTCCACCTTTATTCAGCCCGCTTTCTGCTTATGTGAGGAACGACAGAAATTGTTCCAATATGGCGATCATCAAGTTATTCAATGACATGGACTTTCTAAAGCTATACACCAGCCACTTGAGCAAATGCATCAAAAAGAAGACCACCTACAGTAATCAGATGCTATTTACCTCATGTTGCTTTATCAATCTGATAGCTTTCGATTCGAACGACGAAGGGAAATTAAATGGATTGGTTCCGATATTTTTAGAAATATCAGCGAGATTACTGGCGGCAAGTTCTGCCGATTGCCAGATAGCAGCTCACTGTATCTTGGTTGTGCTTGCTGCTTCATTGCCTCTGAAGAAAACGATCATTTCGGCTGCCACCGAGACGATATTGGCCAACCTAGATAACGTGGAGGTGAAGAAGTCCTCTTTGGCCGCGATATGCAAGCTATACCAAACTCTGAAAGGCCCTGGGAACGTCGATCAGCTTCCGCCCAAGCTCTATTCTCTGTTTGAGAGTAAAATCGGACTTGAATACCTACTGCAGTACCTAAGCAACTCAGATCCAACTCGTTGCGACAAATTCGTCACTTCTTATATCAGAGCTATTGCTAGATACGATCATGCCAAACTATCAAAGATAATAGAAATTTTGAAGCAAATGAAGTTGGAGAGATTCGAGGAGAGATTGATAATCACAGATCTGATCCATCTATCGGAAGTACTTGAAGATAAATCGCAGGTAATTTCGCTGTTCGAATATTTCGTGTCAATCAATGAAGACTTAGTTCTGAGATGCATTAATGCACTTAATATGAGTGGTGAACTGTTTGAAATCAAGCTAACAACATCGCTGTTTAGGCCGAATGAGCAGTCCACCGATGGGGACGTTTTGAAAGCGCTGACAAGTGAGAAAGCATCAGACGGAAAGATGAGAGCATCAACCTTCAAAGAGTTTTTGGAAAAGCATTCATCCAGCATCAATACCAGCAACAAATCTATGCTGGAGAATAGCGAGAATAATTTCGGTGAATTACTTTCGCTCTTTATCGAGTCTGTGGGTAAAAACTTCCCAGCAGGGTTGTTTTTATCTTCTTTCTTTACAACATTGGAAGGTCGCATAACGTTTTTAGTCAGAGTTCTTATTTCTCCAGCTGCACCAGCAGCCCTCCGACTAGTGGCACTGACGAATATTTCAAAATGTATCAATAGCATTGACAAGGAATCAAATGTTTTTACCCTGATACCTTGTCTAATCTGCGCTTTAAATGACATCTCAAAACCAGTCAGAATGAGCGTCAAAAAGATCCTCAGTCAAATTGCCAAGCGACCATTCACCAAGCATTACTTCATGGGCAACAGAATTTACGGAGAGAACAAAGAACTTCCATTGTTAAGTCCCAAAGACAGTGAAATCTGGCTAAATCATTTTCTGAGTGAGTATCTAATTGATAACTACGACATTACCACTCTATTGATTCCAAAAAAGAATGATAAGGTGTACATGTTGTTTTGGGCGAACCAAGCGTTATTTATGCCATTACCATATCCCAAAATGATTCTTTTCAAATTCATCAACAAGCATATAAATCCAACGGGTTCAAACACGGCCATTTTTGCTGACTTCATGTCAAGTTACTTAAACTCGAGAGAGAACTGGAAAGTGGTTTGCCAGAATAACAAAACAAACTTCGAGCAGTTTGAGTCCTCCGTTGTAGGACTCATAGCGCCTAAGGAACGCAATGATTTTATGATTGATTTTATAAACGATGCCCTCAAATCAGAGGACGAATCTCTGATAAGCATCGTGTCTGGAAGGTTGGAGGCAATTTTTGAGTCGCTTAAGTTCAATCAACAATTGAGAATTGTTCAAAATATACTCGAGACGGCTGCTAATGGAGATCCAGCCTATGATGCGGCAGGAGCTTTACAATCTCTTCCATTAGATACCAGTATTTTTGAGTCAATCCTTGCGCAAAACAGGATCCACTCTGATAGCGAATTATCTGAGCTTCCGAAGAGAAGGAGAAGACGATCGTCAGTGAACAGGGCAGCATTGCAGAAAGAAGAGATCTCTCATATAGCCGAGGCTCATTTAAGAAAGCTAACCATCGTACTGGAGACGCTAGATAAATCAAAAGTTGATGGATCTGAGGCTTTGTTGTCGACTTTGCTTTCTCTCGTCTCTGATCTAGAGACTCTTGAGAAAGATGGAGGATTACCGGTTCTTTATGCTCAAGAGACTCTTGCATCATGCATGCTAAATACAATCGATTCTCTGAGTAAAACAAATGCTCCCAAATCGAAAAATGTGCGTGCCGACGTCGTCGTCTCGGCCATCAGGAACTCCAGTTCTCCTCAAGTTCAGAATAAGTTCCTTTTGGTTGTTGGTGCTTTGGCAGGATTAGATTCAGAGACAGTTCTTCATTCGGTTATGCCCATCTTCACCTTTATGGGCGCTCATAGCATTCGCCAAGATGATGAATACACAAATCATGTTGTTGAAAGTACCATCAAAACCATCATTCCTGCTCTGCTCAAGAATAGTCAAGACGATGTACGGGATGAGATTGACTTCCTATTGATGAGTTTTACCACAGCATTGCAACATGTGCCAAAGCATAGAAGAGTTAGGCTATACTCCACCTTAATCAAGTCGCTGAATCCGTCTAAAGCGCTGGCTCCGTTTTTGTTCCTCATTTCCCAACAGTATTCAGTGGATGTTAATAATTTCAGAGTTGGTGATGCGAGAACTCTGGTCGGGTTTACAAGCTCCCTCATGTGTAACCTTGATGTGCTTGAACAATTGAACGGTTTACGTGAGTTTCTTGATTTACTCAAGCTGCTCAAGGTTGCAAGCGAAGATCCGGAAAAGAGGGAATCCTTGCAAACGCGTGCCTTATTCACTAATGGCATTCTAAATTTCACTGCAACGGAATCTTCTTCCTTCCTGCAGAACGCATTAGCTTTCATTGATAAGACCATGGCTGAATCAGAAGATGGATCCCACAGTATCAATGGTAGCATCAAACTAATGGTTTGTTCAGCACTTCTGGACACGCAGAATGATATTGCTTATGTCAAGCGAGTGAAGACAAGCTTTGGCTCGATTCTGGAGGCAATTTTGGATTTCATAAAGGACATGAATAGTTATTCTCCAGGAAACGATGAAGATACGGTGAGTAAAGCAGAACTAAAGGATGCTAGAAAGGAAACTAAGACCGTTTTGTATCATCTACTGAGTCACATCCTGACTATTATGCCTATTAATGATTTTGTGGATGCCGTTTCACCACTGCTATTGGAGTGCAAAGATGAGGATGTAAAGTATCACCTAACGCTTGTAATTGGTAGTAAGTTTGCCAGTGAGGGCCCAGAAGCGTCCAGCAAAGCCGAAGGGGTTGTCAAGATGCTTTTGGAAATTGTGACGACCCAAAAAGATTCGTCCGACATTGTTCAGGTCTGTCTGAACACTGTAGGATCACTCATCCATGCTTTCGGTCAGCAGTTGGAAAAATCAATGGTAATTGATGCTCTAAAAGCTTCAATAGACTGTTTGACATCGCCCAGTACTGAAATTATAATTTCGGCATTGACCGTGATTACAAACTGTGTGCAGATCTTAGGCGTGAAGTCCATTGCATTTTATCCAAGTATCATCCCGCCATCTCTCAAGATATTCAAGAACTCTCAGAACGACAGTGATGATTATTTGAAGGAGCAGCTACAATTGGCAATCTTGCTACTTTACGCGGCGTTCATCAAGAAACTTCCAAATTTTGTCATGTCAAATTTCGAGGATATCCTTCAGGTAATCTATTATTCAAGTGAGGTCAATGTATCTACAAGATTGTCCATAATCTCGTTGATCGTTGAGAACATTGATCTGAAAGAGATTCTGAGAGTCTTACACCGAGTATGGGAAAAGTCAGTTAGCGATTGTGAAGACCCTATTGCAATCTCGCTGTTTTTAAGCTCTTTGCAGTCCACTGTTGAAGCAATAGACAAAAAATCTGCGACTTCCCAATCTCCAATTTTCTTCAGATTGCTACTTGCTTTATTCGAATTTAGATCCACCAGCGGTTTCGACGACAACACTATCAGCAGAATTGAAAGTACGGTTTATCAGATCGCCAATACTTTTGTTCTGAAGCTTAACGACAAGGTCTTTAGACCGTTATTCGTTATCCTTGTCAGATGGGCTTTTGATGGCGAGGGTGTGAGTAATACCAAGATGACTGAGATCCAGAGGCTCACGAGTTTTTTCAAGTTCTTCAACAAGCTACAGGAGAATCTCAAAGGCATTATCACGTCATACTTCACATACTTGATCGAACCAGTAGGTGACCTCCTAAAGAAATTCATCGATGAGAGAATTAGCGACATCAATCTGCGTCGTGTCGTGCTAAATTCATTGATTTCTTCATTTAAATATGACAGAGATGAATACTGGAAGTCTACCTCAAGGTTCGAGGCCATTTGCGAGCCACTGGTTAACCAATTGTCGAATGTGGAAAGCGTCATTGGAAAGTACCTTGTTAAGGCGATTGCCTCTCTGGCCGCAAATAACAACCGTGTCAATGAGCATAACAAGCTAATGCATAAGCTACTAGTCAACCACATGCAGAGCTCTTGTTCATCCAACGAAAAGCTATGGACTGTCAGATCATTTAAACTGATCTACTCGAAAGTGGGCGAAAGCTGGCTGGTATTACTGCCTCAGCTGGTGCCCACAATTGCAGAGCTTCTAGAGGACGAAGATGAAGAAGTCGAACATGCTGTGAGATCAGAACTTGTCAGAGTGGTGGAAAATGTACTAGGAGAGCCGTTTGATAGATATTTGGACTAAAAGTTACATAGATTTTAAAATTGTCATAAACATTCAGTTAAAACGAAGAGATCACCGCCAGCATCTAAGCCAAGAGGCAAAGATCATCTGGCGTTAGCTTTACTTCTTAGTCCCACTAGTTCATCAACAATTTTTGCTTGTCACGGTAACAGAGCATCTTAAAGCAGATAATGGAAGACTGTTAAGAGATAGCTTGAAGTTCAAGAAGCTCGAATTCTGAGATGGCAAGCCTCCCTACGGTCAATCGAGATCTCCATCAAAATGTTCGCGACGGTCTATCTGTTCCAACCGTTCTTCGAAGGCTCTACAAGACACCTAAGAATTTGGATTTCGAGACGGCAACTTGGGAGATGGTGAATCTGGTTCTGAAGCCTCGAAAGGCGTTTAGATCATTCTATTATCAACATCAGACAAAGCATCAATGGGCCCGAGATGATCCCTCGTTCTTCATTCTGCAAGTTGGATTGCTAATTCTAAGTTCCATGGTGTGGTCGATTGTATACGGCCATTCACTCTTTGGATTCATCAAGATGATGCTGAATATGGTCTTTGTGGATTTCTTTCTATTTGGGTTTGTCATCGCTACTTCCTTTTGGCTAATACTGAATAGGCCTCGATTCAAGTTCAGATCAGCGACAGAATCACAAGTCGAGTGGGCTTACTGCTTCGACGTGCATTGCAATGCTTTCTTGATTATTTGGGTTTTGCTCTACTTCCTACAGTTCCTGCTGTTACCGCTCATAAAGCTTCACAGATGGATAGGGCTCTTTGTCGGCAACACATTGTATTGCCTGGCGTTTGGGCACTACTTCATTTTGACCTTTTATGGCTACAGCCAGTTGCCATTTCTTAAGAAAATTAACTTCATCCTATTCCCAGCATTAGCATTTGCTGTCCTGTACTTGGTCAGCTTACTTGGTATTGACTTGTCAACAAAGCTAAGCTTCCACAAATACTAATACAAGAACAAGACATTAGAACGAAATGACGAGCTGCGTGGATGGCCTGGAGCAGGCAGGTTCGTGTATGCCGGTATAATTTACATAGTTGCTTTCTAGTCAAATTCAAACTTTTCGGATTGCATCCACAGATTCCTGCTACTATCTCTTCCACGAATGATGCAGTTTTGTAATTCTCGATCGAGAAATGTCATTGCAAGCCGTTCTTTGAAGTTCGCGTCATGGTTTCCTTCGTTCAAAGTCTTTTGCAGAAAGTCCGATAGTTGTACGTCGCTCTGCGGTCTCCTGATATGGCCAAAGGTGGGTTGGACAGTTAGTTTCTCCTCCAATGGTGTCGCTACCGCTACGCGAGTTTTGTGTTGCGGGCGTTCAGATGATATTCGTCTTAGGATAGATAAGAGCGTTTTTTCACCAGAGCTCATGGAATGCAGGCTACGTCGAGTTATATGTTGGAGTTCCCTGTTGACGCATTCGAAAATCAGCTTTGTTCTCAGGTCGGCTGTGTTGGACCAATACCGCATGTGTGTAACTTCCTTGCATTCTTCTTCGCGGTTAGAAACTCCGGAAAGTTTTCGACTGCTTTGATATCGCATTCGGAGGTTATCCAGTTTCAGCTGAAATCTAGAATTTCTTGTTTTAGACCCAGATATTCGCCTTTTGCTTAAAACGTTGTGTGTTTCCATATCGTCTTCATGCTCCTGTTGCCCAATGGAGACTGGGGAGGAAGTGGCCTGCGAACTGTCGCATAGCGTCCTGCGGTTTCCGGATGGTTGAACCGAGCTTTGAGGAGACGGAGAAGAACTATTGACACAGGTAGCGTGGCTTACATTGTCCGCCCATGTATTGTCAACAGTGAAATCTACGTCAAAAATATCATCGTTCACAGCGCTTAAGATCTCATCACATAAAAGTTCATGAATATCAACACCATTATTTTCACATTTAATCTCGGGTAAGCTCTTTGACGGGGCCTCATCCGGAGTTACCTTTTTCCTTCCTGAACCGTCGCAGTTGGCTGGAGCCGTATCGCCTCTCTGCATCGCGACGTGGACCGCGTAGTCACTTCGGCGTCCCCGAGGTCGCGGCGTAATCTCTTGAGTTATGGGCGCTTGGGTTACACTGAGCCCCGTTGCGGCCAGTGAATGATTCATGTTGTGTTCATAATGACTAATGGGCGTTGTTTTACTTCGTGGTGGCGGCTCATGGTGTACAGTTACGTTCAATGCTGGCGCCCAATCAGCCTTCATCGCCGTGGCAGGTTTGCGGCCTCGACCCGATACTGATGAATAGTCTTCACAGAACGTCTCAATAGATACTATTCCCGTTGGGCATCTCTTTTTTATTGCCGTTCGGTTAAGTGGGATCATCCCGTTATTGCGCCTTCGGCAAACCTCATGAAGTGCAAGGCTATGTTGTCGTGTCGATCTTGCCGACTCGTTGTTCCCATACTTTGTGATGGTAGGAAATCCACTATGCAAAGATGAATTAGACATTCGCTATCGAGTGCAATCGAACTTTGGCCCGCCAAAATTCCTCATCAACTGGGCAACAAAAACAAGCAGCATCTTTTTAAACTAATCGCCGGATGTTTTCTATGCATTCCAATTGCATCCCTATCCTTGTCGATTCCATCGATATCAGTCTCTATGGTTAACTCCCTTTGACTCAACTCTCTTTGGAGATAGGGAGTAACTTGCTTATCACAATAGATAGCCGCAGTAGCCGACTGTACAAGGGCCTCGGAAAAGCCTGCATACTCAGAGTTGTCGTGCCATCATAGACAATCAGCTGCGATAAGACTTGCAAAGTATCACAGTATACGGATGGCAATTCCATTTTATCTTGATTGACAATCAATCATAGATATCAATTGGAGGAAGTCTATCAACATTGTAAAACCAATTCTTTGATTCGACCTCCTTTGCTAGCCATTCAGTGGGGAATACAACCAAATGCCCATGCACTCTTTCTAGTATTCGCCTTGCTGTGTATTTGTCAAAAATTCTCTGGTTGAAGCCGAATAATAGACTTCCAGACAATCTCATCCTCAAAGCAGTTGCTTTTGAACGCCTACTTTGTGCAGCATTAGCTCTGGCGTCCGCCACGTTGGTGATATCATCGTGTATTGCGCTTTGAGGTACCTCGCCTATCTTGGTACCTCTTTCAACAGAGCCAGTGGCGTCTTTTCTAATCGGCAGATCACCTTTTCCAAGCGCCTCTGCCGTTGAAGAAGAACTAGCGGTAGCTCTTGAGAACTTCTCTAGTTCTATCAAAGCGTCTTGATTATCAGAGAATTCTTGAGCCATTCTGTTGTATTCCTTGTAATCTCTCCAGGATTGTACTGCGTTATCTGGCTGACAGTGAAACACAAGGCGGAACAGTAAACTATTCCGCAGTGCGATGGAGAACCACATATCTTCGTAAAAAGA
Source organism: Torulaspora indica (assembly GCA_931305995.1). Lineage (NCBI taxonomy): Eukaryota > Fungi > Ascomycota > Saccharomycetes > Saccharomycetales > Saccharomycetaceae > Torulaspora > Torulaspora indica. The sequence goes on along the minus strand of CAKNUP010000003.1, from coordinate 622,342 downwards.
TCCACATATCGGGTCATCAAAAGAATAGGGATCGATGAATCTCAAATTCAGTAGTTTCTGGCTAGAGCTCTCACGAGTCTGAAAGTTTGGTGCCATCTGTACCAAAAGTTCATCGATACAGTCATCGTCGAGTTCCTGCTCCCCTAAGATCTCGTCATGAGCCTTGTGGTTTGCTTTCGATTCATTACTATACTTATGATCTGTGCCCGCAGAGTCTCCGCCGCCGTCGGCTTTAGCATTCTCAGAATTTTTGTATGCCAGATGTTGTAAGTAAGTTATTCTTTTCAACATGTCCCACTTTTGCTCGTACGTGATCAAATCATCCCGCAGGTATTCTTCGATATCATTTCTGTCAGGCAAGAAAGATAAACGCGCCTCTTTCTTATGTTTCGGTGAACTTGAGCCTAGAGCAGCAACTGCCCAATCGCGTAGCTGCTCCGTGACAGTTTCCTTGAATTTCCTAGTAACTTTTTTCCATCCATCAACTCCTAAGCCTGCAACGTCGTCCCTGTGCTTCTCATTATTGGTTAATCTGGGATCAGTACTGATGGGTTTATTGTCACGTATTCCGATATTTTCCTCGCCAGCTCGGTAGTTGAAAGAGTGATAATTCTTAGTACTTGTACTCACGGCTTCCCTATCAGGGAGCTTGGATTTTCCGTTTAGTTCGGGGTTTACTGAATTTAATGGTCCATCGGCGACGTCATCGTTGTTACCCGTGAAGTTAACAATGCCATTATCGCCAGACTGTGGATTGTTTGCATATTTGGTCTTCCATGCCTCACTGTGCTCCACATCGAATACTTCACGATAAGCTAATTCTATCATGGCCGAGTTCAGCTTTTCGTTTCTCTTCGATTGATCGGCAGTGGTATGGAGAGTTTTGTAATTCATTTTCGCCAATCCCTCGAGATGACCAAAAATCCTCTCGACAATCTCAACAAGATCCACATCGCAACCCAAATGCTCTCGCATTAATCTCTTTCTTAATTCAAATGCAAATCTCCCAGCGTAGTAATCCTTGCCATCCATCTTAGACTTGACTAAATCAGTGTCCCTGATAACCATGGCAACTTCACTATCACGGTTGCCCAGTTGTGATCTTTCATTGATATTCGCGCTGCCAATGATACAACTACGATCATCGACTATCAGCACTTTCGCATGAACGTAAAGTTGCTCAGTCACCAGTTTATCATCCTTTCCAATCGTAGACCATTTTCGCAAAGAGAAAAACTGGATGTACTGCAAAGGATCAATATTAACCTTTTTTAATCGTGAGAAAATAGACGTTTCTCCACGGGAGATAGATTGGTACTGGCATTGCATAATGACACGAACACTTGAAGCTTCCGGCTGATCAATCGGTGAGTCGAAGCCAGGCATTAAGGGTATCATGATAAATGCCTTCCATGTTCGACCTTCACTGTTGGCTCTTATAATACGATCTACGATGGCGTCACCAATTTTATTTTCAATAATGACACTATCCCAGTGAGAGGTTGTGACAAAAAACTGATTTTCAATATAGATGAAATGCTCACTCGTCTCAATTAGTTTCAAATATGCATTCTGAATTGATTTCTCAGTCTCTTTCAAGCCCAAAGACCATGAACCCGCACTTCTTAGAACTTGAACTTCGCATGTCGATCTTGGCTTCAACATCCTGAAAAAAGGCGAGTTTTTCAACTGTGAATCCGTAAAGTCGCATGGTGGGGTTAACAAAGGTGTCGGTCGACTGGGTCTCTTTTGTCGAAGTAGATAGTTCCATCTCTGGACAAAATGTCTTGCCATATCTCTGGCAGCTTCACCAATTGTCATCATATGAACATCATGCCATGGCATCCTAGGAATCTTTTTTCGATCGTACATTGACTCAAAGGGCTTATCTAAATCATGAAAGTCGCAGATGCGTGCGTTTGAATAATCCTTACCTGGAAAGTTTTGTTCATTGAAGTTTTCATGATCGTCCCTCAAAACATGTTCAGGAGTATCGTAACGACCATAGCATAGATCTATTCCTCCCATGAAAGCTATTGTATTATCGATAACCGTCATTTTTTCGTGATGCGCCCAAAAATAGGTGTTTTGTAGCCACTGGTTGGGAGATCTTATGAGATGGATATTATGATGCAAACTTAACATTGAATGCTTCGTCCATAAGCTATCGGTCCCGACGATGTTACCCACATTTCTGTACACTACAATGAAAATTTTGACTCCCTTTTCAGCTCTCTCTTTCAAGATTCTGTCGATTCTAAACTCTTGATTCCCGTTGACGGGCCGGCGCATGTACAGTTCAGGGGAAAGCCACCAATCGTGAATATAAATAACGTCTTGTGCCATATTGAGCGCTTCACTTAAAGCCCAAAAATAATCTCTCCCGTCAACGAGAAATTTACAGAAAGCGTTCCTTCTTACTGGAGCAAAACTGTCAAATCTATGTGGTTTAGTCCAAATAGTTTGGTTCGCAACATGGCTAATTGACGAAACCCATTGTTTCAAAGACGACTCTGATCTGCAAATAATTTGCATTTTCCTTTCACCATTATACAAGGTGATCAGCAGCTTAGTGGAGACCTTGCTATAAGTTTTACCGTTCCAATCGGGCTCGGTGGTATTCGAGCTCTCGTTGTCCTTTCTGGAGCCTGAGAACTTGATTCTGAATTTGGAATCCATAAGAAAGACATCGAGAGGTGTAGTCGAATGCAAGTCTGACACGTAGATGATATACGAATGTCGTACCAAAAACCACTTTGTGGTATGTCGTTCTATCATATCTTTAAAATCGTTAACTCTAAAGTGAGAGACACGCCATCCTTGAGCCTTAGCCGTTGACCTAATAATTAGATAGCCTTGTTTACTCTGGTGGTTTTCCTCATAACTTAACAGGTTCCCAATCGGCGATAGCTCGTAGAACTGGAACAGCCGATTCGCCTGCGGTCGCAGACAAAGAGCAATATTCAACAATCTCAAGTACCTTTCGATTCTCAAATGCATCGGTTGATTCAAATCCTCTGGTTCGTCAATCAGGTCCTGCAAATGCTTCACGCGTATGCGGTCCATGTCAAAGTTCAGTGACGAGTTAACGGAGCTCGCGGTAGCCGAAGTGTCCACACGTTTAAGCCCCGTCTTCCTATTTTGAAACACGCTCTTTTCATGGTCATCCTTGCGCGGGAAATGCGGCAGCCGGAACCGGTGGCACCCATTGCGATCGATGTACAGCTTGTTTATGGTATTTTGCTGGAAAGAAACCAGTTTCAACTTCCCATGCAAAGTACTGAGATCTTTGTAGCTCTTGATAACACACCATTTGAGACGATTCTCGCCAATCCCGTACTCGAGATGCACTTTAAAGAACTTTCTCGTGTCCTCGTCGCCCTTGGTGAAGATCCCACTAAACACAGAACTATAGTCATCCTCCTCATCATGCGCCACCGCGTGTTCCGCACCCTTGTGTGCGCCGTCTACATCCCCGTTGAAATGCAGCGGCTCCACGCGAACACCCAGCATCGCCAGCAGCAACGGCGCCCTCCTCTGCCCGTGTTCGTCCCGCAAAAACTGCGTACTCGCAAACAGCGCCGCGGGACATCCCGCCATCAGCGAATCGATCAGATCCGACGCCAATCGCTGCGTGTACCTGTCCCGCTCGTCGCCTCCCGCGTGTTGCAACGCCACCGACTCCCGCCGCTGCTGCCTCCCGCGCATCCCCCGCAGCCGCGACAGCACAGCCACTTTCCGGAACGCCTGTTTAAACTCCTTCCGCCACATATCCAGCTGCGGTTCCTGCATAAACGACTTCCTCCTCGGCACCCGCTCCTGCTCAGTCTCCTCTACCGCCACCGCAGAGTTCGGCACCCCTTGGAACACCAAATTCTTGTAAACAGCCTCGTCATCTCCCGTTTTCTGCTCCCGTACCGCCTCCCGATCCTCCGTATCGCGTCCAAGCTCACCGGCGTCCGAAATCCCCGGAACAACCGCCCCGTTAGTTTGTCCCTCCGCTACCATACCTCCTGAAACCGCCAAATATCCACCACCAAACCTCCTATCGCTTCTCTAGACCTGGGCGGTTGTGACAGTCGCTTGTTTACTTGCCGCCACCGAGATCCTTCCCTTAACCGCCACCCTCCCATGGCCGGGTAACACATCGCCGCCACAAGTCCGGGTAACACCTGTAAGCAGCAATCACTTCTCACGAATCCTCAGAATGGCGCTACCAAGTCAGATTTCGCCGTTACCCGGCTACTCACGAATCGTGATAGCTAGCTCATCGGCTCTGCCGTATGCTTATCAGTGGTGCTGCGAGATAAGATAACTGGTCTGGTGGGTGGGCATTGATGCGGTGGTACCGGTGCGGTGGCACTGGCGGGTTTCCACGGCAGACGACCGCCATCTGCAGCAACGTGTCGGGGGACTCAATTGCCTATGTAGCAAGATGGTGCTGCCAAGACGGGTGGTCGCAGGCTTGATAAGAAGACAGTATCGGTGGAGCGCTGCTTGATGGGCATCGATAGCTGGTGCTTATAGGTTGTAGTTATTTCTTGGGTTACGTAGCGCAGTAGTGGAGGAAAATTGAAAAATTTTCGATCTCGGTGGGCTTCTCGAGCAAGAAACGGGCAGAAAGGGTATAAGTGAAGGGTTTCCGGAGCGTCTGGGAGGTCAATTGGGTGTAGATTTGGTGGTAGAGGGAGATATCTTTTTTTCCGATGAGTGGGAGCACGGTTGCTGCGAATGACGGAGCCGATGGAGGTGCCGGTGGTAGCGGCGTACAGAGTTTTTACTATCCGTTCAAGGGCAGCTTGGCGCTGTCTTCTTCGTGTTCTTCGGCGGGGCAGAGTCCGTCGTCGTCGTCTTCGCCGGAGAATGCGGTGAAGCAGGGCGAGAGTAAGGGTAGAGGAGGCCAGCAGCATAATCAGCATAATCCTGTTTGTAAGAACTGTCTGACGTCGACGACGCCGCTGTGGCGGCGGGATGAGAAGGGAGCTGTGCTCTGTAATGCGTGTGGGTTGTTTCTTAAGTTGCATGGAAGGCCAAGACCGATTAGCTTGAAGACAGATGTGATCAAGTCGCGAAATCGCAAGGGTCACCAGCACAGTCACGGTAGCGAGAACGGCTCGCCCGCTGAACTGCAGCATAGGCGATCGTCTAGCGATGATAAGAAGAGGAAGCAGGCGACGGGCAGCGAGGGCAAAAGCAAGAAGAGCAAGGTTGCTGAGGATTCGGAAACGCGGGACGTATGCTCTGCAGCTAATACCTTAGAGACGCTGATGTCTGGCGATGCGTCAAAACCAAGGATAAAGCCCAAACTAAAGCAGGAAACGCCGCAGCAGATGCTGTCTCCGTCGCAGTCTGCCACACAACTGCCGCATCTGTCAGCTTTGCTGGAGAACGTACGGAGCGGCTCGAATGCCGCTCCCAGTATACTGGAAACGCTCAATGACAGGTCTACAGTGTCTTCACCAAGCGTCTTTGCCTCGGGTCCCCAAGTCGCAAGCCAGGCCCCGCTCCATGTGAGTCCGCTGAGCGAGGCAGTGAAGCCGGGCGCAAGCGAAATCGTACCCGTGGTTCCTCTTACTACACAACCTGTGGCACCGGTGTCGCAAAACTGCAGCTCAACGTCGCTAGTACGAGGCGCTTCAATGTCTCAACGATATGCATCACCACCGCAAAGTCTCGGAACGTCAGTACCCATGGTACAGGCAGCTTCCGCTTTACCGACGGCGGTTCCCACGCCAGCGCCATTCAGTTCAGCCAACGAATCAGCTCGATCGATCCACACAGGACAGAGTCCGCTTTCGATCCTCTACAAGAACGAAGAAGAGGTTATACGGTTAAAGACTAGAATTAATGAACTGGAACTAGTCACAGATCTCTACAAGAGGCACATCTTTGACCTCGACGAGAAATGTAGAGGACTGGAGCTGGAGATTGAGAGCCTAAAACGCTGATTGAAGGCCAGCATTATCATAGATATCTTCATAATAGCGGTATAGAGAACTTGAGCATACTTGACGACTTCGGTAGTCTCGGCTTATGAAGTAGATGGCACTGCTCAACATCAGGACTAGGTTAGACCGGTAAGCTAGGTGATCATATTGAGCCATGTCACGTAATCCATCAGCTGGTCTGGAAAACACTTTATTTCAACTAAAGTTTACTTCGAAGCAGTTACAGAAACAGGCTCAAAAGGCCTCCAAGGAAGAGAAGCAAGAATCTAATAAACTGAAGAAAGCCCTGAACGAAAGCGAAGAGATTGCCAGGATATATGCTTCAAATGCGATAAGGAAGAAGAATGAAAGACTGCAGTTGCTGAAATTGGCTTCAAGAATCGATTCAGTCGCTTCTCGGGTGCAAACTGCGGTTACTATGAGACAGGTGTCGGGATCTATGGCATCTGTATGCCGAGGAATGGACAAGGCTTTACAAAGCATGAATTTGCAGCAAATTACAATGATAATGGATAAATTTGAGCAACAGTTTGAGGATTTGGATGCGAGTGTTAACGTTTATGAGGACATGGGAGTAAGCTCAGATGCCGTGATAGTGGATGCTGATAAGGTGGATGAGTTGATGAGCAGAGTGGCTGACGAAAATGGACTGGAACTAAGACAAAGTGCAAAACTCGATAAGCTACCTGAGCTTGAACAACCCGAGATAAACGAAGAAAAAGAAGATAAGCTAGCACAAAGACTACGTGCGCTGCGTGGGTAACAGCTTGCGTGGGTTTACGTTTTCTGTATATGTATAATTACAAAATGCGAATCGAAAATCATTGCATGGGCAGACCTCTGCCTCTGCCAGCACCTGAAGGTGGCGCCATACCAGCATTTGCCGGTTGGCTTTCCTTGTTTGTAATGGTCTCATCTACTGAGAGGATGAGGTTGGCTGCTTCAGTCGCACTATTCAAGGCGTTTATCTTCACCAAAGCCGGCTCCCATACAAATTTAGCAAAATTATCACCAACGCTTTCAGTTTCAAAATCGACACCGTACCATTTTTCACCTTTGCTGTGGGCCATTCTTAGCTTATTCAGCAGCTCTACGGCGTCAAAACCAGCGTTTTCACAGAGCTGTCTGGGTATCACTTCAAGTGCTTTGGCAAAGGCGTTGATGATTAGTTGTTGTTTCCCAGCGATTGTCTTGGAGTAGTTGCGCAGATATCTTGAGACCTCCATCTCAACGGCACCACCGCCTGCCACAATCAGCTTGTTTTGTAGCGCTCTCTTGACAATCATGATGGCATCATGCAAAGATCTCTCCACTTCTGCGATAACTTGTTCAGCACCGCCTCTCAATAGCAAAGTACAGGTCTTCGCTTTTGGGCACCCTTGGAACAGGTTATAACGTTCGGATCCGATTTGAATTTCTTCAAAGACATCGCATGTCCCTAAGTGCTCTTCCTTGATATCAGTTGTGCTTGATTGTATCGAACCACCAACGGCCAATATAGCGCGCTCGAGATCGTCGCTAGCTACTCTACCTGCACAGAAGATGTTCCTATCTGCGAAGAATTGAGTAGCCAAGTCACCAATTGGCAATTTGGACAGCACAATATTTGCACCAGTGCTTTCAATTTGTTTCAATTTATCCATGATTAATTGCCATTCAGCGTCGACAATGGCTTGATAGTCCTCAACGTTCTCCACACGGACTTCTGCGTTATCCTTCTCGGCCTTCAGTTCTAATTCCACGTTCAAGCTGAGAATCTTGGGATTCTTAAACTTCTTCGGTTGTTGTTCAAACCCGGCATAGGAGAAAGTCTTCTTAAACGCCACACCATTAACAAACAACGACTCTTCCATAGATCCTCCCGGAATTTTCTTCATTCCAATCAGCTTGTCATCTAGATCATCTTTGTCCAAGGACAGAACCGCATCCACACACATCTTAACAAAGAAATCTGCATTCTTGTAAATCAGCTTCGACGTCATCGCAGTCTTAGCACAACGCTCCAACAGCTTCCTGTTATCGTTATCGTTGTTAGAAATATCAACACAAATCTCCTGGATCTTCGCAGTAGCTAGCTCCACAGCTCTTCTATATCCTTTCATAATAACATGAGATGAAATTCCTTCCTCCAAAAATGGCTTCGCTTCCTTCATCAATTCCCCTGCAAGAATAGTCACACTAGTCGTACCATCTCCTACCTCTGCATCTTGGGCTCTAGAGATGTCTACCAGAGTCCTGGCAGCTGGATGAACAACATCTAACAGCTTTAAAATCGTGGCACCGTCGTTCGAAATCGTAGTTTTCTTATTGGAATTCACAATTAAAATATCTGAACCTAATGGACCCAAAGTAGGCTTCAAAGCTTCCTGTACTGCCACACAGGCATTGATATTAGATATGATCTGCCCTTTACCTTGAGAGGCATCGGTGCCTTCTTTCAAAACAACAATCGTTGGCGTTTGATTACCAAAATTCATGATCAATTGCAGCAAGCAAGCAACCTCTTAAGGACCTAAAAGTGACTAGTCTAAGCAGCAAACTCGCAGATACATCGCTACTTTAACGATGCCTGCTTGAAATTTTCAAGGCCTTTCGCCACTATAAGACAATATTACTACGTACGAATACTAAGAACTAAGCTCAAGATGCTCAAAGTATATAAATGCTTGGTAAATGCTGAGTTTTGTATTGCAAATGAAGCCTAATTACAGGTGGAATATGTAGTTGATCATGTTGTAGCTTTTGGAAGCACCACGCTGAAGTTTCCGCCGAAAAAAATGGGTTTCATAGAGCCCAGACAGCGACGTTACCGTTGCTGCGGCCTTCAACCATGTAACCGTCCTTGTATCGCACAAACTGCGCAGTAGATGGATCATCTGAGCCTTGGGCACCGCATTGCCAGTGTTTGTCGTCGTTTCTGTCAACAACTTGTACCGTTGCCTCGCGATTGGCGACAACTATGCTTTGGGAATCGAAATCCAGCGAGAGAACCGGGGACTCGTAGGCGAACGCGTCGGCGAGGGTGCCGGTTCGTAAATCCCAAATTCTGACGCTGCGATCTAGGGAACCAGTGATGAGGTTTCTTGAGTCGAATTTAAGAGCTGTAACCGCATCGGTATGTCCCTCGAGGGTGCGGATGACTTTGCCTGATCTGAGATCCCAGAGTCTCACCATGCCGTCTTTTGTACCGGTGGCTAGGGCGGCGTCAAAGCATTGGAGGGCGCCGATTACGGGGGCAATATCTGTCGGCGTTAGCATCGAGGAGCTCGAAACTGAGTTATTTTGGCTGAGACGGCCACCAAAGCTTAAGTCAATTGTTTGCAGACATTTCCCGCTGCTTAGATCCCATTGGCGAACGGTCCTGTCCTGTGACCCACTTACCAAGTGTGCAGAGTCGAACGATAGCGCTGTGATCTCATCGACATGCGAATCAAAAGTGTATACGCAAGCGTTCTCGGTGCTGGGAATGACATCGCTCTGTTCTTGATAAAGCTGCGCACCCAAATTTAGATCCCACATCTTTAAAACGGCATCTCGACCACCTGTTATCAACATGCTGTAGCGACTATCCATTTGCATGCAGCTGATGCTAGCCTTGTGTCCAGACATCTGTCCAATCTGCTTCTTTTGAGACAGGTCCCATATTTTGATATGATGGTCCAGGTGTCCCGCAGTACAGAGGGTGCCAAATGGTACATCAAAATCCAAGCACGTAATTGATTCATTATGTGCACTTTTGAAAGTATTTATGTTTGATCCCCTGGAATAGTACTGCTGAAGAGTGGGGAAGGTCTTTCTGCGCTTCTTGTTGTTGTCGTGATAGAAATTACGCAGCTTTTTTACCGGGCTTTCATCCTTTGTCTTAAGCTTCATGTAGATCGACCGACTCATCAACGCGGAAGTATTGTTGCTTTCCTCGACTACGATACTTTTGTCACTAATAACCTCTTCGGTTCGGGCATTACCCAGGTTGTCAGAGTCTTGAAGATCAGTCTGTTCCGACTCTTCAGAAACAAATTCATCCTTGTCTCCACTTTCTGTCCCACTTTCCATCTCCAGACCATATTCCTCCAGGAACGACAGTCTGTCCCTCACGAGATTTAGATTGTTCTCCAGGAATAGCTCGTTTTGCTCAATTCTGGCAATCCTTTCGAAAACTGAATCACGGATTTTTCTCAACCGTTCCAGCTTGCCGTCGATCTCTCTGATTTCACTTGCCGCTACTTTCTTTTGAATCTCCAAAAGATCCAAATTATCAGTAACCTGACTGGAAATACCTTTTAGAAATTTTCTGGAGTACGATTCAGTGATTCTTTCTGGCTTTAATCCTTCCGGAAGAATAAACTGCTCATCGATCCCGTTGTGATCTTCATCGCTCGATTCAGGCCCTCGTATCGTCTTCCTTTCGCCCTTCGATGAGCTGCTCTGATGCTTGAGAGCTTCATTTATGATAGGTAAAGATGCTTCGAAACCTTGGAACAATGAGGGATCCTGATTTGTACTCTTTTTCTTGCCCTTTGCTTCCCCGTTCTCCTTCAGTAGCCTGCTATGTGGGCCAGCCTTCGTCTCCGCCTCATCATCAGGTATATCATGCAATAAATCGTCACTAAGATAGCTCAGGACCTTAAAACTGGTCTTCGAGTCAGTAATCTTATTCTTAAAGAAGCTTTTACCGTCCTGTGACGAATAGAGACTCTGGAAACTCCCGGAGCCGTTCCTCCTCCTCCAACCCAGGGAAATCGTTGCTCTATCGGATCCAATATTTGTCATAGCCTGATGTAAGGCCCTCTTGTACGGACTGCTGTATGATAGAATAGTATCTTCCATATTTTGCGATCCAAAGAGTGCAGCTGCTGTTGTCGAAAGAGCTCTCCTGAGCTGGGACAATTGCTCGTTATTGGACATCTTATTGTATTGATAGATGCCCAATTATTCGGTTCTCAGCACCACGTCTCTCGCCTTACTCTTCACTTGATCTCTAGTTCAAGTCTTTCTAGTTCGCTATTTAGCACCTTTAACCTATCAAAAGGTGATGAATAAAAATCGATGCCAAAAGATGCGAGTCAGTTCAGTTTCTATTCAATGCTAGCTATCTACGTTGACTGCCTTGACCCGTCGTCTACCTCAAGATTATACTCGATCTCTTTAAGTTGCAGCTCCAGTGCTTCGATGTCCCTCTTCTCTTTTTCGATTAATCGGGTCACTACATGGGAAGAAGACGGAATATTCTTGGCCAAGACTTGTAGTTGATCTTCCTGCGTTCGTATCTCGTCTTTCAGCGTATCGATCTCGTTGCTGATGTCTTTATAGTCGTTTAAACAACGAGAGTACGCCTGTTTGTACTCAGCCAATGGCCACTGGTTGGAAATTTCATACAGCACCTGTAGCATTGCGTCTACAGGAAAGTCCTCCACGAACATTGTCTTTCTTCGGCTACTTTCTTCCTCGGCGTCCACTGTAACGCTCCCATTTTGCAAAGCACGAATGAGACTAATCACATCTGGGTCATCAAACTTCGACAGGAGTAGTCCGTAGATGTTCGGGTTATATTTATCGGCATCTGCCGTAGAATCAACTTCAAAGCTGAAGCCTTTCACGGTTTTTCGCTTTTTGGCCAGGACTTGGTCATGTTGCTTCAGATAGAACTCTTTCGGTACATGGATGATTGGTTTCTGGTCAGGTAGCCCCAGGTGTCGAGCTCTTTTCAGATGAGTGTCTCGTTCGATCAGGAAATCCAAGATACCTCTTCTTCCGTCCTTTCTAGTGTGAACTCGCTTCTGTGGGTCCATTTTGAAAAGAGAGAGCTCCTCTTTAGGATTACAATCTCGTATTAGCTTGGTTATGATAGAACTGTAGCCTTCACTCTCGTCATGATGCACCACTGCATTGTGAAATATCCCCGGTGGCTTGAAATATAATGTAGATAACGAATCTATCGATCGGTTGATTTCTTCAATGCAAAGATCAAACGATAGGGACATTGATTGAACTACCAATGCCAGGCAGTACGGTCGCGATTGTCTTTATCTGTTCCTTGTTGACAATCTTGTTCAATAAGCATCCTTTTCTTAAGCTCGGGCTTTGAAGAGATGCGATAATGCTAACTTAAGATGTAAATCTATTCACGCCAGTCTACAAATACTTCGTCGGTTCTAAACTTCTGGGTGACAATGGTCTCTCTCAGGTCTGTCACCACATCGCCCATTCTAAACTGTAGCAGGCCAGCTTGCGCGATCATCACGCCGTTATCGATACAGAAACGCTCGTCAGTTGCGTGAACCTGACCGTTTGCGCGGTCTTCACACATCTGTCGCATCATTTCCTGCAGTCTGACGTTACAGCCGACTCCACCGACTATCAGGACTTGATTGGAGTTCACATGTGCCATTGCCCTTTCGGTTATCTCTACCAACATGGCGAATAGAACCTCCTGTAGCGAGTAGCAAAGGTCTTCGACTGTAACTTTTTGCTCGCCGGTCTTTGGATCGAACAATATCTTGTTCTTTTTATTCTTCTTGAACAAATCCTTGGCTAGAGAATCAATGTACGCCAGTATCCCACTCATCGATAGGTCCATTCCCTTGACTGTGTAGGGCAATTCCACGAGCTGATCTTTGCGTTTGCAATTCTTGGCAAGCTGCTCAATGTTGTATCCCGGGGACGGGTCGTTTGGGATCTTCATGGTCCTTGCGAATCGATCGAGACAGTTTCCTATGGCAATGTCCAGCGTTTCTCCGAATATTCTGTATCGTTTTTCTGAGTATGCAATCACTTGCGTGTTCCCACCGCTCACATATAGAACCACAGGGTTGCAGGCCTTGGTTATTTCCCTGCCCATTTCGATGTGTCCCACGCAGTGGTTTACACCAACTAGCGGCACGTCCCATAGAAGTGAGCAAGTTCTGGCTGCAATGACTACTGAGTGCAGAGGTGCACCCATTCCGGGACCTTTTGTGAAACATATAACATCGAGATCTAGCCTGGGATTCCGGATCCCAGCTTCCTGCAACGCTCTTTTGATTAGCCTCACACACCAGTTCTTGTGATGCCTAGCAGTGTCACGAGGCAAGAAACCTTCACCTGGTGGAGTAATGTATGTGTCTCTGATGTTGGCCAAAATCTCTGCCTTGCAATCATACGAGAAATCACCTTGTTCATGCTGTGGTAAGACCGGATGCTTCAGAATACCGACACCGAGCTTGTTTGCTGAGCCCTCAAGACCGAGTGCTATGTAGTAGTCTCTACCATTTTTCGGCTGAACAGAATTAAGATTAACCATGGCACTCCGGACTGCAGATTCGTCTTCTGATCATCTGAATGATCCCATCTATCATTACTCATTGCCTTGAATCCATTCATCAACAGTACAACTTCAGAGGATTGAACTGCAAAAAAATTCTCCGCGACGGGGAATTGAACCCCGATCTGGCACGCGACAAGCGCCCATTCTAACCATTAAACTATCGCGGATACTTAACTTGTTGAGTTTTTCAATCTAGGTTGGTATTAGCAGCAATATGTAGTCGGGATACACTCATTGACTTAAGGCTAAGTTATCAAGATCAGGAACAGTTGTAGTATTACCTACTTCTATTTCCCCTAAGACTAAGTGCAGAACATTGCCATTGGATCTAACCTAGCTGGCCTCCTATCTATACGTCTCAGTTCCGACGTTGGGCTGTGACCTTATCAGACCACTCGATTGGTCCTTATCAGGTTCAGATCATTCCTCAGCTGGAGCCTGTATCAGCTCTAGACGCAACAGATTATTCTGCCTAAGGCTGGTAACATGTTCGACAGAGTTGATGAAGCTGACTACCAAACTACCATCCGACTACTATGCAAGGCGTAGCGGAGCAACCGTGGTATGATAACTACGGTCTGGCTTCCAGTTTCTGCACTGATGGTCTGCCTATTAAGACCATCATGCTACACATAATCAGATGCTGCGAACCAAAGGTTATTAGTGGAACTCAAGTCGAGGAATCCAACGTTGGACTATGTATAGGAGTCCAGCTAGATGCAAGTTGCAACTCTTTGTTGTTAGACAGAGCAAGTCTAAGTACTCCTGGTAAGGAACATCCGGTAGTGACCTGGATCCAAGCTATGCGCTCACTATCCTTACAGTTATAAACAAGTATGGTGTAGCGCAACAAGATATTAGCTAACAACGTCAACAGGTGAAGCACTGATGTAAAGCCGTAGGAGAGCCAAGTGGCCTCAAACGACAAGATCAGCTTGAACTCTACAGCAAGAAAAGAACGAATGAACAATCTAGCGGAGCTTTCCAGGAGGACGTACAAAGATGTGTGATCGCATACTTGTTTATAGCCAGAGCTGGATATTTCAATTGAAGAGTTCATGTACTAAGAAAGCGTGTAAACTGGGTGAAAATTAAGAATCTGTACGTACCACTTGGGTGCGTTAGGGCCGCTTCGACAGCCAAAGCGAAGATTGGCGATGCTGAAGAAATGCGCAGACGACCTAGGTCTGAACTTAGCAGAAATAAGGCAGAAGGAGAGATTGAGACACTTGTGTCCCGAAGAGGATAAACAGCTTTGCAAATCTTAGGTGACCAAGATGATTCTATCGCTTACGCTAACAATGAGAAAAAAAGTGACTCCTGAGATTTCTTGTACTACTTGCCTCTTTCAGCATCAACTCAATCATATTTTAAATCCGTTGCTTCAGCATGTTCTGTTTTCACCAAGAAGCTGTAACGAAAGTCTGTATTTTTGAAGGCAAGTCCTTGACTTCTTTCGACACAGAAAAGGCCCTTACGGCTTTCCTCAGGCGGCCGTTTTCCGACCGTAAAGGCAACCTTGTTTCTCGAACCACGCCATATGTACAAGGAAATTGTCTATTTATCCCGTAGCCTAATTCGGCAATTCGCCAAGAGATCGTTTCTACGAGAAACTGTGTGGTTGTTATAGCAACTACGCTATTGAAATTATCTTTGTTTTCACCTGTGGATTAACGAACAAATATTTATGGGACTCAAGTAGAGAAATCTAGCGTTGGGATTGAAAACGTATAATAGGAGGACAGCTAGCTCAGATCCCAGATAGTGCTTTCACTCCATATCTAGTCTTAGAGTTGAAATTAAGCATGAGACTCATCCCTACGCTACTAGGAGTGGCGATTTTTTTAGTTTTATCGCTAGTAACATATACATTTCCTGTGCTAAAGAGGGCATTAGCTATCTTCGGTAATTCGAATCCCGAGGTGGCACTTAAGCTGGCTCAACAGTGGACAGCAGCAATGGTAGCAGTGTGTACAGCCGGCCCAGCCCTGGCAGGTGCTGTAGGGGGTGCGGCTTGTTTAGGCTCCTTTATCATGGCTGTGATTACCACTATGGACGCTAGAATAGCAGGTGGTTATCGGAGCGGTTCGTCAGCACTGCCTAAGCGAGATTCAGTCGGCAACGGGAGATTTGGGCCAACATCCGTAGTCCCATTCAATTGCTCATCGACGAATGACAAGCTGACGACTGTAGGACTCATCTACCAAGGGTCGGCCAATGTAACAATGACTGGCACTAACATTGATACTAGTAGTACGGCATATAAACGTGATTCAGTTACGAACCCCGCCGTCTATTTCCAAAGCGAATACGGCCAACACGCGGCAGTGGGACTGCCACACCTAACTCATGAAGATCTAGTGTCACGTATAGTATCTGCGATCCCGAATACTGAGCCCAGCAAAGCAGGGAATAGTACTCTTAGTAAGCGTGGTTTCGAGGTAGACTGGATTAGCTGCAGTTACCAAGACGGCAACCCATGGAACGCAGAACATCGGGAATACGACGAGACTGAGCAATATAATGCGGGCGAAATCACGGACTGGATTGCGAACAATGCCGGCTGGAAATATTGTGTGTCGGCAGATGAATCAACCCGCGGTACCGAACACTGGGATGAAAGCGTCCTGGCTGAAAACTTGTATGGTGCCGCTTTTCATGGTGAGATCTACTTTAACACATACGGTGGAATAGACGGCACGTGCGGCGACGAGATGGGCTGGGTTAACAACCCTGATAATGCTTGAGCGCTTGTTCTAATAGTTCCGTGTGGTGACCAATGACCTGGGCAGCCACCCTACTAGATGATGCGATCAGCTAAATTCAAGTAGATAGTAATAATACTTGCCGCGTAGCAAGTTATTTTGAAATGGCGTAGACTTTCGGTAATACGGAGCTGCTCCAGCTCCCCTGCTGGGTACTTGCTTCGGGCACCTTGGAGTGATTTTGAAAACTATCCAACTTTTCCTGTCACTTTCTTATTCTGCATTTCTTCTAACGCCGCACCGATATCTAGTATATGTCATTGAGCGGTGTTCCCTTTTAGGCTGAAAAGATATTAAGTAGAGAATTGGAACTTAAGAGTTTCTCAAGTTTCTCGAAAGGCTTTGTCTGGGCTGGAATTAATGGTGTTTTCTTGGCGGTTTTATCAGTCGTGGCGCTATTACCGGGTGGTAAATGGCCGAGAGTAGTTCAGCATTCCTAGGAATCGCTGTGCGCCTCGTATAGTTTTGCATTCGAGAATACCGTTTACCACTTCGCATTTGTCCTTTATTGGTCGGATAGAACGTTCAATATGTGATATCCGAGGAGCTTGACTTGCTGTACACTTCTTATCTTTGGCGATTAGCCGGGGTATTCTGATCGTTGCAGTATCGTATCCAAATGCTTGATACTCACTTGATATTGACATTATCAGGATACGATGAACTACACCAGTACGAACGTTAGATCGCGGAAGATGTCAGATATCTACCTTAAGAAGGTAGATGGTGCTAAACCAAAAGGCATTACTCGGTATTGGTGTTTGCCGTTATGAATGGTAATAGTTCACTTCTTGACAAGGAAAATCGGTCTTTGATTGTAGCCTCGTTTGACACTTTGTAGTCCACGGATAAACGGTATAAGCCATCTTTTTTCTTGACTGGGACGATCGGTGAGCCGTAGGGGCTCTTCAATGGTTCGATGAATCCCTTCTCGACCTAGTCATCTACAATTTTCACGACTTCTTCATTCCCCTTCGGAGATCGAAGGTAAGGTGGTATCTTCGGCAACTGCACACCTGGATGTATGTCAATCTCATGCAATACTTCATTCTTGACCAGGGCGCTACCTGGCGAGCCGTCCCTGACTGTCTGTCGGTATTTCGATTGGAGGGGTGGTAGTACAAACCCCCAATATATGTGACCAGCATATTGGTGTTAAGCTACTGGCAGCGAGCCGAATCCCTCTCGTTGGTTCGCGACGTAAGGGCTGGGCCCGTTATATAGCTCTCGTATATCGCTCATGGATCTATATCTTATCAGCATTATACTTGGTCGCCTCTCCAACTGTCTTGGCGGCCAATATATCAAACTGGGATGTTGTATCTAGAACTGATACAAGCTCCAGCTGAGGAATGATCTGAACCTGATAAGGACCATCGAGTGGTTTGATAAGGTCACAGCCCAACGTCGGAACTGAAACGTATAGATAGGAGGCCAGCTAGGTTAGATCCAATGGCAATGTTCTGTATTACAACACTGGTGTAAAAGAAGAAGATGAACATATGGCTGTTGAAGTATGCGAGGCTAAGACACCGGATCACATCTCGAAGCTTAATATAGCACCGATCTGGCCACGCTCGAGGCTGAACAGTATCCTAGATCTAGCCCATCAGATCAACAACGTCAGAATTGGTAAAAAATGCCCATATTCGACACAGTCAAGATGATGAATGACCACTCTAAGCAACCGGGATCAATTGAGCTGAAAGCAAGAGCCTACTCGCTTAATAGTGGAATGTTGCACTTGGTAGCGCCGCACGAATCACTGCTAAGTCCTCGTCACCAGTACAGAGTGTTTCAGCCATCTGACGCCACGGCACATCTTACATTCTGTGTTACCTTGGCGACAGTCGAGTGATCTACGCAAAACCTACGGCAGTTACTTATAATTGGTGGAGGCACCCCAGTATGTCTGCCTCGGCCTGAGGTCTGGCGACAAGTACATGTAAACTATGTACAGACTCGGTCGCTGTAATTACAGCCGAGTCTGCACGTAGCCGCGAGCTAAAGTCCACGGCACTTTAGATGCCTCGTACATGGTAAACGGCGTGCATACCTTCCACCAAATCGGAGCCGTCTATGCGGCTAACCCACTGGCCAGACGGCCCTTTGCAGCCAGTTGTTGTAGCCGCATGCCGCGTAGAACACGGTTGCACCTTCCGCGGATCGCAGATGCAGCGTTGCGATTGGATACAGCAAGGGATCTGAAAATGCAGATCACCATCAACTATGCAAGGCAATAAACGAACAAGCAGGGTATCTGGTCTAGCTTCCAGTTCTTACTGGTTGCTACGCATATCGGATGCTGTAACCAGAGGTTATTAGAAGTCAAGTAGAAGAATCCAGGTTGTGGTTGGAGCGTATAAATAGGAGACCAGGCAAGTTATATACAACCTGTGCTCCATTCGATACATATCTAGACACAATTTGCAAGTAGTCGACCCGATTAGACCATAAGATGGATCTCTTGCAACAGCTATTTTTTCGCATACTATATTCATTCGTTGTACCACTAGTATTAAGCAAGTTAATCACAGGCCATGCTTATCCGCGCTTTTTCGCCGTCATGTCTATACTACTTAACTACAGGTTTCTATCTGGTGGCAGCTACAATAGTTGATACCACGCAGGATGGTAGCCTGGCGCCGGTGTTAGCCGCCGATGGTACTTTAACTAAACAGGATCAATTAGAATGGATATCTGAGTATCACGTGCTGCCTTTACAAGAGCCCGCATTGCAGTCCACACCTAATGCCTGGCTAGCAGGGTCTGGTCTGTGCGCCCGGGAGTATTGGGACATAGCAGATGGGGTTTGGCAGGCAGTTTATGACATCTACAGGATGACGACTGGCAACTGTCACGTTGTCATGGGCAACCAAGGCTCGTTTTATTACAAGTACTACCCGATTGACGGGAACTGTAAGTCAAACATACACCAAAAGACATTGGCCGGGGCGCTTCAGGCGGCAGTCCGTACCTTGGAAGTGAACCAGCTATCTGACACTAATCTGTTTAGAGTGCACCACAGAGGAACATGGCACGGTGATTTACTGATCGGAGCTTCTGCGAGCACGTGGTTTACCAGCGCTAGATGGACAGACTATAAAGGATGGTTAGAGGCTGGCGATGGCGACTGCAGGCTTCATAGCTGGCCTCTTGCAGAAGCGACGTAGTGATGCATGACTTTGACAACTACTAGTGGCGATTCCTGGTACTAATCACTGTATTTAGGAACTCTTTACCCGCTCTGTTTGGGTTTTCTGTCTTGGTAACTTTTGTTAAGGTACTTCAAGGTATCGAGTCTGATCTGTTAGACCATGTTAAAACAAGATTCCTTGAATACAGCATTTTACGTAGGATAAGATGTATTCGGACAAGCTGACCAAGCCCTGTCGCTTATACGTAGCAGCCTATGGCGCTAACAACCGTTGGCGAATCAACGGGAGGCAAGTGAGACAATTTTGGAGTAAGTAGATTATCCACTTATAATCGCTTGTGCTTCGAACCCGACTATGCATGAGAACAATTGTTCAGTGTGGTGTTAGAGCGGAACAGTTGTCAAGGCAACTCGGATTCTTGAGTTTCGGCCTTTTGGTTTGGATGGAAAACTAAACATAAAATTGGGCTGCTTGCTAAACAAGCGCACGATCTAGTATCTTGCAGTTCGGATGAATACTATCAGAGGTGCTGAGGCACATAGACCAAACGGCCGATACTGGCCAGCTGATTGAAGTAATTGGCACACATGAGATAGCTGCCTTTTGTCAAGTGATGATCTGAATAACTTGTCGCTGTTCCCTCAAACACGGCACATCCTTGAATGGAATAACCATTGATCGTAAACAAGGTTGGCTAGGGTATTCTGATTTCGTAGCTGTTATGGAAAAATCAAAAGGTATGATAATTATCTAAACCGTAAAATTCTGTTGTAATATGGGCTCGACTATTACAACGATAATACTACTTTCAGGATATGTTGAAGTAACCAGAGTAGTATACTAGATCAGATTAAAGTCAGGGTTGTTACTTGTCTACTTATGACTACAAACTAATTCTACTTGGATCAACTTAATTGTCCTTTTTATATGTTTAGTTCTCTGTTGACACTTTCAACTAATGAACAGTCCAGGTGAAGGATTTTCACTTAATCGTATGATTCTTCTGATGGTATGATATTTCACTAAGTCGCACCATTCTTCTGATGGTAAGACCATTTTACCAAGTCGTACGATTGTGATGCACAGTACTTGTCGGAGGACTTGGTCAACCATAACGCATATGGTTCGATTCTATAATTCAGACATTCTAAGTAATCACACCAGTTCTTACTTAGACGGGCTGCTGTACCACTGTAATGTCGCAGTAACTTTGATCTCCGATCTTGATTCAAACTAAGTTAGGGCTAGAGTAGCTTTAGTAGCTTTATTGGCATCTCGCCAGCTTATACCCTGTTGTGATACAACAAATTCAACAAATCTTGTTCCTCGTGGCCCAATGGTCACGGCGTCTGGCTACGAACCAGAAGATTCCAGGTTCGAGTCCTGGCGGGGAAGATTTATTTTTTTCAATTTTATCTAGGCAAGAACGATCAGATCCAGGCAATAGAATCTGTACTTTCCTTTAAACCAAGAGAGCGTCTAGATATGCTCTTATGCCTTATCATTGATTAGTATGTTAAATGGAGTACATTCTCTATCAATTTTCAACTAAAGTCGGCTATTAACAAGATACATAGCTATCTCACTTCCTAGGAATTGAGCTAGCTCACCACGTGAATCATCCAAGTTACTGATATGCGTGCACATTTGAAGGATGTCGTAGTTGATTGTCTTGTTCACTCGTGAGTCCCGTTCGTAAGAGGGGTGATTTAAAACAAAATCGCGAAGAAATCTGGCCGTAGTTGGCAGCTTACCACTGGCTCTATCGGAAATGAGCTTTAAATAATAGTAGAGCCGTAGATGATCAGGCGACATCTTCAATTCCTCCCAACTTTTATCAATGAATCCTCTGTGCATCAATATAGGATTGATGAACTTGGGGAAGATTCCATTTGACTCGTTATGAAAGATATGATCGATGGTTAATTCGGAAGTTTTGCAACCGTCAGTCTCAAATGAGTCTTTCCAAAAAAACTTGGTATTGATCAAAGAATCTCTTTTATGGGCTCGCTCCATATTCTCCCATATTTGAGACATGGGCATGTAAGCGTTGATTTCTTCTGTAAAAGTTAAGAAGAAATCAGCTAGGAGGAAAGTGAACAGTGAATAGGCGGCATTCTCAAAATCAGTCAGTTGGATCTCCAATGGTCTGAACTCGACTCTCCATCCAGGTTGATCTTTGTTTTCAGGGACGGATTCTTGAGTTGGTGGCTTCAAACGCAGAGTTTGCCAATTAGTACTTTGGATGTTTTCAAAATGGTTTGTAGAGTTTTGATTATCCTGTTGGATGTTTTCCTGGAAGATGACCAATGGGTCTCTAATATACAAATGTGCGAAATGCCTTGCCAAATCGTAATCCAGCGGAGCAATTTTGTTTTCCTGCAATCTGCTCAAAACCTTTTCATTCACGGGTACGTCTGTATCATTATAGCTACGTTTGAAAAACTTGTTACCGCCCAAAAACAAATCCACCGTGCTATATCTTGACTTAGGAATACGTTGCACCTTATCATATAACTCTGGTGCTATGGCTCCAAACCCGCCTTTATTGCATTTTGGCAGCAAGGGCTCGACGCCGCGCTCCCTAGGCGTACGGTCGTCTACTGCGTCTGAGATAACGCTCCAACGAACGTCTTGATCAGCCAACCATCCCTTAAAGATAGGAGATGCTGCCGAGACGGCCATCAGCACAGGGGCGAAATTTGCCAACGAATCGTACAGGTAACGCGCCTTATCGAGATTGGGGGCCTGGAAAGTTGTCTGCAAACAACTGCAGCCCATCCCGAACCCCATCGAGTCCATGTAGATATAACCCGGTTTTGCAGCCAGCTCGGACTCTGCGTCCTCCCGCGGGAACCAATCCCGCTTGTAGACGGTGTCGTCCGCATCTGGAGTCTTTACATCCCTGTACATCGGAACATGGATGCACACTTTTTCGCCTCGCCGTGTCCTAATGTTCTTGGTCAAAGTAGGAAACCGTATATGTCTGTTGATCACCTCGTCAGGCAAAAACAGCGAACAGGACGCCGTATTCTTGTGATCCCACGGATTCGCCACGTTGATCGAGTCCTCACACCCCATCCGAGGAAACACAGCCAGCGTCAGAATAGCAAACCTTCCAGACTCCTTCTTCACAAGCCTGTCGTACGCCATACCCGCGACAAGACG
>CAKNUP010000002.1:600000-886490 GCA_931305995.1 Torulaspora indica | reverse complement strand
GCCCGCGGCGGGGAGACCACCAACGCTGCAACGCAGCAAGAGTGTGCATTTCGACCACAAGACCCCAGTAAAGTATTTCTGCGAGGACGAGAGCCCGATCGACGTGAGCGCGCGGTCCGCGAAAACCGAAGACATCAGCTACCAGCACAAGCCCGTCAAGAGCATCTACGACAGCGCGTCGGACGCGGACGACGAGTTCCTGTCGATGGGCATCGACCGGCTGCGGCTGCAGCCGCCCGCGGAGCGGCCGCCCACCGCGCTGCGCAAGAGCAAGCGGTTCAGCCAACTCAAGACAAACACGACGCCCGCACCCAACGCGGACAACCGCATAGTCGGCCTCTACAGCCGCAACTTCCCGATCCTCAGCAACAAGAACCCAAACGCATTGAAACTAAACATATTCATAAACCTGTCACGTGACAAAAAGTGTTTCTTACAGGACTTAACGCTGTGCGCCCGCAAGGGCAGCACAGCGGATCGTGCGATCGCGGGCCGTATTCTCGTCAAGAACATCTTCTACGACAAGCGGGTCGTGGTCCGGTACACCTGGGACCAATGGCGTACCGCTCACGACGTCGAAAGCGTCTACGTGAGCGATGGCGATGCCATCCTCCCGGGCACCAACATGGACCTCTTCCACTTCCGCATCGACGACCTGCCGCAGGAGAGCCCGCACGCACACTTAGAGTTCTGCATCCACTACGTCGTGCGCAACGACCGCGCGCGCCAGGAGTACTGGGACAACAACGACGCACAAAACTACAAGGTCGACTGCGTTTTTGAGGGATTCCACAACCCGTTCACGTGACCCAGCCCTAACCCTAACTTTTCCTCGGAGTAAGCGGTGTTTCCTTCAGCGCTGTTTGCAGCGATGGGATCGTCGCGCGTTATTTTTTTTTTGCCGCTGCAGGTCGTCATCGCAATTAAGCTCCTCTTCTTCCCCTTAGGGCCGATACACCTGCTCCGCTGTCAAGGGCCGCATACACTAGTTTCTCTGAGCAGTTTTGTGCGGTCTCCCTACTTTGACTAAGCGTTGCTTAATATCTCCGTTCTAGCGCAACTGTGCAGATATATATGGGCGGCCAATGTGTAGTGAGTGAGTCCGGTTGCTGGTCGTGCCGCCAGCAACAAGCACCAGCAATGCAAGATCTACAAGTTTTCCTCAGCGTCTTTACGTGTCTCTTTGTGTTCTACATCTCTGCTCACAAGAGCGTGATGAACAGATACAAGACCGACGTTCCATGTCTGCAATGACCGGTTTTTGTTTGCGTTTCGGGTTCGGGTTGTCTTAAGTACTTAATAGCTAATATACTGATGTAATGTTCAACACTTTTTCATGATAAAATGGCTCAGGGGGCGATCTATATATAAGCGTCGAGCGGGCTGGTGTGTAGCAGTCGTTTTTCGCAGCGCCTCGATGACGTCTGAACGCAAGATTCAGCTGTATAGTTCCGAGTTCTACGCGGCCTGCACGCTGGGCGGCATCGTGGCGTGCGGCCCGACGCACGCCGCGGTGACGCCGCTAGACCTCGTCAAGTGTCGGCTCCAGGTGGACCGTACGCTGTACAGGTCCAACCTGGACGGGTGGCGCACGATCGTGCCCCACGAGGGCCCCGCCAAGGTGTTCACGGGGTTCGGCGCCACCGCGATCGGGTACTCGCTGCAGGGCGCGGGCAAGTACGGCGGGTACGAGTTTTTCAAGCATCTGTACTCGCACAGCCTAGTCGGTGCGGAAACCGCTGCGCGCCACAACACTGTGGTGTACCTGGCGGCCTCTGCGACCGCGGAGTTTATCGCTGACGTCATGCTGTGTCCCTTCGAGGCGATCAAAGTCCGGCAGCAGACCACGATGCCGCCGTACTGCAGCAACGTGCTGCAGGGCGTGCGCAAACTGTACGCGAGCGAGGGGCTCCGCGGGTTCTACAAGGGGATCGTGCCGCTGTGGTGCCGGCAGATCCCGTACACGATGTGCAAGTTCACGTCGTTCGAGAAGATCGTGCAGGCGATCTACGCGCGGCTGCCCACGCCGAAGAGCGAGATGTCGCCCCTGCAGCAGATCTCGGTCAGCTTTGCGGGCGGGTACTTGGCGGGGATCCTGTGCGCGGTGGTTAGTCACCCCGCCGATGTGCTTGTGTCGAAAATGAACAGCGAGCGGAAAGCGGGCGAGTCGATGGCGGCTGCGTCGCGCAGGATTTACAAGAAGATCGGGTTCAGCGGGTTGTGGAATGGGCTCGCGGTGAGGATCGTGATGATCGGTACTTTGACAAGCTTTCAGTGGCTGATTTACGACTCGTTTAAGGTCAAAGTGGGTCTCCCAACGACTGGGTAGTGTGTATCTTGTAGCTACATAGACTAGGTAGACCAAACGTTTTGGAAGAGCTCGTTGTCGTCGAGCGAGTTGGCGGAGTTTGTGTTGGTCATCGGCGGCTCCGCCGCCGATGAGAGGGATAGCGACGAGAAAGAGCGGGTGTCGGCGGCTGGTTGCGCGGGCTTCGAGTACAGCGACAGGATGGATTTTTTCAAGTCCGGTCTGGCGCACGTGCTGTCGGGTCGCTTGTCGGTGCGTCTGGGGGCCGCGGAGAGTTGCAGGTTCAGTAGGCTGCTGTGGGTGCTGGCGCTTGGGTTGGCGGGGAGCGGTTCAGACACTGGCGTGTCTTCGCTGGTGTTGCCCGCGGGCGTCGCCGACGGCGACGGCGCGGGCGCGTCAGGTATCTGTTCTCCAATCCACTTCTTGTTTTCGTACTTGTCCCTGATGAAGAGTTGCAGACGGCTGGCGTCTGTGATGGGTTTCCGCATCGCGGCTGGGAGCCGCGCTTCGTAGTAGCGGTTGGCTACATCGTTATTCCTTAAACGGATCAGCGTTTCCAGGTGTTCCTCTTTCCAGATGTCGAGATCAACGCTTTTCACTTTGGAGATGTGAGTGCCGAGAGAGCGGTGGATCCCGGCACATTTAATGCAGATAAACACGCCAAGCGACCACGAAGCCCAGCGAGGATGCGATTGCGCTTTGCAGTCCGCACACGTGTTATTGCTGGGATCGCGCAAAAGTCCGGAAAGCGCCTTCTTCACAGTCGGCGCGGTGGACATGGTTACGGCAGTGCAATGGAATGTTTAATCGGGCAGCAACGCTCGACATGAGTCTTTGCACAGCACAATCAGCATAGAGACTCGTTTGGCTGTTGCTAGTTGAAATTTCAGCGATCCGGTCGCTTTGTACGTCCAAGCAAGAGATACTACCAGATCCAAGTGCAGCGCTACAAGCGAAGCAGCAAGCGAAGCTTCGACCGTATGCCCGCCAGTACGTGGACCTCTCAAGGTGATCGATTAAGTTCATTCTGAGGTGGTAGGAGAAGAGATGTTCTCTTGTATTGTTTCGTACATTGTGATCTCTGGCGCCGCATCGTTAAGTATGGAAAGAATTGGTCGATTACGAACCCTTGCATTAAGCCATTGTTCTGTCCAGAACCACTGTTTGAGGCCTGACCAGGTTACTGTGTCATGCCTGTGCGTAGGGATAGTGGTGTGTGTGAAATAGTCCAGGACAGCGGGCCGGTTGACGATGTGGAAGAGCAAAAATTGCCATATATAACGCTGGCTGAGGCGAGAAGGCACAATACGCCGGACGATTGCTGGATGATAATCCACGGCGGGGTTTACGACGTTGGTCGTCTGCTCCATAAGCACCCGGGTGGTTCGCAAATTTTACTGAAATATGCTGGGATGGATGCCACGCTGCCTTTTGACGATGTAGGCCACTCTATGGAGAGTTTGAAATACGACATGCCCGCAGGGTCACTAAAGGGGTTCCTCGACCCGAGCGATAGACCAGCAAAGCGGTCTGACGCCGGCGATGAGAAGGAAGACAGCGTGGATTGCATAACGATGGCACATGATCGATCACTCGAGTGTCGCATGGTCCTGAACAAGGTATACACAATTGCCCTCTACACAACGATAATAATATGTGTCTCCCTCCTCCTATACACGAGGCTAACGTGGCATTCCAAGATAACACAGCATTCCATGGTTCAAGAGATACGACACCATGAGAAACACAATTTTGCATCAGATACTCATTTAAAAGCTCGCAACGACGAACTAGGTATACCGGCTTGGGCCTACTGACCCATACCCTAACGTTAATACACTATATACTCGTTAATTTATGACCAGAGAGACTAATTCAAGATCACGTGCAATAACTGTGGCATCTCTTCGAAGTTGGACGAACAACCGATGAGTAAGGTTGGACCGGCTGCTTGCTGGCACCACCTACCATGCTCAATGGCAGGTCCTATGCTCGGTGACTCAATCACTGCTTCGACGATATTCCAGTACTTTACTGCGAAGTTTGCAGGTAGTGAAAAATTATTGAAAAATCAGTCATTGTATGCCTGGTATTTAAGCGGTTCTGTTGGGTTTATAGACGGTAGATCTATCAATTGAGTCGGTAGTAAGGTGAAAATGACTTACCAACTGTCGAATTGGATTGTCCAAAAATTTGGAGGCACTTCTGTGGGTAAATTCCCGGTCGAGATAGTCGAAGAAATTATTAAATTCTATACTACGGAAGCTGACAATAATGTTGCAGTTGTGTGTTCTGCTCGTTCATCGTATACCAAGGCTGAAGGGACCACTTCACGTCTGCTGAGGTGTTGCGATCTTGCGTCGCAGGAACTGGACTTTACAGAGGTCATTGAAGCGGTCAGACAAGATCATGTCCAAAATGCAGAGATCCACATTCAGAATCCGGTTTTGCAGACCAAGTTAATTGCTGACACGAACAAGGAGCTGGATTTGGTGGTCCGGTATTTGGAAGCTTCCAAGGTTCTCGGTGAAGTGAGCGCCAGGACGTCGGACTTGGTGATGGCTTGTGGTGAGAAGCTAAGTTGTTTGTTCATTGCGTCATTGTGCAACGACCGTGGTTGCAAGGCGCAGTTCGTTGATTTGACGCATCTTTTGCCTTCAGACTATAACGTTAATGTCATCGACAACTCGTTCTACACTCTACTGGTGGAATGTCTGAAAGAAAAACTTAAACCGTTCATCAACTCCAAGGAGAGGATAGTGCCGTTGTTAACTGGCTTCTTTGGGTTAGTGCCTAACGGTTTGCTGAATGCCGTCGGTCGTGGTTACACGGATCTTTGCGCAGCTTTAATTGCAGTCGCATTGAATGCCGATGAATTGCAAGTTTGGAAAGAGGTGGACGGTATTTTCACCGCGGATCCCAGAAAGGTTCCTCAGGCACGTCTGTTGAACAGTGTCACACCTGAAGAAGCGGCAGAATTGACTTACTACGGTTCTGAAGTTATTCATCCTTTCACCATGGAACAAGTCATAAGAGCTAAGATTCCAATCAGAATAAAAAATGTTCAGAATCCAAAGGGTGAAGGTACCGTTATTTATCCTGATGATATGGCCAAGAGGGGAGAAGCAACTCCACCACATCCGCCAGAGGCTTTATCGCAATCATTCTTCGAGAAGAGAAGGAGAGGTGCAACTGCAATCACCACTAAGACCGATATTGTGGTGCTGAATATCCATTCCAACAAGAAGACTTTGTCTCATGGTTTCTTGGCACAAATTTTCACCATCCTGGATAAATACAAACTGGTCGTCGATTTAATCTCAACTTCCGAAGTTCACGTCTCCATGGCATTGCCTATTCCCGATGCTGACTCGACAAGAGCTCTCAAACTTGCCGTGGAGAAACTTAAATCACTGGGAACAGTCGATATCATCAGAAAGATGGCTATTGTTTCACTTGTCGGGAAACAAATGAAACAATTCATCGGCATCGCCGGTACCATGTTCACTACATTAGCTGAAAATAACATCAACATCGAGATGATCTCCCAAGGTGCTAATGAAATTAATATCTCATGTGTTATCGACGAATCGAACTCTCTGATGGCTCTGAAATCCATTCACGAAAAATTGTTGGACGAAAAGCCTCCTTCCAGTTCGTTCGAGCATGCCATCAACGAACGGCTAGAGCAGATCAAGAGAATGGATCTGTAGATCATTTTATTATAGAACCTATGGACTAATTTAAATCCACGATACAAAAAGCTACACATAATGACGTAAATGTAATTCATAACAAAGTTATATGCAACGTTCATGTTCCATCTAATCTAAAAGACAAACACTTGATCCCCCATCTTGGAGACTGGCTTGGCTTTCTCGAATCCCAGCGCAACAGCTGCCTTTTTCACAGATGATACCATTGGGCGAGGTCCACACAACAAGAGCTGGACACCTGAGTCCGTGGGGCTAGGCAAATACTCCTTCATCACAGCTTCCGTGACATATCCAACACCGCCAGACCATTCTTTTGCCGGTGGTTTGTCTAGAAGGTAACGAACCTTGAATTGCTCTGGATTTGACTCAACAATCGCATCTAGTTCCGCCTTCAAAAGAATATCTTCCTCGGTCACATTCCCATAAATAAGCGAGACTTTTGTTCTGTCTGCAGGATTCGTAGCAATAGCCTTGATAATCTGGTACATAGGCGAAATACCCGTACCACCAGCAACCATTCCAATGTGCGAATACATGTTTGGCATGTATTCGTAAAAACCCTTTGGTCCCCGGACCTGAATCTTATCACCAATTTTCAAATCACCGATAACCTTCGAGATGTTACCTTTCTCGTAAGTCTTCACTAGCAGCTCAAAGTACCCTTTGGCGTCAGTATCGAGCGAAGTAGGCGTGTACGACCGTAGAATTTCCTGTCCATCGATCACCGCCCTGATAGAAATGTGCTGTCCAATGGGTAAACCAAGAACATCATTAGCACCAGGTAAACCAAACCGATACAATGCCGTATTATGACTCAATCTAGTCTTAAGAATCAATGGGAATTCCTGGAACTGGTCTGGAATCAGAACACCGGATTTCTGCTGCTTTGAGAGCACTTTTCTCACAAAGAAAACGACAGCCAATACGACCACCGTGAGGGCAATACGGAAAGTACTATCAATCATCTCAATGGGATCCTTCTACGCTTAACCAGTGGTCTTTACCATCTCTTCAATCTGTTGGATTCGATGAGCTTTAACAGTATGCTCTTGGTCACGTGCCCAATTTCGTACGAAGTGATGTGCCTGGTTACTATAAAAGACGGACCTCGGCGGCTAGTTCAACTCTCGTTACTACTAAACTGTTGTTAGATTCTCATGCGACTCTTGGGAGTTCATTGAGCTGCTGAAGACGTTTGATCAGCGTCCGTTTGGAAGGATGGTGGATTGGCTTGTATTTGGTCTCGGTATCTTCCATGTATCCAATTAGGGCGTGTAAGGCCTTTGGCGAGATGGAATCCCTGAGGTTGCGACTACTCTCTTCGTCTGTTTGCGCTGCTGATAGAACCCATTCGCAACATTTGCCCATGACGAGATCGAAATTGGGGAAAGTGAATCTTTTCGGTACTTTGGTCATTCTTTCGAGTCTGACGACTCTTAGCTGTGTTTCGATATCACGTACCGTTAAAAAGTTACCTCCAATGATAAGCGAGTCCTCTGGTGTGTATACTGCGTGAATGAAGCCCGAGGGAATCATGAAAAGGTCGCCCGCTCGCAGCTCCATGGCGATACCATCGGTCAATAGGTCTCCCAGGAAGATAGAACCCTGATTAATGTCGCAGCACCAGTCTGCGTACTTCTTCAAATTGAACTCCGTGGGAGGGAAGAGAATAAACTTTTTATTGCCCGAAATTAGGTTATAGTATACAGAGGTGCCCGCAAAGTCTAGGTGAAAATCGGTGTATGAGTTCCCTGCTGACATGAGAACATATCTGGTTACCTTTGGTTTTTCGTCGCCGTGGCCCATCGATTTCCATATTACGTTCACTAAATCGTTCTCCTCCACAGCTGTTGGTCTCTCAATATGCAAGTTCTTTATGTGGGACACTTCTAGAGATATAACGTTTCGCACTCGATCTCTGCTTTCCGCTTTGGTATGTGTCAGATATTCGTTCCACCGTGACATGGTCCATCTTTCGTTCTGTTGCGTCTGAACATCCATCACATCCACAGGGTAGTCATCCCCAAGAATAAGGCTAATTTCCTCGACGGTTAACGGCTTTCCATCAGACGATTTTGGTGTTTTCATGCCGGAGTTGTGGGGATCTATAATTTTAAAGGGCTCTCGCAGGCTTGAAAACTTGTCATAGAAGTCCTTCGCTGTTATGAAGTTTTTTGTGTTCTCCCAACGTTTGAAGCAATCTAGAAAGGCATCCGTATGTGGGTGTATGTGCTTGAGCTTGACATCGTCGCCTTCGTTGAGTGCAATGTAATCGATTTGTTGCCTGCTTCTTAAAGTGTATCGTTTTTTCGGCGAATTTACTGTTTTCTGATCATCACTGCTTCTCCTTCTCTTCGTTTTAGCGGCCCTGACATAGAGCTCCCCTTCGGAACCATGCTTGCTACAATGGAAGCCAGCTATGTCTTTTGACGCCTTTGGATACTCGCAAACCTGTTGTTGTGGTATCTTTGAAGGTTCGTAATGAATACATTTAACAGGTACGCACGAGACGTGAACCCATTGCGGACACAGATCACACTGTACCCAAAGCGTTTCCAGCGGTGAATTTGACTGGCAATAGTCACACGTATCCATACTCGCCCTTTCTGACAGGCTGGTCTTTGATGTGGCGGTTCGTTGAACCTTTATATTCGGCTCGATTGTGAGCAGATCAATTGTAAGGAAATGAGCGCCGCTTAGTAGGAACACTAAAAAGAAGACCAGAGGCAACAGAGAGACAGTGAAAGAGCGTAGTCAATGGCGCACAAGCAGGTGCAGGTTCTTCGTCAACTCCAAGGCGTACAGTCTCGTACGGAGTTGGTTCCCTAAGTGCGTAATCCAGTCTTGCAACGCTATGCTAACAAGCGGTTATGGCCCACAAGCCAGATTACGAAAAGAATCACATCGGAGGAAGCCTGCTCTGCTGAAAGATCAAGACGCAAGCAAGCTTTCTTGCTTATTATTTATTCTTGGTTGGTGGGCTCATAGAAAGACAAAGCGAAATTTCAGCTTTATCGCTGAACTTTTTGCACAAGCAGCGCAAATAACAGGATCAATAACCTAAAGCCTAACGTCGTAACAAAGAAACTAGAGTGACCGGAAGTTTTAGATACCTCAATGTCTCAGCTTTTCCTCAGATTTAGTGCCTCTGTTGCCGGTGCCAGAATGCTCAGCACATCAGCAAAGAGGTTGAACCCAGGAATGAAATTCATGCCCAGTACCAAGAAGCAGGTGGAGGTTGATTCTATTAAAAAAGCGGAAAATAGCAAGAAGGTGGATCCCCGCTTAATGAAAAGATTCGTGAGAGATAGTACTTACGATCCGTTTGATTTTTCATTAGGAAGGATACATCTTGATAGAAAGCACAGCTTATCCAACCGCTCTGCCAATGATATGTTTGACAAATTTGGCGTCAATCCACTGGACTTATACACTAGTCCCGAGGTGCTCTCTCAATTTCTCTCTTCCACGGGCAAAATTCTTCACAGAGATGTTACCGGTTTATCAGCTAAGAACCAACGTCGTGTGTCCAAGGCGATAAGGAGAGCTCAGGCCATTGGCTTGCTATCGAAAACTCACAAGGATGTCTCATTTTTACCAACAAGAATAAGCGGCAAGCTTTAGGCCCTATGAAACTTCATGTACATAATTTTAAGTGTTAAATTCAATCCTCCATCATTTCCTTTGACGGTCCTTTTAGTTTGATGTAAACGTCTGTACCCCAGCCTAGGAGGCTCTGGATGTCCAGCCTGCCATCAAACATCTCAATATATGCCTTACACATGGGCAGCCCAAATCCCATCCCGCAAACGTTATTCACATCTTCGCCTGGCAGCATGTAAGCCTCTGCACCGGTATCCTTGAGTTTCTCGCTCACAGTACTGTAGGAGTAATCGAACATCTTTTCTTCAACCTCAGGCGAGATGCCTCCACCGTAGTCACGGACTCTTATTTGTAGCTCATCGTCCTTCCTCACTATAGTTATCTCGATGGGCTTCTCAGCGAGATGATTTCCTGCGTTGCTACTTTCGATGTGTGCTCGGCAAGAATTCTTAAGCACTTCGGTGACGACGTACTCCAAGCTAGTCGGTATGCAGGGAAAAGTTATGTCGTTGCCTGTCAGAATAGATATGGGTACGGTGCGGTCATATTTCACAAAACACATATCGTTCACGTACTCTGAAACCTGACGTATCAAGCTGGAGATCTTCAAATTCTTGTGTAAGACACCTATCATGTCCTGTGGGACATCGCTCTTGGACTGATCAAGCAAGGATAGGTAATGCGTGGCGAGTAATTTCATCGATATCCTATCCCTCAGATGCTGATTCAGAAACTCAAAAACGGACTCTTTTGGATACCATTCCATCACTTCTTGAAACCCCCGGGCTAGTGTCACCAAAGTATCCTGATGTTCATCCAAAAACGTAGTCAGTAACTTGACCATGGTTTCTCGGTTCTGTAGGCCATAGGGATACTCAATCGAAAACAATGTCTCGAGCGTCCTCAAGTACAACGAGTTGCTAATCTCAATGTTGGGATTCAGCACGACAATGTACGGTAGCCTCTGTATCGCATCCAATTGGCGACAAGTGTAGGACAGTAAAAGGTTAACGGTCTTTATGCTAAGCATATATTCAGCATTATCTCTCAACGGTGGCTTATAATGAGTCAAATACTCAAACCCAATTGGCTCTATAGGTTTCTTGGCATAATCTTGTATAAGTAATTCAATATTCGACCGTATTTTGTAGTGTTTCTTGAACCCCAGCTCAGCCAGGCTAGCAGGTTTGCATTCACTATTTGCAGCTTCCAAAGGACGATTTGTATGGAACTTTGCCATTCTCTGCTTGATCCTAGCTACGCCATTAATTGCCCATCTACGCAGCAAAACTCTCCGGCACACCACGGGCCTCATTCTGACCAGTAAAGCATTCATATGCTCCTGCTGAAACTATCTCCTTCCACCCAGCCTGGTCCCAAAACGCAGCCTATTGCAATGGTTTTTCTTACTACAACCTAGACTCGGTCTTGTCTTATAGACTAAAGAGCGTAGTACATACAGCTAGCTCGAAAGCTAAAAGCCAGCTCTTGCTGCTCCTGGAGCCTCTGCCATGCCAATTGACCTTCGTAGTCTACAGTTGGTATCTGACTCGTTCTTCTTGCTTATAAAAGACGAAACCGAGGGCTTCCACCGTCTACGGAGCCAGCCGTGGTGGCCAAGAATGCTACGAGACCACTGACGAGCTCTTACGGGCTCAAACACGCCGTCTTGGAGGCTTTGATGTCAAGGCTTGTATAACGTTGAAAAGTCTGCCGATAAAAAGGGAGGCGCAACTACAATAGTTAGAACAACTTCAACACTTTTGACCAAGAATCAGCTAAAGAGGACTCAATAGAGCTTCAGATCATTCGATGATGTCGTCGTTCAACAGTTTCACCAATTCTTTGAACCAAAGATTCCAAGAACTTTCCACCGCGGTCTCTGAGAAGACTCAGGAATTGTCGACCAACCTGCCCAACTTGACTCAGTCTACGCAGAGGTTTGTGCAGGAGAGATTGGGGCAGGTGACGGATATTTCGCAGCTCCCACAGGAATACCTGGAATTAGAGCGTAAAGTTGATACTATCAAGCTGATTTACGAGAATTTCCTGCATGTTACGTCAATTTACGAGAACGAGTCGTATGACTATCCCAAGTATGTGACTGAGTCTATTAATGACTTTTCCAAAGTGGTTGCCCACAAGGTGCAGGAGCTTTCGCATGCTTCTTCGGCTTCGGAGGCTCAGAATATACTTATCACTCCCGGACCGGCTAAGGAGCCAAGAACGTTGAACTACGCGTTGAGCAAGGTTTCTTTGATCTCGAGCGAGTATTTGAACCACATTGGCGACCACGACGAGGCTCAGGTTGCGTCGTTGTTGCTGAAATACAGTGATCTGGAGGCTAAAGTGGCCCAGGCAAGGTTGCAGCAGGACACTCTGATCCAGACTAAGTTTAACAAGCAGTTGAGGGAGAGTCTGGAACAAAGCTTCAAGAAAGCTCACAAGGCACGTAAGGACGTCGAGTACAAGAGATTGCAGTACGATGTGGCAAGATCCAACTTGGCTAAGGCGAAGCCTGAGAAGGAGGCGTCGCTAAGGGTGCAAATGGAGACTTTGGAAGATCAGTTTGCGCAAGCAACGGAAGACGCTACTGTTGTCATGCAGGAGGTACTATCGACTGTAAACTTTTCCCACGAGATTAAGGAGCTGGCAAACGCTCAGTTGGCTTACCATCAAACTTCAGCAAAGCTTATCGAACAGTTTGTTTCTAGCTTTGAGAGTTCTAACCCTTTGTCTGGTGTTTCTGATAGCAATGCTCAAGCAGAAGCAGATGACGAAGAGGACGCTGTGAAGGTTGACGTCGATGACGTTTCTAAATGATTCCTTCAAGTGATTATCTCACGCTTTCTAGCTTATCATATCGGTTTTTCATCTATAATTCTATACTGTCTCTATACAATCTATCCCCTTATTCGTAAGAGTCATCACCGCATCGACGCTGATCGATTATTGATCTGCTTCGTTGAGCTTAACGTCCCACTGCATCTTGATATCCCATCTGCTCGACTTAGCGCTCCAACTGACGTATTTCACAAACTCTAAAACACTTTCGTCTCTTAGAACCAAATTGAAGGTATTCCAGCGGGCCGGAGAATTGATGAGAACGGAGTCACCGTTGTCGTCAGCTCTGTAAACTGCAGCATCTTCAACATCTTTATCCAGCTGGGTTTTGGCTTCCTCCTCATGCTCTTCTTCATTGTCTGCCATGTACAATTCGTATCCTCCAACTTCGCCAGATTCCCACCCATCAAAGGGAGTCAAACATAAAGTTCCTTCTAACACAGAGTCCACGAAGCCCTCAACATTTTTCAAAAGCTCGTTCAATTGGCATTTAGTTGCTAAAGTGAAATCCTGGCCCGGTCTAAACCTTCTGATCAGAATTTGTTCGCTTAATGGGCACAAGAACGTTACCAGTGCCAAGTATTTCTTAAAGATTGTACTCTTGAAAAACTCGACGAGATCAATAAGTTCTTTTTCAGTGCGATTCGAATCGTCAAGCGTTTGCTTCAACAGCTCAAAGTTTGGCAGTTCTTCACGGTTTAAGTTGGCTAGGATATCTGCCTCGTTACGGAAGTTCTCATGCGATTTGCCATCAATGTACAAGTACCTCCATTTATGCGGTGGAATAGCGGTTTTCCATGGGGATTGAACATCTTTTGCCTCGTAAGGACAGTCTTTTTCCAATTCTTCCTTCTTGATGAGCATTTTAGCAAGCTCAGATTTGGTTTCATTCAAAAACGAATCTATCTGCAAAGCAGAATCTTCCAAGAACTTCTCCTGCAGTTTCGCAATTCCGGTCTTGCTTAAATGTTCAGAAGAGATATACTGGGTCAAATATTCGAGTTCCTGTTCAGAAAGATAGTTTTCGTCGGAAATCGCGCTCACTGGTGTAACCTCCCGGCTTTGGTCTTCCGTGCCTTGCTCGGATTTTTTGAAGTTCAGCACCTTTTCAAAATGTTTAACCTGATGATAGGGCAAGATGTCTCTTTCGAACTTGGGAAATTCATAATCCTGTAAGACGTTGGATTCCAATTGCGCCAACGTGGAGGTGTTGGTTCGAACCCAAGCTTCTTCCTCACCAGGAATGTAGCCGTCTTCGCCCTTTTGAGGAATATGGTACCACCCTTGAATAGATAGTCTGTGTTTGTCCACTTTCACTTCTTCCACGTCGTGGAAGGAGAAACCAGGTTGCACCCTGAAGAAGGCAATTTGGTTAAACTGTGGAACCAATTTGGCACAAGGGTCAGAGTATGGTACATTAGGTATAATGCTGTCGAACAACCTTAAACCACCACCATAATGGGACTTCCACGTCCTATCGGGATCTGGCAAGTATAGAATGAAACTGATTCTTCTTGAACCGATCACATCGTCGTGGGTCAATAGATGGCAACCTTTTGTATAAGTATTGATACTCATATCTGCCTTCTGACCCGAAAGCTTACCGGAACCCGTAACGTAAGCAATAAAATCTCTGTAAACTTCAGAGTAGAGTATCTGGCGCAACTTGTAAAGATTTGGCAAACGGGACAAATCGTTCCAGTCCAACCCAGCCAAATTGGCCAAGTCACCACTTTGGTTAACCTTATAAATGTCCGTTTCCTTCTTCGTAAAGTGAATCTCAGTCTCGATCTCCTTACGAACAGCACGTAACAGCTCGTCATTGACCAAATCACGGATAGTACCCCAGTTATAAGGCTTCGATTCTGCTATTTCCTGCTTCAACTCATCACGAAATTCCGGATTCCAAATTTTTTCATTAAACAAAGACTTCACCTTGTCCTCTTCCAAGATAACCTGTTTCTGAGGTAAAATAACTGGATTACCAGGAGCCTTTCTCTTCATTTTTTCCAAATCTTATTCTATTTCGCTCTAACGACAACAACGATATAATTCACACAGGAGCCATCAAACCTTGGACATTCCAAAGACACAAGATACACAAACGAATCGGATGAACCAGCTCGTTAAAATACCAACTCAATTGATTGTCTAAAGCTCTTCAATATGGTCCAACTCAGAGTGAAAAATTCCCAAACGAGCTCACCTTTCGTATATGAAAATAAAAGGACTCACGTGACCAGGATTTCATCAAATAAAGCACTTAAAGTATCCATATCTATGTATTCTGAATGGTCCCAAGAGCTTGGACTGGAGTTCTGTAGCATCTGTTTTGTTTAGCAGCTGCTGGTATTTTGTCCGGCGTTGTCAATGAAGATGCTCGTATGATAAAAAAGTTCAAATCATTTGGTCAGCTCAGCGGGGCTGACGTTTATGCGACTTGTGTAAAGGTTCCACCACTAGCTTGTCAAAAGTGTACATCTGGGAGATAACGGATTGTCTCTTTAGAACCCCTAAATTTCTCTGTGCTTCCTGGTAAATGGCAGCCAATCTTGCCGGATCCTGAATCGCAGCGTTTTGTTTGAAATCAAACCTTGCCCTTCTCAGAAAGTATTCGCGGAAATTATAATCGTTGAACTGTTTGGCGTTTTTCACAAACTGCTTGTATAAGCTCAGCACCTGAGATCTTGTTGGAGCTGTTGGCGACATCTGCGGCAAATCAATCTGACGGAATATTGGCGAAGGTGAGTTGAAGACTTTTCTACTGACTCAAATGCTTAAGCACAATGTTGTTTGGTTAAATAGCTAAAATCTTAAAAAAAGGTGTCATTTAAATTGTGCAAAAAAGGTCCTACCCGGATTCGAACCGGGGTTGTTCGGATCAAAACCGAAAGTGATAACCACTACACTATAGAACCAATAAATTTCAGAAAAATTCTCTTTGAAATTGGTATTGTCAAGTAAATATGATCAATGACATCCTCCCTAGTTGGCTATCTCTTGTCCTCTCTCGTGTTGTGGACCTGTAGTTTTATGCTGGGGCCTGCGAGAGCAGGGCCCAGCTGCTCCGCGTCTCTGGCGCAATGGCTGCTTGCATCTTTAAGAAGTCGTAGCCGAGCGGTAGTTACTCGCGCAGGTCAGGATATGGTTATCCACATCGAACATTAATCAAGCAATTGAACTTGTCTCTCCAATGGAGTAGTCTCCTCATCGCTACATAACGGTCCCTGTGATGTGTTCGAATTGGAGCTGATTGTATCCTGCCTTAAGAATTAGACGATATATCTTGGCCAATTTTCTTAGCTTATACGTTTAGCTGGGAGAGCGTAACTGCAAAGTTGAAGGAGCCCTGTTCTGTTGCTGCCTAGTTGCGATGGCACAAAGGCACGAATGGGAGGGACGTCATAGTTCGTGGCTCACATCGGCATTCGACACGCGCTGGATCGTTCCCTTATAGATTAGCTTGTTTATCGATCTTTCCTTCGCAGTTAACCTTGATCTACTGTAGAAAAGACCACGTAAGAACAATACATTAAAAGTATAAACACAACAAAGTCGACTACATGGAGCATCCCGAGCAGCAACTTGAACAATATATTGCGTTGATCCTTACCAAGCTGGTAAGGATCATTCAGATCATTATCCCCCTGATGGCAAAGTTCAGCAAAGATCATCCAAACGTGTTTCTGTTCTTCGCGTCTGCCCTGGTTGTCTACGTGACCTGGCGAGTTCTTTGCAACATGGTGATCATTCTCAAGAGACTCCTGGCAATCTTTGTCATTCTCGGTATCAGTTTTGTCTTTTTAAGAGGCTTCAACCAGGTTTTCTACAGGGATATCCCGCTACTTTACCGGATCGTTACGCAAAACCAGGACTTTGAGGTAGTCTTGACGAAGTGGACCGCATATCTCGGGGATACTTCTTTTGACCATTGCAGTGTGGTTCTCGGCCTTTTGACGTCCCGCGTCAAGGAACTGTTCCAATTAATCTCAGCAAGAACAAACACCGGACTCTGGAACTGAATCCCAGCAGCCCGAGGGACACCGGAGGAACTCTAACTGGTCAAATACACCGTTTGTAACTTTATAGTGGTAGATATAGTTAAATAAGAGAAGTCACCCGACTTAAGCCTATACTAAGGACGTCTATTAACAAGCCTCGCCGGCTGGATAAGAAGCGATACAATTGCAATAGAGGACCAGCTGGAGCCATTATGGTCAAGGATACCGAGTACTACGATGTGTTGGAGATTGCTCCCACGGCAACAGCCATGGAAATCAAGAAAGCGTATCGAAAGCGGGCGATGCAAACGCATCCCGATAAACACCCGAATGATCCCGAAGCTGAGGCTAAATTTCAGGCGGTAGGTGAAGCTTACCAGGTTTTGAGTGATCCTGATTTGAGATCCAGGTATGACCAGTTTGGTAAAGAAAATGCGATTCCGACTCAGGGTTTTGAAGATGCAGAGGAGTACTTTTCAGCGATCTTCGGTGGTGACGGATTTAAGGATTGGATCGGTGAGCTTTCGCTGTTCAAGGGCCTCAGTGAGGCGTCAGAGACCTTGGAGAAAGGTGAACCACCCACGGCAGAGCCCGGATCAGCAGGAGAGATTAAGAGCAGCGGCAGCACAGGCACCAGCGAAATTTCCAAACCAGATGAGAAGCAGAAGAAGCTATCCAAGGAGCAAAGAGAGAAGCTTGTGGAGATAGAGAAGAAACGCCGTGAAGAGATAGCCAAACAAGTGGAGGAACTGGCCAAGAAGCTGAATGACAGATTGGATTCATATATCTTGGCAGTTAAGGATGATCGCATGGAGGAATTCGCGGCAAAACTCGATCAGGAAGTGGAGAATCTGAAACTGGAGAGTTTTGGTCTTGAACTGCTATACATTCTCTCTAAATGCTACAGAAATAAGGCAAACAATTTTATCATGTCGAAGAAGACTCACGGGTTCTCGAAACTATTCACAGGCGTTCGTGACAATGCAAGAAGCGTCAAATCTGCTTACAACCTGTTGTCTACAGGGTTAGAAGCGCAGAAGGCATTGGAGCAAATGAATGAAGTTAATCCCGACGAGCTTGAGGACTACGAAAGAGCTAAATATGAGTCAATGATGGCAGGAAAAGCTTTAGGTGTCATGTGGGCAATGTCGAAATACGAGTTAGAAAAGAAACTCAAAGAGGTTTGCAACAGGATCTTGAACGACCCCAACGTACCTACCAAGGTGCGGCTTGTCAAGGCAAAAGGTCTGCTGTACATGGCTGACAAGTTCGCGAAGGCAAAGAGAACTCCAGAGGAGGACGAGGAAGCCAGAGTTTTTGAAGAACTAATTCTTGGTGACAAACAAAAGCAGAAGGAAAGAAAGAGGAAAAGAATATGAAAGCAGATTAATTCCCATCTTTGCTTGAAACATTTGATTCAAATTCTGTAATTCTTATACAATTCTACTGATATACTACCTAATCTATGCTGACAGGTTTCTTTAATATTGGTCAGCCGCATGCTT
Organism: Torulaspora indica; assembly: GCA_931305995.1. Taxonomy (NCBI): domain Eukaryota; kingdom Fungi; phylum Ascomycota; class Saccharomycetes; order Saccharomycetales; family Saccharomycetaceae; genus Torulaspora; species Torulaspora indica. Next base: position 868,513 of record CAKNUP010000002.1, on the reverse strand, counting down.
GTACGCGAGTTAGCGATCTGGACGTTACTATTCGATCTTTAAAGAACAGAAAACTACCAAAGTCTGCTTTGAAGTGACCTTAGTGGGTCAGATTGTGCAACGCTGCTAGAGGAGATGCTCTCAAAGTCCTTCATTAAGAAGTTTGCGACTTTGGCAAGTCTTTTATCGATCATAAGCAACATCTTCATCTTTACTTATCCATCTCTGCATCCTAAACAATGCTCATGGCAATGCTATGATGACAAAACGATCGCGGATCCACAACTTTTATCCTCCTGGGAAAGAATGGTCTATTATGTCAGAAGATACTTCGACGATGTAAGAGTGCATACTTTTGCAAGATCAGATCAAACTGCAAGTGATGGAGATCAACCGAGAGACATCCATTTGATGGCATTTGGAGATCCACAGATCAAAGGTATCTGGGAAAACACTCCCTACATTACAAGATTGGATATATTCGGGAACGATTATTATCTGGGACACATCGCCTCCACGATGAGGAAAAGGCTACATCCCTCTCATGTCGTGGTCATGGGCGATCTGTTCTCGTCTCAATGGATTGGAGACTCTGAGTTCTACAACAGAACCGCTAGATACTCGTCCCGTATCTTTGGCAGGGATACAGCTTGGATGGAAAAGATTAAGGAAGAGAGCCATAACGACGAGGGCTACAAAGTTAACTGGAAGAAGTGGGCCGATGAGTTCAATGCGGTTCTCTCGACTGACAAGCCCTGGGACTTCGGCTTTCACCACAGCGACGTATACTCTTGGGACCCTGAAAACGAAGACTCACTTTTCATCAATATAACGGGCAATCACGATATTGGCTACGCAGGCGACATCACCTACCAGCACATGGCGAGGTTCCATGAATTATTCGGCAAAGTGAATTATTGGATAGAATACGACACGGATACAGATCATCCCTGGAGAATTGTTGTACTGAATTCTTTAGCGCTAGAAGGTCCGGCCCTGCAGCCCGAGTTCATCGAAGCCACCTGGGAGTTCTTGTACCAGCTATTTGAAAGACGCTTCCAAGGCAGCACTGTGCTTCTCACTCACGTCCCGTTCTACAAAGAGCGCGGCTTATGTTCCGATGGTCCAGAATTCCGCTACTATCCCGAGGAGTTCGAGCGTGAACCCTACAAAGCGGGCCTGCTGAGATCTCAGAACCACCTGAGCGAGGAAGTGACCAACAGAGTACTCAATCTCATCTTTGACAACGACAAGCCGGGCATCATCCTGACAGGACATGACCACGTAGGCTGCCAGACAATGTACAACAAAAACTCCAAAAACGGTACCTGGACGGCCTCAACGAGAAGAGAATCCAATGACTTGGTCATACAAGAAATTACCGTCAAGTCAATGATGGGCGAGTTTGACGGCAACACCGGTCTTGTCACCGGTCATTTCAACAAACGATCAGGAACATGGGAATGGTCTTTCACCCTATGTCCATTCGCCGTACAGCATATCTGGTGGTTCGCCAAAATCAGTGCTCTGGTAACCGGGTTTCTTTGGTCTCTGTACATACTAATCTAGGATTTCAAAACTATCTAGGCATATACATGGCTTGGGATCAAGAACACAACTGGCATCGCTTTATATATCGTCGTTCTCTTAGGTCGCCTTTCTATTTGACAATTTTCAGTCTTAAAGCGACGTTTCTCTCGGGCCCAGAGGAAGGCTGAACATTGATTGTTCTAAGCTCTCTTGAAAGTTTTTTGATCCGATATCTATAGATATAGATAGCGGTCTTAGCACTTGGGAATAGCGTTTTAATCCAGCATTTATCCCAATCTTTGTATTCACTTCGTTGGAGGTTCTGAAAGGACGAACTAATGGAGAATTCAGCGAATTATCATCTACTTTCGAAGTTCACTAGGTTACGAAAGAAGCCTCAGCAGCCGCTGACGGATTTAACGGAACTCTACGGTAGGATAGCGAATGAAAGTATTTATTATTTGAGATTAGAGGAATTGGGCGACTACAAAGCGGCTTTACAGGGCTGGAAGGCACTGAATACTGATGTAATGTATCGATTAACGGTTATTGAACATGAGTATCCCAATACTGCATCTTACACAAGAGAAGAGGGAAATATCAAGTCTGGAGTGCGAGAGTTGTACCATAAGAGTTTAATGCATTTGGAGCGAGTTAAAAAATTATATGATGAGGCCGAAGCCGGCCAGCAGAGTCACGTACCGAGCGAGTCGAGCACTTACAAGAGCCTAACGTCTAATCGAAGCTCGTCTTTTGTCAAGAGAGGTCATCTGCAACACGCATTTAACGGGTCATCGCGGAAAATGACCACGACGTTGCGAGATTCGAGACCTAACGGTGCGAAAAATGCGTCGCTGCGATCCTTCCAGTCGCTGGACCCCAGGCCGAGTTCTAGGAGTACTCAAGGGCAGCATAGGGTTAACTTTGTGCCGTCAAAGCCGTTGATTAGGCGGGCAGCATCTCCATCGTTTGAAGAGGATAGGTCTGGCGAAAGATTTAATGGTTTTGACGATAATAACGATTTGATTGATCTAACCCTCAACAGTGACGAAGAAGTTTCCAGTATCGTAGAAGAATCAGTTCAGGATAGTCTCAAGGATGACCCGTTTGATTTTGATTTTGAAGATTACTATGCAGAGGATCCGAGCTTGAACCCGAAGACTGATCCTGAAACTGCTCAGAACTCAGAGCATACGACCTTCATCGAACAGCAGCTCTCAAATCTCTCCATTAGGTCACCACCGCTGATAGTAGCATCACCTAACCTTCCTAGCAGTAATAGGGATAGACCACCAGTACCTACCAATCAGCCGCCGTACAACATCAAGGATAGACCCCCGATTCCTGTCAATCAACCACCTGTGCCAACCATGCCGGATTCTTCTATCACAACAACGGCGAAAAGTTTAGGTCTACCTGCACAACCATACCAAAAATCGAACAATAGCACGGGAAACATAAACTCGAGTGATGACGGCCGCGGCACTTACAAACTGAAAGTACCAGCAAGGCCAAAGGCGTCGACTGATTTGAAAGCTACAAAATCCACGCCTGCGTTGGGTACAAGATCCACGAAGGGTTCTCCTTCGTTGCCGGCACAACGTGCAGAAATTAGAAAGGCTCAAACCGCCTCGGTTGCCGCTAAGAAAGTTCTTGGATTATCCTGTGAAGTGAAACAGCCTGATGCCTCCAATAAACAACCCAAGAAACTGGTGAAGAAGAAAGTACAGGCTAGTACAGGTACTAGATCTTTGCCTGTGATGCATTCAGCTCGGCCAACAACTGCACAAACAAAAAAGAAAATACAAGCAGATCATCCTACGTCGACCCATGTTAGGCCGAGTAGTCGGAATGATACAGCAACAACAGTAAATTCTACAAGGACAGGAGTATCAGCTTCGTTAGGCTCGTTACAGTCGGTAGACGCTCACGACGAGAGACGAGATCATTCAACCCCGCCTCTGCCCAGTTCAGCAGCACCGCCTGTATTAGTCGCAGAAGGTTGTGAAGCTGACAATCAGAAGCTGAAGGATGAACTGGAAGATGAAATAATTAACTCATTAATTGGTGTAGACAAGAGCGCTGCAAAGCAAATATTTGCCGAAATAGTGGTCCATGGAGACGAGGTACACTGGGAGGATATCGCTGGCCTTGAAGGCGCTAAAAACTCTTTGAAAGAGGCCGTTGTGTATCCATTTCTCAGGCCCGATTTATTCCGCGGCTTGAGAGAGCCCGTGAGAGGCATGCTCTTATTCGGGCCGCCTGGTACTGGTAAGACGATGCTGGCGCGTGCTGTTGCCACGGAGTCTCATTCGACATTCTTCTCTATCAGCGCTTCCAGTCTGACTTCCAAATATCTAGGTGAAAGTGAAAAACTGGTCAGAGCTCTTTTCGCAGTCGCAAAGAAGCTCTCTCCTTCCATCATCTTCGTCGATGAGATCGACTCTATAATGGGTAATAGAAACTCGGACGGTGAGAACGAGTCAAGCCGAAGAATCAAGAACGAGTTCCTTATCCAATGGTCTTCGCTTTCAGCGGCTGCTGCAGGCAGCAATTCGAGAAGCGGCTCCGGTGACGACGACGACGAGAGGGTGCTCGTCTTAGCCGCAACAAATCTACCCTGGTCGATTGATGAAGCTGCAAGAAGAAGGTTTGTTAGAAGACAATATATTCCGCTACCTGAACCAGAAACGCGAAGTGTACAACTCAAGAGGCTCCTATCACATCAGAAACACAGTTTGACAGACGAAGATTTCACTGATCTGCTAAAGTTGACAAATGGGTTTTCCGGCAGTGATATAACATCCTTAGCAAAGGACGCAGCGATGGGTCCACTGAGAGAGCTTGGAGACCAACTACTTTTGGTCCCCACAGAAAGCATAAGACCAATGGCTTTGCAAGATTTCAAGAACAGTCTGAATTACATTAAACCATCTGTTTCGCAAGAAGGCTTAAAGCGATACGAAGAGTGGGCCACAAAATTCGGATCGTCGGGTTCGTAACCATGCTAATCCAATCAGCTTACCAGATGCAAGCTACTGAGAACAAAATGCGTCTACCAACTCGAACTTGAGCTTCACGTGAACTTGGTCCGGTGATTTGCGTTCCTAGCTTATCACACTCGCTTATCGCAGATTGTGGTACTAAGGAAGGAACAACTCAGTAAGCAGTTAGGAAGCGTCCGAAGTAAGAGGAATTTGCCTGAACTTGAAGTACTGACAAGGCTCTATATATATAGAGGATCTTCAGGCATTTGACGCTGGTGTTGAGCTGCTTTGTCAGCCTAAGACTTGCAAAAGCTTATCACGTGATAGATTATAAGCAGACATGGGACTAACTATAACTCCTTTGGAAGGCCAACCGCTTGGTGCCAAGGTTACTCTGCCTGATGGCTGCGATGATCCTAGCAAGTTATCCGCTGAAGATTTTAAAATTTTGTACAACGGGTTGCATGAGCACTTGGTGCTTGTTATTCCTGGAATGAAAGATTTATCACCTGAGTCTCAATGGAAGTTGACCACGATGTTTGATCCAACGTGTGACCAGACTGGGAAGTCCTATGGGCATGGCAAAGAGTTCCGTCACGACAAATCCGTTTTACGGAGAGATGGAACTTCGATTCCAGATTTCCCGCAGGTACAAGTCTTGGGCGAGGGCGAGTGGCCTGCTGGTCATGAAGGCCTCGGAGCTTTCACCTTGCGTCATCCTGTGCATTTTGATTTTCACAAAACTCCGTTGACCGATGAAGAAGCTTATCAAAAGAATTTAACGAGATTTTACAGATGGCATATTGATTCGGCGTTGTATGATCTGTCACCTCCTGTTTGCACGACTCTACTGGGCATTCATGTTCCGCCACATTCTAAAAAGCAAAAGATAGTGTACGATGACGGTGATGAGCTCGAATTGACACAAGGAGCCACTGCGTTTGTTTCCGGGGCGAGGGCATTCGATCTCCTATCCCCAGAAGAGCAGAAAAAAGCTCTGGGCGCCAAAGTTGTCTATGCACCTCATCCATACATATTCATTTCGCCTGCTAGAGCGACGTCTGACGGCTTGACAATGGTTTCTGAGAAAAAAGAGATGGCATTAGATGAACTTCCACCTTGGGAAGAGTCAAAGGTGAAGGAGCTACCGCTCGTATGGACTAATCCAGTAACTAAGAAGCATCATCTTCAAGTTCACGGTTGCTGCATCTATCGCTTAAAATACGCGGATGGCACAGTTTTGGAGTTGGAAGATGCGCGTAATGAAGTTCACAGGATGATGAGACCTGCTATCGCATCAAAGTATGTTTATGCACACGATTGGGAATCAGGAGACTTGGCACTCTTTTTCAACAGAGGAGTCTGGCACTCCGTCACAGGTCAGTTCTCTCCAGGTGAGAGAAGATTGATGCATCAATGCAACATTGCTTCGGGTGAAGATCCAGTGTGCTTGAACGAAGGCTCGTTGCATGGTGAGGCAGAAAATCATGTAATGGGAAGCCCTGGAGAGGAGGCAATTGCCGCTTGAACATTTAACTATTCTATAGTGCTAGATCTTATATTCCCTACTAGATACTTCATTCTCACATGGCTCATTTGCTGAAATGTTGTCGAAGACTAGGAGTTTCATTTACGAAAGTATATCTGGATCTCCTTCATAAAAGTCATAAGAAATGGATGGTACGTAAAACCTATCAAAACATATAGAGTATTTAAACAAGCGAATATTAGGACTTTTGGAGTTCAGGCGGAAGTTGCGACCTTACCTTGCTTCAGTTGCTGAAGTAATTGCTGACCGTGGCTTAATTTATTTAATTCTCCTTCATCGCCTGGCAAACTTGACTGCTGGTACTTTGTTTGTTCAGAGTTGCTCCTAAGAGTACAGTAATCTAGTTTGAAATTTGGCTTATCTACCACGGTCCAGTCATCCAGTTTAAATATTTTGTAATCTGCAACTTCGCAAACTTCGTTCATGAACTTTGGTTCTCCCTGCCTTAAAAACCATACCGTGCCATTGTGCGAAACTTTCCAATTCCTTTCACCGAGAATCATTGAAGCTATCGTCTGTTCTAGTGGTGTCACGGCGAAATAATAATTGTAGAAAAGGGTGAACATTTCCAAAGACCTGAACTTGTCTAAAATCGCTTCATACTTTTCCTCCTCGCTTATCTCTTTGTTATAAATGACGGACCTTAACGTGCAGCGAGTAATGTCCCACTGCTGCGTTGATCTGAAAGCATCCAAAGGCGCTGGCGGATTCACACCGACTGGAACATCATCGGATCTCGGTATACTGCAGGCATCGCGCGAGCGTCTGAAACCTCCCAACTTACCGTCTAGCGGCTCCAGACCGTTGTTGCAAAGCTGAACACCCATTATGAACTCTTGAATTCCACTCGGTATCAGTAGTAGCTCATAATCCTCAAGTAATTTGCTCGTCAGCTGCTCCTTCGCCTTTATACGTTTGGCACGCTCTTCAGGCCCCAGAATTTCTGGTTCTGGTTCATTATCTATTTCGTCATCGGTAAGCTCTGCCTCATAGTCATCTATAATCAGTTCTGGGGCCGCTTCTATATCTTTCTTTGCTTTCTGGCCCAAATCTGAGGAAGAATTTAATACAGAATTGGTATTTCTGCTATTGAGAACTTCTGCCAATTGATAGGATGGATTGTTATGCTTGTTAATAGCCTTGTTGTTCATATGCACAGCAGCAGCACCTGCAGCAAGGACCGCTGCTGCGGTGCTGGCCGATACCGAATTGGTGTTAACAAACGACGAAGAACCTTCCAGCGATCCTGAATTAGATGGTTCTAGAGATGGAGTAACCAATCTTGGCGTGTTTGCAGCGCTCGCCATTCTGCTACTAATAGCAGAAGAAGCAGATGTGCTAGATGATACATCTTGGCTGTTGCCATTTGTCAGACTTGGAAGATTTGTAGCTGGCGTAGCAACGGGTGCTTTCCGGTCTTTTTCAACACCTTGCGAAGCGGCTACTGCCCATTTTAATTCTCCCGCAGGTCTTGCTGGAACGGTTGCAGGCTTCAATGTGCTTGTCGTAGTGACACCGTTTAAGCTTTGATGAATATGCGTATGTCCAGGATGCGATTCTCTATTGTCATTACCAAAAGATGGTGACAAAGATGCTTCTCTCGGAGTAGTCGTAGCTGGAGATTTCGGGCTTTCGGCCGTACTTGCTGCTGTGGATGGCGGTTGTATGCTCTTGATGTTTTCTTCCACTTGCTGTTTCGGCGATCTTGGCCTGTCAACTTCCTGAGCCTCAGGCTCATTGACAATCGGCTCCTCGTCCGCCTTCGCCTTTGCAGCTACCTTTGCAGCTTTTTTCGCTTCTCTTTCCAACTTCCTCTGCTCCTTTTTCGACAACTTAGATGAACCCCCCAAATCATCTTCATCGACATTGTCTTCAGCCTGCTGAGATGCGAAATATTGAGCTACCTCGTGAGCAATCGCTTCATTAGCCTGTAAGTTGAGTGAATCGTATATCGTCTCGTCCTCCACAAAGTCTGGGTCCCTATTAGAATCGACAAAATAACTTATATCGTCCTGTACTTCCTTCACATTGTCCGGATCCAGCTCTTCGTTGGCCAAAAGTCGCAGTGCCAATTCCATCTGTTGTTGATGCCACCTATATCTCGCCTGCAGCCCTTTCAGTTGCTCCTTCTGCTCCTCGTTAGCCGGCGATGCTGTTTTCTTCTTCTTATTCAGCAATATCAGCCGATCGATCTCTACTTGAAGCCCGTCATATTGTCTTTCCAATTCGTCAATCATGCCGGAAAGAAATTCAGAGACACACCTTCGTTCTCGTTCCTGTGGATCCAGCATATCCGACTTCTTAAGGCTGATGTTCGAATACGCCTTTTCCTTCGAAGCCTTCTCCACCGCTTTGTATTTCTCCATCGCAATCTCCACAGACCTCCTATAATCCAGTAACGCATCCTTATTCTTAATCTCAGGTGAGCTCTGCCACGATTTGATCTGTTCTCGCAGCCTTTGCAACTTCTTCACCTCTCTCTTGAGGTCCGATTCAAGCTTATCCTTTTGAGATGGGTTATTCGTACAGTTTTCATGCCTCTCATAATACGTATCGAAGATCTCCAGACCTTCATTGATCTTCTTAAACACCCTGTCAATCTCCTGTTGTAACTTACGATGTGCCATTATGCTTTCTCCAGCACCAATATCGATTTTCCTTTCTTCCTTTTCCCCAGGACCAACAAAATCGTCCAATACTTATGCAATCCGGGATGAAAAAACTGCCAGCTAATTCCACTAAATCCCAGATGATTCACTGATGCCTACCAGATACTCAAGCGAATACCAATACCATCAAACATACATCAGAATATCGCAAATCATACCCACGCACATAGTCCTGATGCTGAAATTTTTTCTAACACAGTGAAAGAGCCCAGCTGCTTGACGTTCGTTTTCAACGACACCACTCTTAGAGCCAAGTTGATAGTATGGAGCCTAGCAGATGGTGAATTATGGCTGCGATTACCAGGGCGATCGAGGTCCACTTGTAGGTTAGATGCCATGTGTAGCATTTATCTTGCTCGGTTGAGTCTTTCTCTGAAGTTTTTAAGCGCATTTTTGGTGTCGCCGCATCAACGACACTGACGCTAGGCCGTATGACTTGGCTCATGATTGAATAGCTTAGTGATGTGTTAGTATCGCTTGAGGGTAGTATTGGGGACGGGAGTGGCACCGATGTGATGTTAACCCATGGAACGGAGTCGAACGAGGTGGCTTGCGAGATCATTTGGGAATTGATGTCGTCGATCTGAGCATTGGTCAAATTGGTCAGATGTGTGGTTATTGAGCCGGTTAAAACGTCATCAAAGCTTTGGTCAAAATTTTTACATGCTTGGAGCGTCATCAGGTATATCGATGTGGGATCCAACGTTAGATTTGCGGCGTGCATATGCGGAAGGGCGGTTTTGCCCATTGACGCAGGCTCCGTTGTTGGGTGGGCCTGGATTATTGATAAGAGCATTTGATAGTGGATTGCAGTGTAAAAGAGTAATATCCAGAAAATTCTTCCGCTGGACCAGATCCACCAGCATAAAGTTGTCAACCGCGGCCAGTTCAGCTTGAGCTTTAGTTTCGAATACATGGTATTGGAAACCTTGAGCACCGTTGATTCTTGCACAGAGAATATGAGATCCTGTGTTGTAGATCGCATTTTTTGCTGCAACTTGATCTTGTCATGATAGGGTTCCGCTGGGGCGAAGAACTCGTCGAGCATATTGGCCATGTGTACGTTAAAGATGGATCTTTCCAACGAGAATTTAAGGATCTCATAGACGCAAAGGAAGATCACTGTGGCAAAATAGACGGCACAGGTTATGAGAGTTAGTAGGGTGCAACGGTTGTGTAAAGATCTCGGAGTTTTATCATGACGCGGTACTTTGAGAGATGACTCTTGATTGATCCTCTTTCCGACGATTGGCTGAATCGATTTACTCGAGTCTGCGATACTACTCAACGCAGCAGTAAAGTTGGCGGTAATGTTCACCAAATCTGCCGAAATGTTTGCAGATGTAAGGGAGAATATTGGACATGAGATATTTGGAGTTTGAACCTTTTCAAACGCAGCCCTAGCTTCCGCCATACTGGATGAAACATTAGCAAAGAGATCATCGATTGCCCAGTACTTTACCGTGAAATTTAAAGCCAGTTCTTGACTGTTAAATGAACCAACTGCTAGCGCCGTTTGCGACAGAAGGTCCAGCGTTTCATTAATTCGAGCAGATTCTTGTTGAAACTGCGTCAAAATGCTATTCTTGAACACCAGCAATGAGTTGTAGTCTCTTGTATTCGTCTCCATAGCTACATTTAAGGATTCGTTCCAATGATTCACATCTTGCTGCCATTTTGAACACAACGGAGACAAAACCTGGGAGTTAATCCAGTCATTTACACGGTCGAGTTTGCGCTGGCTATACTGGTCTATGACTGTTCCAATGGCACTTTCATTCAGGCTAACCGAAGCTTCAAGTGTTGCGGTAGGCGCAGTGGTCGCGGTGACTGTGGCGATGCTACTCGCAGTCGCGTTAAAAGTCACAATGGGGCCATTGCCGCTTGTAGTATCCATGTTTAGCATCATTAGAGTGTAGGAGGACCATATTGACAATAACGACAGTAACGTCAAGGTCAGCGCGACAGGTTCGAACGGACAGCGAAGCAGGCGCCTGGACAGCGACGGGGAAGGCAACAGGTAAGGCATTGATCCTCTTTGCTGGTCAATTCATCATACCTAGCAGCTATGGCCCTTTTTGACTAGCAGCTAGAGAGCTCGATAAGTAGTCTTGGAACTATACATGTCTCAAGCATGTTTGAAATGTGTGTCATCTATACAAAGCCAAGTTTAAAGACTACTCAATTCGGTTATTTTGCGTGGCAACCACACCTTGCAGAATCTTTCTGCCGAGGACTCGTATTGGAAACAATCCCTCACCCTCTGGCACAGCTGCTCGTTCTGCAGCTGGCTTAGAGCCAGATCGCCGCTTTCACACAGTGCATCCAGCAGCTCAAATCTCTTTCTATCGAGCAGCGAAGTCGCCAATTGCCTCACCAGCCATTCCTGGTCATCGGTAGCCGTTATATAGCTATCTGAACTGCTTTCCGTCGTCCGTGGCAACCGTCGCAGCTCACACAAACGTTCATCGACGCCCTTTTCCGGCAGTTTGACCCAGACTCGCCTTCTCACAAACCCATGTTTCGATTTCCACCGGTCTGTCGCAAAATGCCAGCTATACACCCACCCTTGGTCATCCATATCAACTTTACCCCGGAAATCCATCAGCACAAACCATTTCGAACAACTCTTCCCCTCGCTCTTCGCCTCATCCTGCACCAGCGGATAAAGCCCCGCGATAGTATGCACAGAAGCATTCGAAATATTTTTCAAAATCCCATCATCAGAGTTCACAAGCTGGAAATTAGTAGGATCCACTCGAGGAATCAATAATTTAGCAGAGAAAAACGGGTATCCCAGAAAACTGATTCCTCTTTCGTTCTCGACAAAAATGTCTCCCGGCAACTCATCAATACACTTGAAAAACCTGTTCTTCTTCTTTTTCCTCGGCCCATCCATCTCAGCAGAGTCTATCCATATAATGCCACAGCATTACCGTCTCCTATGGTTATCTCTGCTATATCTGTGGTCTTTCCAATGCCGGTAGGCACAAAAATAATATATTGCTTGGCGCTCTGCCGTGCCTTTATTTTCCCAAATAGGATATCATCATGCGGGCCCCACCATGCAAGGTCCCGATCCGTACAGATCGGCTCGAAAGGTTAACTGTGGGTCCCAAATAGGAATTTGTGCATAGCCTCGTTTGAGCATCACCTCGAACGAAAAAAGTTTGACCCCTCACTCCTTCCTTTTTCGGACAGTAGGAGTCCAAATGGTTGAAATTCCATGCCTCGGCGACGTAAAATGGCCTTCGATCATGGTTACTTCATCACACTGACGACATACATTCAGCAGGTTGGGCTCTGAAACTTGCGTTAAAGTGGAAGAGAGGTACAGGATTGAGAGGTTTGGCGGAATAGGCTGGTTTTTAAAGAGTCACTAGAACAGTCGCATACAGGAGAGCAATGATGATAGATGAACAGGAGCGTCACGTGCATGCTGGAGGTGGATCTATACCGATAGGTTATAGGAATTCTGGTGGTTGTGGACTGGCGGCGCCGCCGCAGCTGCCACATGGTCCGATGGAGCAGCAGGGTCCGTACGGAGATGCGTTGTTGCAGACGGGGTTCTTGGGGACGGAAAATGGCGGTGTAGAGGGTGCTAATGGTATGGGGAATGGCCATAAGTGGCATGAGGGAGATTCCCGGAACATTTTGTCGGCGATGTCGATGAATCACCCTTTTAGTCAGCACATGTTGACGGACCCTTTGATTCAGGAGAACTTATCTCCTTTCTTCCAGCCGTTTGGCGTGGACGCATCGCATCTACCGCTGACGAATCCGCCAATCTTTCAGAGCTCGTTGACGAGGTTTGATGAGCCGGTGAGAAGAAGAAGAATCTCTATCTCGAACGGGCAGATTAGTCAGCTGGGGGAAGATCTGGAGACGGTGGAGAACCTGTACAATACGCAGCCGCCTCCGCTACCGCAGAGATTCGATCATCAAGGCGTGAAGCCGCAGTTCTATGAGCCAGCGGCGGCGGCAACAGAGGGGAAAAACGGTTTTGTGCATATGCGGGATGAACCTGGCGTCCAGCAGAAAATGGCTAATCCGGTGGGGAAGCTGCCACCCTGGGACGCTCCAGCAGTTAAGGATGAAAAGCTTGTCGCCAATCTTTTGCAGGACTCGGGCGACACTCGAAATGGCATCTCGAACCCTAACGCAACCGCGGTCCCCTTACCAAATGGCATTATGAGCAGGACTCCTTCTTCGTCATCTTCCGCTTCAACATCATACTATGGACAGCAGAGTTACGCTTCTAAACATTACCGTCCGCAAGAGCCCATCCCGGGAACAAACGCCTGGAAACGAGCAAGGCTCCTGGAAAGAAACAGGATAGCAGCCTCCAAGTGTCGGCAGAGGAAGAAGGTCGCTCAGCTGCAATTACAGAAAGACTACGACATACTGACCAAGGAGAACAAAATCATGAAGAAGAAGTTAGATTACTACGAAAAACTTGTATCCAAGTTCAAGAAATTCTCTGAAACTCATTTGAAGAAATGTTCTGGGAGCGATAGTCAGTCTTTCAGAATCATCGAAGAGATGCTCATGATAGATTCTGACATACGGGAAGTTGACAACGACGGTTTGGTTGTCAAAATGGAGGATAGTTGATAAACGAGAATACGGACTTTTTACCTATGTAGCAGGCATTTACAATACGAACGATTTCTTTATGATAATTTAGACCTCGGCGGCTAAATATTGACGTTAACACCAACAATTAGGAAAACATAGCATAAGCACCAGTGGGAAAGAATGGCTACCGTCCAGGGAAATCACATCAGCAGCGCTAATCCTTCGCAAGTAGATTGGATTATAGTATGTATATGAGGTTCGACTCAAATGTCCTGTTCGTCAGCTAACTAAAGTTACCTAGTGCTTTGCAATAATAAAGCAAAGGAATCCAAGTTTATGGGCCCGTAAGAGGGTGGCACGGTCAGGTAGTTCATCTAGCCATAGAAGTGATGATATCTACTCGCTCATTCCGGATGGGATAGCTCATATGAAGGCAAATAAACCTCTCCTGATGCAGCTAGACGTTGTTTATCAGTACTTATTGAACTTTAGAAAGCTATCGAATAGCCTAGAACTTATCAATTCATTGGGTGAAGATTTGAATGCTCAAGATATGACCAAGTGGGCTTTGCCGAATTACAATAGTATTATTAAGATTTTGAGTGCAGGTGATAAGATACACCGGCAAAAAGCCCTTGGTCGATTGGTTGCCTGCTTCCAGCTTCTGCTGTCATCATATTGTTGTTGTAAGCTGGAAGATCCACGCAAGTTTGTGTTCGAGTGTCTCTTGGTCAAGTTTATTCGAAAGGACATTCTGCCAAACAAAACAAAAAATTCAAAGATTATACAAAGGTTTCACTCCAAAGAGGGATCGTCTATAAAAAAATCAAAGCTGCTTAGGTTACATTGCAAGCTCTTTGTGCTGCTCTTTAATCTCAAATTGAAAATAGCAACATCTTCGACCGAAAAGAGCGATGCTCATATAGTGCAGTTTTTTCAGATGATTGATGACTTTTGCATATACCTGGAAAGCCTAATACATGCCTTAATTGCGCATACCTCGTTCAAGAGTTCACCTGGACATGAGAAAGGGCTGGCTTTTAATCAGCACTACATGGAGCGGATAAAAGGCTTCCCTGATAAGCAGGTTAAGGATATCCTCCTAATTGTCAGCGAAAGTGGCAACGAGGCTTTGCAAAGAATGGAAATCCTCAAAATGGTCGTCAAAGAGCTGCTGAAAGTATTAGATTCCGTCTTGTGGCCCTTATTAAATGATTATGCGACACGACATAAGGCCCTCGTCGCCACATTGGCACGAGAAAGGATGCATATCCAATCCGCATTGCTAATCGCAGGCGATCTCGATTTGATCTCTGAGTTCAGATTAATTAGCTGGCCAAAATGGGCAATAGACCTCTGATCAAAAATCTGTGGCTGTCTCGCTTTCCATTCCTAATGCCTAGTTTTCCCTGATCGGGCTGAACCACGGGTGAGCCATAGCCTCTCTAGCTGTAAGTCTTTCCTGATGGTCATATTTCAGCAGATTGTCGATCAGGTCTATGACCTCATCATTTCCGCATAGGTGTTTGTTCGAATCATTAACAAATCTGCGCCATGGCCTTCTGATATATTGGTCCATATCGTGGAATTCACGGGGTAATGTTATCTCATATTTCTGCAAGTATTTTTCAAAGTCTTCACTGCCCAAAACTCTTACAATCTTGACTAACTGATCGGTGTTGCTGCTTCCATGAAAAAAGGGCTCCTTTTGGAAAACCATAGATGCAAGCATAGTACCAAAAGACCACAAATCCAAGGAGTAATCATACATTCTATAATCAACCAACAATTCCGGTCCCTTAAAAAACCTTGAAGCAACACGAACATTGTACTCCATGTTGGCATGATAGAACTCTGCAAGACCCCAATCGATCAACCTCAGTTTTTTTTGCTTATGGTCAATCATCACATTATGAGGCTTGACATCCCTATGCATAATACCCATGGAATGGCAATAATCCAAGGCCTTCAAGAGTTCGAACATGTAAAATCTCATATCATAGTCTGTGAACTTGGGATACAATATGCGGAAATCGACATTGTTTATATTCTCAAACACCAAGGCGGGGGTTCTGGAAATCGGGTCTCTTACAACGTCCAGCAGTTGAACAATATTCTCGTGTCCATTGTGAGGCAGGTCATACAAGTACGGTCTCATAAACTGCAGGACTTCCTCCTTTTTGTTCGTATAATAAGCCTCTTTATCGAAAGGTTTCGAAGTGGGTGGTTCGCTTTCATTCGATAAATTTGTCAATATCTTTATTTCACGTTTGATCTTCTTCTTTTTCACAGGTTTTAACATCTTAATAACAATCGTATCTCTCGTGTTGAGTTGAACTCCTTCAAACACTTCGGAGTACTTCCCTCGTCCTACTTTATTCTCAATTTCATATTGCTTATTATTGGTCGACCATTCTATAGTAGTATTTTCGTAGTCCCAATAATCCTGATTTCTGAGCTGGTTGACATTCGTATAAACACGAGACTCTGACCACTTTTTGCTCTTCATTTCAGGCCGCTATGGTCTGTAATTCTATAATACCAGGCCTCTATATGGTACAAACGCCCGTCTATGCTCTTCTATAATTCCAAAATTGGCCAAATTTCGACAAAAGAACCAGGGAAGCTCGAGAGAACAGGGTATACCCAGCTTCTAACGCTTAATGCGGACAACAGCTACAAAAGAGCTAATATAAAGACCGCTTGACCAACTTCTCGACTCGTGAAAGAGTGCTCTTCACTGTTTTTTCACTGAACGACGACGGCGAACAGTACCAGGGATCGTTGAGGATGATATGACAGCGACACAATATAATGGCACAGCACGTCAACTCTTTTATATAGCATTTCACAAGCTCTGTAGGCCTTTTATAATCTCTTGGTGTGCTTCCTTATTGATCTCCTCTGTGCTTAGAGCAGAGCTCTTTGTTTGGTGGAAAATGTCCCTTGTTTTCTCAAAGTAGACTGCCTCTAACATTGATCTCATTTGAGACTCGACGTCTTCAATCATGGTACCCAGATTGGTGACGTGGGCCACATTCAATTGATCTTGGCTTGATGATTGCTCTGCAGGTACTGCCACGGTCTTTTCTGTTTGTCTAGTCAGGTTCCCGGACAATGTCATCTGCTTGCCCTTGTCTAGATGGAGGATAACGGTTGTGGTGAGGCGGTAGGTGAACTCGTGGCCCTTGCGGATCGCTTCGAGGACATGGATACTGTCCCAAGAGCTGGAGCTTTGGTTTCCGTTCTTGAAAAGCACGACTCCGGCGAAATCGTCGTCGTTATCTTCCTCCAGTTCCCACAGGTATGCGCTCGAGACGCCGCCCTCATAGTATAAATCTCTGTAGATGTCGAACGAGTCGTTGGCCAGGATCTCAAGCTGTCTCAGTTTCGGAGACGGATAGGGACTCTCTAGCGCATCTTCAGCCGAAAGTGCGGGAAAGTACTCGTTAGACCAAGGTGATCTGTGCGAGTCAATGTCCCTATTGTAATCGCAGCACAGATATTCTCTTTGGGACGCCTTGGGATCACGTTTAACAGTCAATGGCGTATCCACTGAAGCCAAAAGGTCTTCTGCCAGGGAGGGATCCAGCTGAATCAAGTTGTGTAAGTGCTCTTTCAACCGAGTTGGATCTAGTCTACGTAGCAAATCCAGAGAGGCATCGTATGGGCTAACAGAACTCATTGCGAATGAACCGATTGCTGTTCCTTAGCTCTTGCAAGTTAAGGAAGCACTCCTTTTTTCAACTGATCAGACCTCGAAGAACCTTATAACAAGACAGCACTACAACTCCTAACTAATAGAACAAGCAATTGAACGCTCAGATGACAGTAAACCATTCTAATCAGCTTGCAGTAAAATCTGACCCGGGTCTGATTTGAATTGCTGCCAAGAAAGACGGAGTAAGCCGATTGATGTCGAATTGGCCTCGAGATCTACAAGCACAGGACTTGGGCACTACGATGTAACCGTGAATCGCTCAACCAACCTTCTAGATAGCTTATATGAGCCATCAAAGGCAGTTCAAGGCTAGCTGAGCTGGTAAAGCGTCATTATTCACGGATATCGTGTTGCCATGTAGCCTATACGAGTGTAAATCACTTAAGAAGAGGCCTCTTGGTTGATCCAACTGTCAGTTCATCAGATTTGTAGGACATCTGCGAGTATGTTGAGCTTCCAAGATGTTATCCGTTTCACTCAGAACAAGATTCTTTCCATGCCACCGGGGTATTTGCCCAAGTGGTTGTTGTTCATCTCTGTAGTGTCCGTGTTTAATTCACTCCAAACATATGTCTCAGGCTTGGAATTGACACGCAGAGTTTATGAAAATAAGCCTTCTGAGACGACTTCGTTGAGTGCAAGAACTTTTGGCACTTGGACCTTTGTCTCTGCGGTTATCAGACTGTATGGAGCGCTCTATTTGAATGAGGAGCATGTTTTCCAGCTAACTTTCATCTCGTATCTGGTTGCTCTTGGCCATTTCGGGAGCGAATTGTTGATATTCCGCACTTGCAAGCTGGGCAAGGGTTTCATGGGTCCATTGATTGTTGCGTCTACGTCTTTGATCTGGATGTACAACCAAAAGGAATACTACACTGGATCGGGATGGTGATGGTTATGTTCACGTATATTAGAACGTATAGAATGAACTATGGTGATGTATTTACTTTGTATCATGCGCCTTTCGAGTCGGATCGTTCAATTTCAAGACGTCGACAACCGGTCCCAGTAGTCTCTGGAAACCACTCTTGCCCAAAGTTGCCACTTTGGTCTTTGTCTTGGCTGTCACAGTGGCTTGGCGAGGCAGATCGTTCAGCAACGCCACTTCACCAAAGTAATCGTGCGACTTTAGTTGAGCCACGACACCCTGGCCATTCTTGGAAACTTCACATTCACCGTACTCGATCAAGTAGAAGTTCTCACCGACGTCACCCTCGCGCACGATAACTTGCCCCGGTTCGTAGAACTCTGTATCGAGAGCATCTGCCAATTTGGCACGGTCGTATGTGGTCAAGGACTGCAGAATTGGGATGCTCTTCAATAGCTCATCATACATCAATCTCTTTTTGAACGAGCTACCCAGTAGAATC
Organism: Torulaspora indica; assembly: GCA_931305995.1. Lineage (NCBI taxonomy): Eukaryota > Fungi > Ascomycota > Saccharomycetes > Saccharomycetales > Saccharomycetaceae > Torulaspora > Torulaspora indica. The sequence continues at coordinate 850,130 of CAKNUP010000002.1, read as the reverse complement.
TTTCTGAACGTTATCCTATCGAGAGCCCACAGAATACAGTCTGTAGCTGCTACCACAGTGGCAACTCTTGGACTGTTATACATCAGAGCCAGCTCCCCAAAACTTGTGCCGGCTCCTGAAGAGTTCACCAACTTGTTATCCACAAGATAATTAACTGTGCCTTCTTCAACAACGTAGAAATAATCACCTTCATCTCCTTGCTTAATAATTTCCGTGCCCTTCTTCACCGATTTTTCTTCCAGCGAATTGATCACTAACCTCTTGTTATCATCGTCCAATTTATTAAACAAAAAGTTCCTTCCAATGGATTTAGCTAGTCTTTTCAATTGTTCCTCGCTCTTTTCCGAGTAATGCGAAGGAGTCCAGTCGTCAAACTTGTTAGGCTGGAAAGTTTCACCACTAACAGATGTACGTCTACCAGCGTTAAAGTTCAAAGGCAAAGGCTGATGATTTACATTGCCTCTTCTCCCCGGCTCACCTGAATTGCCACTGTGAGGGTCTAGCGGCGATTTCACCCGCTTGCTGCTTTCCATTCCAACTTTGAAATCTCCCTTGAACAACCCAACGCCCGATCCAGACTGAGAAGTTGCCTCCGAGCTCAAGTTTTCGTGTTCGTGTGTAGAGTGAGGGTCTTGATCCGCAAATGGTGACTTGAAAAGTACATCTTTCTCCCCGCAGCCTTTACCACCAAGACTGGATGATGCTGCCGCTACTGATTCGCTCCTAGAAGGCTTCCCAAATAACGTAATCCCTTTCGACATCGCGAAAGCTTCCTGGTTCTTCATAAAAAGCCTTTGTTGCTCCAATCTCTTATTAAAGTAATTAGCAGAAAACTGCAGCAAATCACTCGGATTATGTCTCTCCACCTCTTTCTGATACAATTCGTATTCCAACTTTTGCTCATCCGATAAGGGCATCTTTGTATTACTGGCTAAGTTAAGCGATTATAATGCAAAAATGGCCCCGAAGTAACACCAAATGCCCCAGTTCAGCTATAACCAACGGTGAATGGCACTAACTTCTACTAGAGACTACTTCTAGAGACTATTTCTACTAAAGAATGATCCATATCTCTTCATTGATAGCTGTTGATTAAAAGGGATGGGGGGTCGATTCAAGAAGTCATGACGTCTAAAGTGATACACTCATACTATATAAGCGGCTAGATGCCAAGAAGTCTTTATAACTGGCTTGTTGAAGTCTCGAATAGCTTGATATGAGGCATCTGAACGTCTCTATCAGGTGTGTAAGCCTTGGGTGAGCGATCAGTGAGTTCTTGTATTTCCTCTGCGGTTAGTTGGCCGTCTTCGTCACCGTCAGTTGTGCCTGTCTTGTTGAATCCTATGCTGGATTCACTGCTTAGGAGTAATTGCGATAGCTCTTGCACTAGCTCTTTGTTTGTAGCCTTTGAGGAGGGAACACCGCTTTTCGCCTGTTGAAGGAAGGATTTTTCGTTGAGAGCTAGCTTTCGCAAGGTGTTGAATTGGCCCATCTGGATCACCAGCTTCTCTAGCCGCCTCTTGCCCGCTGCCCTGGTCAGTATGACGTGCTCTACTGTGTTGTCGCAACATAAGCGGTATACTATGACTGGTTTCTGTTGGCCTATACGATGGCAGCGGTCCATGGCTTGTAAATCGACTTGCGGGTTCCAATCGCTGTCGAAAAGTACCACTGTGTCTGCTACCGCTAGATTGATTCCGAGGCCCGCTGCCCTGGTAGATAGGAGGAAAACGTTGGTTTTGTCTTTCGGGTCATTGAACTGCTTGATCTGTGCATTTCTTGTTTCGCTGTCGACAGAACCGTCAATTCTCAACGTTTCTAGGCTGTTCAGCTCGCACCAATCCTCGATCAGGTCAAGCATCTTGACAAACTGGGAGAAAATTAGCACTTTGTGACGCTTTTTGATTAACGGCGGCACGAGACTTTGTAGGACCTTTAATTTGCCTGAAGTGCTCAGGAGGACTTCGAGAGTTAGGTCCTCTGGCTCCAAGTAGGGGAAGAAGAAGAGAAAAGTGGAATCGACCACCTGTCTGAGTTGCATCATCATGTTTTGTAACTTCATGCTAGAGAACTCCTTGTGCAGGTGCTCCTCGTACAGCGCATCCATTTCTTTAATTATGCTACTCGGAGGTTCATTATGAGTTTCCTGGTCTTTCAACTTGTATGATATGAACTCCCTGATCGACCTATTGGAAACGGTACCGATGTACTTGGCGTTCAAGGTGAAAAACATTTTAACCAGCTCCTTGAAAATGGTTCTCTTCAGTTTACCGCTCAACCCCATCCTGTACAGCTTACGTTGCATGGGTGTGAGCGGACAGTTAATAATGTATTCTCTCTTTGGCGGTATGATATCTGCCAGCACATTTTTTTTCAGTCTCCTCAACAAGAAAGGCTTTAAAATTGTGTGCAAGTTCGAGATTAGGTTCTTTTCCAATTCATCATTTATCAGTCTATTAAGCTTAGGTGAATCGCTTTGTAAATCCACGTCTTCAAAATTAAACCATTTATTGAAGATTCCAAAATCCGCAAATATATCAGGCAAAATGAAATTCAGCAAAGACCAAAGTTCGCCCAAGTTATTTTGCAAAGGTGTGCCTGTCAGAAGTAACCTATTGCTTGTATTGATCTTCTTCAATTCTTGTATCAGTCTGCAGTTAATATTCTTCAAACGATGTCCTTCATCGACAATCAGGAATTTCCACTGCTTAGACATTATATGCGCAGCATCACGTATAATAATCTCATAAGACGTCACAATCACACCTGTGCCGCCAGTACTCTTGAAAAACTTCCTCAAGATCCTGGTTCTCGCCTTGACACCGTCCTGGTGATGGTACTTGAGTACTGGAATATCGGGAGCGAACCTGCCAAACTCGCTGACCCAATTGTCGACAGTACTTAACGGTGCTGCGATCAAGAATGGTCCCTTGGTATCCATCTCGTAGATAAACGCCAGTAGCGCAATGCTCTCAATAGTCTTTCCCAACCCCATGTCGTCCGCTAGGATCCCATTCAGACCATTTTCATACAGGGTGACAAGCCAATTCAACCCTTCCAGCTGGTATGGTTTCAAGATACAATTTTTCAGCAGCCTCGGCTGCTGTTCAGCGATTTTCTGTTCATCAGGCGAGTTAAAAGTCTTAACTTCCTTACCCTTGAAAAAATCTGTGATACTCCGCGCTGACCTTTTCTGCTTCTTATCAGCCGGTTCGTCCGTCTCTTGCCTCTGCATCGACCGCTCCAAGAGCGTGTCCGCAATCACGCTCGAATAAACCTGACTTTGCGTCACAAACTCATTGAGTTTTTTCAGCTTCGAAGAGACAGTTGCCTCATCCATCTTACCACCCTCATCATCCTCATCGTCATCCTCCTCCTCCTTCTGGTGCTGCTTCAACCTTGCCTCTTGCAATAGTTCGTTCAAATTCTGCTCATCGATCCCATCGTCCGAGTCCAAATCAACATCCGCGTCCCCACTAGTCCCATCTTCCAGCCAAATACGATCCTCACCCTGCTCACCTGCAGTCTCCTCCGATTCGCTCTCGGACAGCCCAACGTCCGCCTGAAGGTCCGACTCTTCCTTTTCCTTATAATCAAGCCGTCTTTGATTCCTGCCATTTCTCAATGATCTCGCCACAGGATGGCGACCACCGCTGCCAACCATGGATCCCAAAGCCTACGAAGACCCTCTACCACTAACACTTCTGGACCAATTTTTCAGCTAACCATTACGCTGCTCGCGTCCCATCTTAAAGGCTCTTGCAAAGCAGAAGCAGACTAAACGATCACAACCAGCCCGGACGACCAAGACGACCACTAGAGCACTCCAAAGGTCCCATAAACGTTGATTAGCACCGCTAGCATCGCTTAACTTCTATAATGAAGGGTTCACGTGACCTTTTTTGTAGTAGATGTTGGTGATTTTTCAACGCCAAGTAACGTCAGAGGATTGAAAAGTTGACCTTTCAAGAGGGAAGAGGCCTAGAGAGCGTAGGAGAGCGATTCGAGTGGGTTTTCTGGGATAGTTGAAGTGCTATGAGTGGTGGTGAAGAGCAATTTTCTAATACTGAGACGGGAGGCACTGCTGAGCCGATAGCTAGTGGAAGTGCACCTCCACTACTGCCTCATTTGCAGCAGCAACAGCTGCAGCAAATGGAGGCAGCAGAGATCAACTATGAGCAAGAAGCACAGAAATTGGAGGATAAGGCTTTGCGGTTTTTGGCGAAACAGGCTCATCCTGTGATAATTCCGTCGTTTGCGTCGTGGTTTGAGTTTTCCGAAGTACATGAGATTGAAAAGAGATCGATTCCGGACTTTTTTGACGATTCTTCACGTTTCAAGACGCCCAAGGCGTACAAGGATGCGAGAAATTTTATGATTAACACGTATCGGTTGTCGCCGTACGAGTATCTGACGATGACCGCGGTGAGAAGGAATATTGCGATGGATGTGGCGTCGATTGTAAAGATCCATGCTTTTCTGGAGAAATGGGGGCTGATCAATTATCAGATTGACCCGAGATCGAAGCCTTCTCTGATTGGCCCCGCGTTTACAGGACATTTCCAGGTGATTCTCGATACTCCGCAGGGTTTGAAGCCTTTTGTGCCCGCTGAACTGGTTAAGGAGGAGCCGGTTGAAGAAGTAGTGCCCGCGGAGGGTCAGGGCGAGCCCAATGGACAGAATGCGAGCGCGGAAGCTCAGAATACGAGCGGCGAAGCTGCAACTGCCGATTACAAGTTTGTTAAACGGGAGCCATTCCCCGTGAATTTATCGCTGAGGAAAAGCGTTTACGACACAACCCAGGATTTTAACGCGCTGCAGTCCAGAGATAAGACATCGAGACAAATTCACAAAACTTTTGTCTGCCACACCTGCGGAAATGATGCGGTCATGGTTCACTATCATAATCTGCGTGCGCGAGACGCAAATCTGTGCTCGAGGTGTTTCCAGGAGGGCCATTTCGGCGCCAATTTCCAATCATCCGATTTCATCAGAATGGAGGATGTTATGCGCACGGGAAGGAGGCAATGGTCAGATCAGGAGCTGCTGCTATTGCTTGAAGCTATCGAAATGTATGAGGATCAATGGGAGAAAATTGCGGATCACGTTGGAAACTCAAAGTCCATCGAGGACTGTGTGGAAAAGTTCCTAAGCCTGCCCATTGAAGACCAGTACATCGATGATATAGTCGGAGATACAAAGCCTAAAGCCGCTGCCAATGGGAAGGAACAAACTAGGGGACTCAATACGGTGGAGGCAGTCGATGCGACGATAAAGGCGTTATTGGATGGGCTACATAAAAAGACGCTCGAAGAAACGATCCCCGAGTCGGCCAGACAACTCTCAGCGAAATACCTCAAAGAAACGCAAGCTGTTGCGCAAGAATTGGTCAGTTTAAAGGTCAAGAAACTAGATCTCAAATTTGAGAAACTGGATAAACTGGAGGCAGCTTTGCAACAGGAAAAAGCAAAATACGTAGACGAATCAGAAAAGATACTGAATGATAGGATATCCTTGAGCAAGCAAGTGAGCGATCTGAACGGTGAATTATCCAACATGAACATTTCCAAGAAATTGGTCTTGATATCGGACCAGGTTGATTCGGGCATTAAGCTTGTCGAAGAGGAAGAAGGAACAGAAGCTGAGCAAGATCAACTGCAGAAGAAATCTGATCAACAGTTAGAGGCCCTATCGTACGCAGAACCTCAAGTCTATAAACCATGGTCTTTGTAATATAATTTAACTGTACTTTAAGTGAAGGTTTCTCATCGACTTTTTCGCCTGACGTAATTAGCACCAACACTTGCCAATATGAATAAAGACTTGCAAAATTGCTGAACGGGGCAACATAAAGCTGCTAGCATGGGTCGTCTAGGGAATCTACTACGTTTGGCTCTAATACCGAGGCTAGCCCTTTGTCATAAGCCTCACGGCTCCGAATCAAGTCATGATGCACTCTCACAAGTTGTGCAACGTATTCAGGACAGTATTTTTCCGTTTTCACCAAGGTATAATTCAGTTCTGGCTACATTGGCTATCCAATTGGCCCCATGTATCGTTATCTACTCCATTCCAGGTCTCAAGGAAAGCCAGAAAGGCAAAGATAGTGCCATTTTACCCATCCTAGTATCATTTGCATTTGGAACCTTACTTGGCGATATTTTCCTACATCTGATACCGGAAATATTCGAGCCTGCTGTTGTACCCCATGCTTCAGCTGCTGTTCTAGGGTCTGCCATGCTCGCAGGCTTCATGCTGTTCCTTTTCGTTGACAAATCACTGAGAGTAATGTCAACAGGCTCCGGAGAAGAAATCTCCCTGTCATCCCACTCACATTCGCATGTTCATGAGCCAGAAGCTGTCAGCAGCGGTACTGAGATCCCGCACAGCGCCAGCGAGCTCACCAGAAGAAAGAAACCCTCTGACACCCCTCAAGACAAGAAAATCGACGTTCCCGCCACTCAAAAGACCAGTGTCTCGCCATACCTCAGCGTCGTTACCGGCTGCGTACACAACATCACCGACGGGATCGCGCTCGCCTCGAGCTTCTACAGCTCCCGCCACATCGGAACCACCACCACCATTGCAGTACTGTTCCACGAAGTGCCACACGAAGTCGGAGACTTCGTAATCCTACTATCGGGCGGCTTCACCTTCACCCAAGCGGTCAAATCCCAGCTCATCACATCGATCGGCGCTCTACTTGGAACCGCCATCGGCTGCGTCCTCAACGAGTGGGGCAACACAACCAATTGGTCTACTCAATCATCCCTACTACTGCCGATCAGCTGCGGTGGCTTCATCTACATAGCGACGGTCGCCGTCGCTCCGCAAGTGCTACAGTCGATCTCGGCGAACAATACACAAGAAACAAGACTCTGGGCTCTACAACTCGTCTCCATCGCTACTGGACTCGCAGTGATGGCAGCGCTAAGACTGATAGAGTAGACTCATCGCAGGATATCTCTTGTATTGTACGAAGAGTTCACTATTTTCATTATCACCTTACCCCCGCGTGTAAACTCTAATTGATGCGAAAACAAGGGTTGGTGAGGATCACCAAGGCCTTGATGATAAATTGAGATCACTATCAGGTCTACTTCGATCTCTTGCACTTGGTAAAGTTGGCAGGTGGACACCTGATCGGTTGGAGATCTTGTTTTCTTCCGATGTCGAACATTTTGTTTGTTATACCAACTGAAGTGTTGCAGTTTTACTCACCTACAGACAAGATAGTCATTACTGGAGAGTTTGACGATTGGAAACACTCAGATTACGTCCTTGAGTACTATGGGGATGAAGGGTATAAAGTAGAGATTCCGAGGATAAGTGGGAAGGAAAAAACGATGTTCAAGTTGGTGATTAATGATCGAGAATGGATCACTTTATCGTATTTTGAGACGGCTGTGGATGATTCTGGCCATACGAATAACGTTTTGAACTACCGTGACTACGAGATGGACGAATCGCTCGATGATGTGACGATCGGGAGTGTAAGACAGGAGAACGAGCAACAGAAACAGTTGCTGAGCTTTACGGCAGAAGTCACCGAGGATCAATTTTTACCGGCTGAGATGCTGGCGACGGCTTCTGCTCCGCAGGTGGGACTGAACGATTACGTGAACATTTCGTCGTACGGGGAGTTGAGCAGCACGGAGGATTTGGAGCTAGCTTGCGACTCAGATTTGGGGTTGGAAGAGACTATCCAGTACGATTCGAACGTCTCGTTTGGAAGCAATCAGAGGCCGCTCGATGGGCTCGTTTCGATGGTAAACAGGGCCAGAACTTACTGGCATGCGTAAGATGGCTACGGGGATAAAACAATCCTGAAATTTGCTGGTACTTTGCTTTATGTTATGTGACAACCCAGGATTCACGGCGCTGAAAGAGCTTTTCAAGAGGATCGAGCTGCTGTGAAGTAGGGTTTGGCTTCCAACGATTTTTATAGATTAGGATATGAGTGGAAGTGGTGACTCGAGATGTGCTTTCAACGGAATAGATCAAGATGATGTGTAATTGCGAGTGTTTGATAGTAGAAAGCCAATCGTTGTGTATGATTCTTGTATGTGTGTCTTTATGAGTGACGCGTCAGGCTTGAAACGCGTTAAGGAAGTCAGATCAAAGCACTTGTTAGATCGTCAACACTCAGAATAGGCGAGCTATCAGGGAAGTAGGATGTCTGAAGTCCGGAGATCTGCCAGGATAAGGAGCAAATCGTCTTTGGAGCCTCAGGATGATGTTGCTGAGGAGGAAGTTCGGGTGGATGTCGACACCGCCATGGAGAGGGCGTTCAGTGACGAAGATGAAAGTTCAGATGAAGGGGAAGATGGCCAAGATGAAGACTATGAAGAGGTTTCAAACGCCAAGAAGAGGAAATCCGGCAGTCAAAAGGGTAGAAGTGCGACCAAACGAGGAAAATCGAATGCTAGCCATGGTTCAAGAGCTCCGTCAAGGAGAGGCAAATCAGTTGTATCAAAAGGCACCAAGGAAGATCAGGAAAATTTTCTTGAAGCAGTAAAGGAGTTCCAACCTACGGAAGTATTCGAGATTTTGGCCACTTCTGAAGATGTTTCAATTGAAGAGTTGGCTAGAAACTGGTTGGAAACCTACAAGAGTGATAGAGAAGAGTTTTTAAAAGATTTTATCAATCTCCTTTTGTGCTGTTGCGGGGCGGTAGCCCATGTGGAAACTCACGATGTTCGAAGCAATGAATCGTCAAACGAAACCATCGAGGAAGTACAACTGGTATTTCAAAGACAGAAGATCCATGAATTTCACCTACTCATCAGCAAAAACTATAAAAGAAAATCAAAGTATCCTCATCTTTACAATAATTTTGTGGAACTCATGTCAAGATTGATGGATCTTGCGGATGAAGCTCAGCTGATATGTACCGAGTCCACTGAGGACGATAGTCAGATAGCCACCGGTCCGTTTGTGCTCGATTTACTCACTTGGCTTTCGACAATGTCCGTTTGCAGGATACGCTGCTTGAGATACATAGCGACTCAAGCGCTCTATCTGTTTCAAGATTACTTGACAGAACATATTGTGGATTTGGAACGAAAATACCTATCCAAGCTATCGAAGCAATTGAAGATGGAGCAGCAAAAAAAGCGACCTAATCAGAAGACAATTGAAAAGCTAGAATCGACCATCGAGGAAGTGCAAAGTAATAAAATGGTTGTACGCGACATCATTGATCAGATAATCACACTGTCGTTCGTCCATAGATTCAAGGATGTCGATAACCATATCAGGTCCCTCTCGATGAAGCATTTAGCCGTTTGGATCCAGCACTATCCTGAGTACTTCATGAAGGTCACATTTCTAAAGTACTACGGCTGGCTCTTGAGCGACTCGTCACCCGAGGTTAGATCTCAAGTCCTCAAGATCTTACCTGATCTGATCAGTAAACAACACAGTAAAATGATCGACAATTCCGCCGTTCGTCAGTTTTTCGAGAGGTTTAAAGAGAGGATACTGGAGATGGCTCTGAAAGACGAAGTTCTAGATGTAAGAATGCATGCGATAAACGTTCTGATTGAAGTAGCCGCTTTAGGGTATTTGGAAAACTCCGAGATTTTGTCAATTTCTAGCTTAATTTTTGACGAGAAAGAGGTCAAAATATCTTCCCGCGGTAAAAGCACCAGGTTCCTCATGGCTGTTTCCAAATTCTTTGCTCAAGTTACCGCTGAGAAAATCAAAGATTTCTTGAATAACCATGCTCTGCCCAATACTCTTTTCGCCATTTCGACACCATCCTTAGTCAAAATAGGTATATTCATGAGGCTTTTGAAAGAGTCTTTTGATTACCATCTTCAGGACAAGCCAGAGTTGGGAAAAAAATCGACTACCCTTTTCCAAGCGGCCGAATTCCTGTATCCTTCGTTCGGCAATTTGATAAAGGAAATATGCTTACTACTGATTTATGATGGAGACCTGGAGCATCCTTCCTTGAATGGTGAAAACCATTCAGAGGAAGGCGAACTAGAGAACCAAGATGCGAATGAATTACTACTACCTGATGACGTGAAGAACTCAGAACTGTACATTACTGTTCTTTACGGCTTATGCTACGGAGGTGCTAATATCAAAACACAACCAAGATTTGATGTTGCCGAGGCCATCCTTCCGCAATTAGACCAGCTTGTAAGCCAGCTATCACTTCAATCGGGCAACATGCTCTCGTCACTTACCGGTATCTTTAATTTATTCTCCTTCGAAGATTGGATTCATACAGGCTATGAAAAGAATATCCGCACAACGCTTGATAAGTTCATAAAGGCATTCTCAGAAGCACAGTTGAGCTGTGAGCTTACCGATGTTAAGTATAAGGCATTTTCAGATACAGTTCAGCATGTCAGGGAGTTGAAGTTGAGTGAGCTTGACCAGTGTTGGCAAAATCAGGCAATACATATCAAGATCTTGCTTGAGAAATTCTTGGATGAAAGATTGAACGGTGAAGATGACAACATTGCAGAGCTTTTTGAGCTTTTAAACACCATGTTCATCAACAAGTTAACTCTGCTGGGGAAATATTACCCAATTGAGTTGTCCGATTCTCTACTGGACAAGTTTCTCAGCAAGTATCTACTACAGATACCGCTTTACTCCGCTCAAATGGATTACAACCTTATGAAACAGATTAATTTTAACATCCTAGCTCTAACCGCAGCCTGGGAGATTGAGAAATGGGCCGATATTTTGAGCAACAGAACCATGGGTAAAAATGACGAACAAATACCACAAATTGAGGTCCAATCTCTTCACAAGACTCTTGATGCCATCAAGAAAGTTTTGAGTGCCATACACAATGATGATAACGGCAATGCCAATAAGCTTTCCAGTAACTTTTTACTAAAATTGGCGCTAGCGAATCCTCTTATTGACATGATTATTTCGATAAAGGTCTTCGAGCTCAGGTTAACTGATCATCACCGCTCGTTACAGCAGTCTATGGAGGAATTGGCGCCCGGACAATTACCTCCGGAGATCAATTCTGCTCTGTTGAGCATTTTCCTCTATCTTGAGGGCTTATGTGCTCAGAAACTTGGTGTTCATCTGGAGAGGTCTCCGGAGGAAGATGCTAACCTTAACGACATCGACGATGAGTATATCTCGAAGGACTGCGAGAAACTTCTTCTAATGTTTACAATCAAGCTAAAAGGTTTAATGAAGATTGGTGTCTTGGACAGGGAAACAACAGATAGAATCGCTTTAAACAAATCAAAATTGCCACCGCTATTTGCCCAAGTGATCGACGACACAATTTTCGATCAAGAAAAGAAACTCCACAGTAAGCTGCAATACGTCGGTGAGCCAGTACCTGAAGAACCTGAAGAACCTGAGGAACCCGACGATATCGACATGTTACGAGATGATCCTATTGAGGATTCCGAAATATAGCAGTCAGAAAGCTAGCTAAACAAGTGGCATAATTCATGTCAAGTCATTATTTCATATATAATTGTATCATTTGCATTTTTCTGTCGCGGCGTTCCTTTAAATGCCAGTACTTAACACCATTAAGCATCGCATGAGATCGAAAGACTACAGGGCAAATGGGTCTTATATCGAAGCTTTTACTTATAGTATCAATCGTACTTATTGGGCATTCAGGGTTCTCTAGTTATGAATTCCACCAAATTGTGAAATCTTTCAAGAATGGCGCATCGGGATCTTCGATTCGGATTCCAAAGGACATACTCTATGAAACAATAGTTGGTCTCGTTATCTTTGTGTTGAGCTCATTCCTTTCATTTGAGAAGCTCAGCTATATTCCTTTACTTGGCCCCAAGAAATTGCTCACGCAGGGCCAATATCTGTTGGATATTGAAATGAGCAAAGCTACCAACGTCGATAACCTGATCGGTAGCGATCCCGCAGGCGCTGTCAACTTTACACCAAATTTCGTCGACATCATGGCGAAGAGAGCTCAAGTTAAAGAGTGGGAAGCAAAGAAAGACATCTAAACTGTATAAATAGGCTTATCTATCATGATCTACTCTGGCTATTGTAAAATGGGTTCCCCTCGACATTCGAGCCACTGGCCCCAGCGTTCGTACTTGTCTGGCGATTTGCCCAATTCACAGAAGCAGAGGGCGCTCCATCCGTGGGATCTAGTTGAAGCCTCTTGCCATCCAAAGGGCTAATCTGGAACGAAGAATCTACGCTAACAGGCCCAGTCAGTTTCCGGTCTTCAACATTATCAGGTTCCAATCTAGCTGACGATCGTGTTAGGTTCTTTCGTTGTGATTGAATTCGTAGCTGCAGCTTTTCCTCTTCCAACTCAGCTATCAGTTCAGCAACATCGTCCTGCGACAATTGCAATGTGGTGGGTGGTCTCCTCAACATAGCCCAAACGATCTCTGCTACAAAGTGTCTTGCAAGAATCTTGAATGGTCCAGCCGCACCGTCCTTTAATCATTATACGCAAAGACTGCGAACACAAAAACATTGTGAACGCATACACATCAAGAATAAGCCCATAGCCCAAATTGCAACTGCTAAAGCAAGCAAACCTCTTAATTCACCATCAGAAGAGGTTCATCAAGAACAATACTAAACTGCACTTAGGCGGCAATTTTCTCTTCCCGAACATCAAACTTAAGAGCCTTGTTGGCGCAATCGGTAGCGCGTGTGACTCTTAATCACAAGGTTAGGGGTTCGAGCCCCCTACAGGGCTTAATTTTTATTTTTTTTGAAAAATTCTATCGTTTAAGATGTCTTTGTGTTCAAATCGTAACCGTAGGGATACGCAATGGGTGGCGGTTGATCAGAGAACAATCATTATAACTCTAAGGATCTACCCAGTGTTAATTAAGGTTTCCAACGACTCAGAAAGACGGTTTAGATTGAGTTAGGTTCTTTTAAAAAATTTTAACAGCTCATCTTTCGGTTGAAACCAATTAAAAAATGGACGTCGATGTGGATCGGGGGACGACAACGAGTGGATATGATCCAGATATACATATGGGAGCCACTTGTCGAATCTGTCGAGGTGAAGCAAGTGAAGAAAATCCTCTTTTCCATCCATGTAAATGCAAGGGATCGATCAAATACATTCATGAGTCATGTTTAATGGAATGGATTTCTTCAAAGAATATAGACATTAGCAAACCAGGTACGACGGCTACGTGTGATATTTGTCACTATCCGATAAATTTTAGTACTACTTATGCGGAGAATATGCCTGATCGGATACCTATGTCCCTGTTGTTGAAAAGGAGTTTGATTTCATGTTTTCATTTCATCAAGGATGGATTAACTCTGAATTTGGCGGCAGTTTTGTTTTTATTTGGTATTCCCTTGACTTGGAACTTCTTTGGAAAGCTTTATACGATAATTTTGGATGGCGAGCTACCTTACAAGGGGGATTTCCACAAGAGCATTGTTTATGGGTATCGAGACGATGTTTCTGATAATACGAGCTTATTATTGCAATATACTTTGAACTATAGGTTCTCAATATTACAGATATTAATGGTGGTCATCCTTCACATTAGTCTATACTTTCAATATGACATGATTGTGAGAGAAAGCGTAATGGGTAAGATGATTCTACACAAGATTGGTCCGCAATTCACAAAGGAGGAGTTGATAAAGATACAGTTGAAGGAAAGATTTCCGATGATGGATGAGCAAACGATCGAACATGTTGCACGATTGATGAAGGCCAGAGACGAAGAAACACAACAGCGTGGCACACAAGAAGCGGCGCAATCTGAGGATGAAGGAGACGAGGAAAATAATGAAAACGCTCAACAAGCAGGTAGCGACAATGATGAGGAAGAGACTACCAACGCATCTGTGACAAACCTCCGTGGCAACTCAATATTTGATTCAGACTCCGACAGAGACGAAATAGATGGTGAAGAACCAGAAGGTAATCTAATGAACAACGCCATGGATATGGATGAAACTGATATTCCTCTCCAGGGGCCGTTTGATGCGTTTAGAAACCGCCAAGCTCAAAATGAGTTTGATAACTTGATTGATCGACAAAACGAATTGGCTAATGGGCAACCGATTAATATCGTAAATCCAAATGATGAAGAAATTGGCGAAGAACGTTTGATGAATGAAGAAGTTGAAGATGAATTGAATCAGCAAGTACCCCCACCGATCGTTATTAATTTGAAATTGAAACTTACAAATGTTTTGGCTTACTACATTGTAGCTGAAGTGGTGATAGCAGCTTATTTAGCTGTTGCTTACTTATTACCAACCGTGGTAGGGTTTGGTCTGTTAAAGATCCTAATATTTTTCGGCAAAATTTTGGGGAATGGTTTAGTTCAGCTGTATTATCTATTTCAATTACAAAAGCCTTACCGTTTCGCCTTGAAGAACATACCAATTTTTGAGCGGACTGCTTCGTGGATTTCGAACAACGTTGTTGACACCTGGATTTACTATTATGACGGATACATTAATAACACCCTAAAATCATCGATGCTTGTGAGAAGTCTTCCTGCTTTAGTATCCTACATCGCCACGATAACCATCATAAGTATTGCCTCCGAGCTAATATGCAAAGGCTATGGGCGGGAAAGAGGCATGAAAAATCGTACCAGAAGGTTCCTTTTCCAGATTTTGTTTGCCATCAAATGCACTTTCAAAGTTTTCACGTTATTCTTCATTGAACTTGCTGGTTTTCCAGTCTTGGCTGGTTTAATGTTGGATTTTTCAATCTTTGCTCCCTTGCTTAACCCAGGGAAGCAATTATGGGCTCCGCAAATATGCACCGCTTGGCCACCGCTAATTTTTTTCATTTATTGGACAATCGGGACTCTGTACATGTACTGGTTCGCCAAATATATTGGTATGATAAGACAGCATATTATAAGACCAGGCGTCCTCTTCTTCATTAGGTCTCCTGATGATCCCAATATAAAGATATTACATGACAGTCTGATTCACCCTATGAGTATTCAGGTATCCAGACTTTGCCTTTCCATGTTCATTTATGCCGTCTTCATCATCGTAGGTTTCGGTTTTCACACCAGGTTCCTGTTCCCCGTACTATTAAATTCGAAATTACTGACGACTAACAACTTCATCAATTTCTGGGCCCCAACAATATATGTGATACCCTTTTACATCACTAAACAAATCGTCGAGTCAAAGCCGAGTGTCAACCTATACATCAGGAAATATTGGGAACGCGCATTCGATGTCTCTGCAAGGAAACTCCGTTTATCGTCATTTATTCTTGGCCACGATATTCCAATGGAAAGAGGTCATGTTCATTATCGGAATTTCTTTTACAAGTACTTTGCTAAACGGAAGGCTGAACTATCCAATCCCCAGCTTTTTACTTGCCCAAAGACTTTAGATCAAGCGAAACAGTTATTCAAGGAAGATCGTAATGTTCACGCATATTTTATCCCAGATGGTATTTTAATGCGTGTTCCTTCGTCCGATATAGTTTCCAGAAACTACGTTCAGACTTTGTTCGTTCCAGTTACTAAAGATGATAAACTTCTAAGGCCCTTAGATTTGGAGGTTATTAAGGCACGTAATAAACGTAATGCTGGCGATTTTGGCTATCTTGATGAGCAGAACACTGAGTTTGACTCATATTCGATTGTTTACACTCCGCCAAATTTCAGAGCGAGGTACCTCATGTTGCTAGTTTTCGTTTGGCTTTTCGCATCACTACTAGTCCTGTTGACAACACTTCTTTGCCAATACGTTGTCACTGTCATCGTTGCAGTTATCCTGGTTCCCATTGCCGGATTGTTGCCAAACACTCATTTCGGATACGAGGCCTCCAAACACTTCATCGAGAACAAATTCCAACAGCTCGATATATTTTTCGTTTGCGCCGGTGCAATCCTGTTATCGGTATTGCTTGAGAAATATCATGCCTACAAAACGTCGAGAATTAACCTAGCAGATCATATTATCCCCGTCGCCAACGAGGGCTTAGACGAGCCGGAGCATAATGCCAACCATTTTTTGGAGCGAGCTCAGGCTCCCCGGGCGCAAGACATGCGTGCCACCATCGAAAATTTTTTGAATCATGGGGAAACAAAATTCTTCGTTTATGTGGTCTGTATGCTGGCGGTTATGTCCATTCGCCACGTCACGCTCTCCTTCAATCTACGCTCACTAAGAACTTTTGGTCTAGGCTATCTTTCAAGAAAACATTTCAAAGAGTTCGAAGTGACATTCTCACCAACTCGGATATTGAATGGAAGATTTGAAGAATTAGCAATCCTGCTGCTGGAAAATTTGACGACATTATACATCGGTAGAAAGGCTGCAAGTAATAGACATCGTCCATTTCTCACATGGTTCAAGATCATATCCCAGGATTTGTTAGATCAACTTTCATTCATTCTTTACACGACGGTCCCGCTCGTCTTATCATGGGTCTTCTTCTCTTCCTTGGAGTATTTGTTGCATTCCGATCACTACACATCATTTGGCGCTCCAATGAGATTTTTATGGCGCTATAGACTTCTGCCGCAGTCAAATGACATTCAATGGACTATACCCCAACATATGTGTTTCCTATCTCTTTACGTTATCATGAGCAGTTATATTGTTTGGCAAGGGGCGTCTGCAGCCAAGAAGTGGTTCGGCATTGCCATGCAAAATGTCAAGGATGAGGTTTACGCCAAAGGCAGATCCTTACAAAACTTTTCTGGAAGTGATGACTGAGACTTCGATACATAAGATTTATTGCATAATATATATATCTCTATATATATATCTTTCATTTCATCATCACAATTAGCTTCCTCAAGATGCTGAGACTAATGTTCATTAGATTATATGCTTAATGACGGGCCAAACCCATAATGCAGAGTTAAACTAGCGCTTTGGGAAAGTTCTTCCCGGTTCATGCCACCGCTAGTCAGATGTAATCATTTCGATATGATGACCTGTAGACAATTCGTCGACGAGATCGCTGTCCGATCCATTAGGCGACCGTGCTTTCAGTCGATGATGAGTTCTGATGCTATTTCTCGCCAGGAGCGGGGCATCTGATAGAGATCTACTGACCGGGATACCCTCATCTGACATCCTGCCGTTCAATTCCGTGTCCAATTTCCTTTGAACTTGAGTCAAAGTATCCCGTCCTATCAAGTTTACGTCATCATCATGTGTGTTATCAGATAGGCTGATCATCCCGTCATTACCCACTGAGGATTCCGAAGACTGGGAATCTCTTGTTCCTGCTCCAATCGCGAGAGAAGACGATTTGTCTTCATTTATGGCAAGGTCCTCCAAGGGTCCTGGAGACGGAAAACTCCGTCTTTTAGCTTCCTGGTTATCTAATCTATCCAACAACCGTGTTGATACTAGACGCTTATTATTTTCGTTATCCCTAGTAGGTTCCCCGCTTCTCGAGCCAGAAGTCCTAAAGTAAGGTGAGGTAGTCACAGGTAAAGTATCTTCGTTCGATGGTTTCATAGGTGAACTTTCTAGATATCTCCTCTGAGATAAAGGGAGCATCAAAGACTGTGTACTATTTGCAGAGTCACCTTTATTTTGATGGCGAATGTGTGAGTTACTTGGCATTTCATTGAGCTCTTCTTTCTTGTCTGTTTCAGATGAATGCTGAAAGTTTGTATTGCTAGAGAAATTCTCGTTAGATGCCATCGTTGCGCTAAGTGAGTCTGTTTGTATTAGTTGATGTGAATTGTACTCATCCGGATTTTCCACTGACTGGTTATTTTGACACGGTTGCGCTTCCCTGTGCTTCGAAAGCTCTTCTATAATTTCAAGGTCACCCTCGTCTTCCTCCTTATGAATATCAGAATTACCTTCTCTCGATTCATTTTTTTCTTCCATTAGTTTGATTTGCTCCTTCTGTAAGTGCCACAGAATATCTCGCAGGTCTCGTCTCGCCGAACTTCTCTTGTTTCTCTCGAAGTACTCATTTATTGTCTTAGTACTGGCCTTGCTTCTTGACTTCGCCAACCTCCAAATTTCAATCGTTCCTTGTGGGTTTTCAAAGAATTTCATAGTATTCAAAATAACATGCACGCCGCAATCACTCAAATTGGGTTGTTGAGGGACTGCACAGGTCTTCATCTTGATAAGGCTTTTGTCCAGATCGATTGAGTATTTATCCTTCGCATATGCTATCAGGAAGTCCTTCAACGGGTCTATTTCTCTAGAGTGCGTTTGTCTAAGAGAATCGAAAGTCAGAATCTTGACTATGGGAGCACTAACAGAAACTTCGTCATCGTCTTCTTCGGTCGTTGAAGGTGTATTATTGCGACTCGACAAGCGGCTAACGATGTCGCCAGCTGGAGCTTCCGGCGAAGGTCTTGGCGATTTGCTAACCGTGCCGGCGTAGGCAATTTTGGAACTCAGCTTTGCTTTCTCATTATCGCCGAGTCTCTCAAAGAATTTCATTAATGAGTCTAGATTTGTGATGATGCAACCAAACCAATGAAAATTGATATTGATCGGTACCACGACGTACTTCTTTTGGAAAAGATTGCTATTGCTAACCCATTTTTTAATATTCCCGTAATAATCCGTGGGGTCACTTATCAGCTTCGTGTAGAAGAAAGAGGACATTATGTAGACTTCTTCATGGGTGACAATCGAGTTTCTGACAGCTTTCTCCACGTAATACTTGGTAAAAAAATCCAAGATGGTATCGTTAATCCAATCATGGTTGTACAGGCATTTGAAATCTTGATTGGTAATTGTGTAGGAAGCTCCATCATCAAACTTATAGCATAGTTGTGGTTCAAACCTTTCGGGAGTCTCACGCTCCCCTTCGTCATCCAGATTCCATAGTTTGCTTTGAGCTAGATTAGGTGTCTTGCTTCTAGTCTGCCTGATAGTATCCAGATTAGAAAATGCATGCTTTTGAAGGTTGTCTTTTCGAGTGTAAAATGTGCTTGTAGAGACGACCGGTATGTGTGTGCTTCCTTTCACACGCTCAGGCGATGAAGGAACAACGATCCTGTGGGCTGAATCAGAAGACGAGCGTGAGTGTGAATGTACTCTTCTAGGCTCTAGCGACCGGAACCTTTCCTTATGCAGAAACTTGGATCTTGGTTCATCAGGCGGCGACTCTTCCACTGGTTCCTGCTCAATCGAACCCAGGGCACGGAGCTCCTTTTTCAAATCTTCTTGCGTAGGAAGAACACAAATCTTACATTTTTTGGAATCTCTCAAGTTTGCTTGCACCATTTTAATCCTGTTCGTGTTATTGCTGGTAAACTGCAGTACCGTCGTAGACGGTACTTCCGCACTTTTCCCAGAGCCAAATTTGCGTCTTGAATCCAACTGCAGACGTCTCGGCGTTCGAAGAACAAACCCAAGACATGTACAGCTTTCGTCAACCAAGATTCTCGCACAGTCTCTGCAAATATCGAGCTGTGTCTCTTTATTTTCCATCCTATTCAAGGTAAACTGCACTCGTGGACCCGTAGAGTCTGTGAAGAAATCCAAAACAGACGGCGATTCGTAATTCGTATCACCATACACATCCAAAGTGCTCAGTTCGCCATTGATCGAGCACTTTATAACCTCAGCGCAAGCGCCCTCGGTGCTTTCCAGCAAAGTAACACCTCCAGAGGCACGCTCGCAGTCCTCCAAACCCCCAGAACTCCGCGCTTCAACCATCCCATATGTTTTCCCGCGATCTGCCGCCAGCGAGCCGCCAACATTCAATCCGCGATTACTCCTATATCGAAGATCCGTGTATCTCGTCGGACCACCGTTCAACAAACCACCATTCCTGCTCCGTTCACTCCTCTGTCGTCTCGTTCCACTGTTTTCATCACTGATAAGGTCTACAGGCCTCGGACCGCCGCTCCTCAACTTCTTCCTAGGCATTGTGGCTCCCATATACCGACGCTGACCATCACCCGGGCCCAGATCCCGCATCAAACCGCACCAACAAGCCCTCTCATCCATCTTAAACTCGTCGTTAACTGCTTATTTACGCCCCGATCGCTTGCTTATATGCACATCACACCGTACGACACCTTATAAAATCCACCTCAAACGCCGAGCCGCCCAGCTTTAAACTGTTCTGCCTGTCTTGGAACGATCCAGGACTATCGACTGCAATGCTCTCTTCTAGCGGTCAAACCTCCTGCTTTACTGCCTTCTATTCGCTTTATTGGCGGTTAGCCGCTTTTGAAAAGTGTCCGGATTGGTAGGTGCCCGGCCGGACAAAAAATTTTCAAGCTGTAAGCGAAATAGAGGTTGACCAGGTATATCAACGGTGATTGAGAGATCTGAGGCAGCTTGTAGCGGCTGGATAGGTCTGGTGTGTCGTTTGGAAGGGTTATAATGCTAGGAGGAGGAATGGGAACGAGAAACGCGGCGGTGGTGGCGCGGCGAGGAGCGGTTTTGGAAGGAAGTCGTGCTCTGTTCAGTAGCAGTGCTTATAGGTTGCAGAATCCGCGGTCGCCGATTCAGATCTTCAGGGAGACGTTTAAGAAGGAGTGGCAAAAGTCTCAGGAGTTGCAGGATAATATCAAGACGTTGCAGGATGCGTCCGGAAGGCTGGGAGAATCGGAAGCGTACAAGAAAGCGAGAGAAGCGTACGTTAGGGCGCAGAAAGGGTCTACTATTGTGGGAAAGACGTTGAAAAAGACTGGGGAAACGATGGAGGACATTGCGGCGAGGGCTTGGGACTCGGAGATCGCCAAGAGCACGAGACAAGCGGCTTCGGCGACAGCGAAGAAGATTGACGAGAGTTTGGAACCTGTGAGACAGACTAAGATCTACAAGGACGTGTCTGAGGTGATGGACGACGGAAGCAGCTCGCGGTATGGGGGGTTCTTGACCAAGGAGCAGAGAAGACTCAAGCGGGAGCAGGATTTGTTGTCCGGGAAGAGGACCAGAGCGGTGAAGGGGAACGAAGAAGCGGGAACGGCGCTGGTGGCGACCAATATTGAAGCTAAGGAGTCGTTTGGCAAGAAAGTGGAGGATTTTAAGGAGAAGACATTGATCGGGCGTGCACTACATCGTGTGAAGAGCAAACTATGGGACGAAAGCGGGAACCCTCTGATTGTGTTCTTGAGGAAAGTGTTTGGCAAGATCGGCGGGTTCTTCGCGGAGACCGAGGCTGCCCGCGTCTTGGGCCAGTTCAAGATGATGGACTCTACTTTCAGCAACGAGTCCTTCACCAAACATCTCAGAGAGTACATCATCCCAGAGATCCTCGAGGCATACGTCAAGGGCGACGAGAAAGTGTTGAAAAAATGGTTCAGCGAAGCGCCATACAACGTCTACGCTGCTCAGCAGAAGGCGTTCCGCGAACAACAGCTGTTTGCAGACGGCCGTATCCTCGATATCAGAGGCGTCGAGATCGTCAGTGCCAAGATGCTGCCCCCACAGGACATTCCCGCGCTAGTTGTCGGATGCAGAGCGCAGGAGATCCATCTCTACAGAAGGGCAAAGACGGGCGAAGTGGCTGCCGGCCATGAGTCCAACATCATGATGAGCTCATACGCTATGGTCTTCACACGTGATCCCGAGCAAATCGACGACGAAGAGACTGAAGGCTGGAAGATCCTCGAGTTCGTTCGCGGCGGCTCCAGACAGTTCACCTAATCGCCACTCTCCAACCTCGCATTTTGTAAATAGTTCACCGGTAAACGAATGCATTGAATGATCAGCTGTGGTATAAATCCTGTACAATATAGAAGAGTCATATACGTTTCTTGGCTTTCACAAGATCAACGCCCAAAACCATCCTATATATCGAACTACCCAATCTACGGCCCTGGTACACCACCTGCCGCAACCAAGGTTTCATCAAGATCAAAATACTCGTCCAAAGCAGGCCCTGAACAAGCGGCATCACTATCACATCTCGTACCACCACTTTGCACACCACCAATCTACTTACCTTGGCCGGCTGCACCTTCTGAAGCTCGCTGATCACCACGGGATCTACTATACCCATTTTCCTCCATTGCGAAGCCCTCTCCCGCTCCGCTTCCCGCGCCAAAGCCTTCCTAAACGTCTGCTCAAACCTGGTATCTGGCACAGCATAACTGGCGTTCATCCTGGCCTTACTGCCCTTTATATAGTGCTCTTAAGGTGTGTTAGCTTGAACGTTTAAAGCGACGGTTCTTACAATTTTTCAGTAAGGCTTACTAGTAAAGCATCAAACTGGTGAAGATCAGACGTTGTAGCGAGAAGTAGAGCCCTGGAGGTTGTTTAAGTCGGTGTAATGAGTGAATCAGGTCCACAGGTGAAGATTAGAGAGGCTACGAGAGATAATGTGGATTTTATCCTGTCGGATGTCGACCTGGCGTTGGCCAACTCTCTGCGTAGAATAATGATTGCTGAGATTCCGACACTGGCTATAGATTCTGTGGAAATTGAGACGAATACTACCGTTTTGGCCGATGAGTTTATTGCCCATAGATTGGGGTTGATTCCGCTGCAGAGTGCGGATATTGAGCAGCTGGAATACTGTCGGGATTGTTTCTGCGAGGATCATTGCGATAAATGCTCTGTGGTGTTAACGCTACATGCCATTGGAGAGAGTGAAAGTACGACGAACGTTTACGCCAAGGATTTGGTGATTGTTTCGAATCTTATGGGACGTAATATAGGGCATCCGATCATACAGGATAAAGAAGGGAATGGAGTGCTGATTTGCAAACTGCGGAAGGGACAAGAGCTGTCGATGAAGTGTGTGGCAAAGAAGGGTATAGCGAAGGAGCATGCCAAGTGGGGTCCCGCAGCTGCTATAGAGTTTGAATACGATCCATGGAATAAACTAAAACACACAGACTACTGGTACGAGCAGGATATCTCAAAAGAATGGCCTGCGTCGAAAAATAGCGAATACGAGGATCCACCGAACAAGGACGATGCGTTTGATTACACAGCGAAAGCCAACACTTTTTACATGAACGTGGAAACGGTCGGTTCGATCAGCTCCGATCAGGTGGTCCTGAGGGGCATAGACACGCTGCAAAAGAAGGTTGCATCGATACTTCTCGCACTGAATCAGATGGACCAGGACAGGGTTAATTTTGCCACAGCCGCGCATGCCGGCATGGCTGGTGCTCATGAGCCGGGCGCCGCAGACGTTGCAATGGATGGAATGCAAGATCAGGTCCCATACGGCAACGGGAGCGGTGCTTACGACGAGGCTTGGTGATTTATAAAAAAAGTAGACAATTCTGTAAAAGTACATGATATAACTAATGAGATTCATTCCATTGGCAGCACTTGTCAAACGCTACGAGGTTACCGCCGAATATATCCAGCGAACTGCCGTAAGTCAGATCCACCTTGCCGTGACTCAGCCTCTCGACGAGCTTCAAATCATCAAAGCTCTTAGCGCCGCCCGCGTAGACGATCTTAACGTCCAGGTTCTTTGTCCATTCGTACAGTTTTGCCACGAGCTCTTGGTCGATACCGCGACATAAACCCTCCACGTCAGCCGCGTGAATCAAAAACTCATCCGTGTACTGGCAGAGCTTCTGGAAAGTCCGTTCACTAAGCTCCAAGTCCGTAAGCTTCTGCCATTTGTTCATTGCGACTATCCAGCGTGCCACTCCGTTGTCCATTTTCTTCCGACAGCTGAGATCGACCACCAAACGATCCTTACCGCATATCCTGCTCATTTCCGCCAATTTTTCCAGCTCAAAGTGCCCCTCAGCGTCAAACAGCCAGCTAGTAACGATAACCTTGCTTGCATACCGCAACCATTCCCGACAATTGGCACTATTAATCCCTCCACCCACCTGCAAAAACCCCGGAGCAGCTTTCAATGCTCCCAGTGCTGCCTCATCGTTATTGGGACCCAACTTGATGACATGACACCCGGTAACACCATTGTCCTTGTACAGTCCCGCATAGTACGAAGACGGCTGTTGCGACACAAAATTCGTCCTAGGACCCTGCTTCTCGCTCTCAGTCAAAGTACCACCCACAATCTGCTTAACCTGACCATTATGAAGGTCAATGCACCCTACAAACCTCGTCATACCGGCCACTACCGCTCTTCTAGCTACAATGCCAAGCCAATACAAGCGCCCGTCTCTTGTGATACGTAATTTTTCAGTCTAGCTGAAATTGCATCCGATGAGCAGCGCAGCAGCGCAGCGGGAGCATCGACTGGACGAGCAGGATGAGCGAGGACGCCCGGTTGCTGGAGATCCAGCGTAGGGCCTTTGAGCGTCAGTTCGGGTCGCTCGAGTCCATGGGGTTTAGCGATAAGACCAAGCAGCAAGACGGCAAGAGTGAGAGTGAGAGTGAGAGCGCGAGCGAGAGCGAGAGTGAGAGCGATAGCGACAGCGATGGCGCGAGCGAGAGCGAGTTGGGGCAAGAAGACAGCGATGGCGAGAGCGACAGCGAGATCGCGCCGCGAGTGATACGGTTCAACGGCCCTGCCGATCACTACGTACCGCCCTCCAAGAGCGAGCAGCGGCAGCTGCGAAGCGGCAAGCCGCTTCGCAGCAGTAAGCCGCTCCGCGCTGCGAAAACGCAGCCCGACAACGACCAGCTCGAACAACAAAACCTGCAAAACGACATCGAACTGCAACGGTTCCTCCAGGAGTCCAACCTGCTCAGCGCGCTCGACACAGACGACGCCCACTCGGGCAAGGCGCGTTCCCGCACGCTCGAGATGCGACTGCGCGAGCTCTCCGCGACCAACGCGCGCGACACAAACAAGCTAGAAAAGATGCCGATCCAGATCCGCAAGGGAATGGTCGCCAAACACCTACAGAGAATCAAGAAACACGAGCACGACGCCCGCGAGGGCGGCGTCGTGCTCTCGAGCGTGAAACGCGGCCACTTCCGCAAGATCGACAAGACCTACCGAAACGACATCGAAAGACGTATCGGTACCACCATCAAGAAGAAACAGTCCCTCGCCAGCAGACCGCGCCAGCGCGGTCTCAAGATAAACGCCGTCGGCAAGTCGACCAGAAACGGACTTGTCATCGCGAAGCACGAGATTGCCAGGATAAACGGCACCAAACGGCTGAAATAGCCGCCGACACCGCTTTCGCGCCCTAATTAATATGACCAGACGCACGTGGCTGAGCGAGACCGGTTTTTCTCGCTGTTGACGAAACCGGAAACTATCTGCCATCCGGCGTATAGACAATGCAACAACGGTTGTTCTTGTAGTATGTAATGCAGAGATATAGTATGGCTTCATTCCCGGGGATTTTCAGTTTCTCTTGATGGGTAGAGTAGTTTTCATTCTTTTTAGCGTTCGCTTCTGGCGATCTTAGACTGGAATTTTTCATCTTGGCTGGAGAAACCAGTGGCAGGATGCACGACGAGATGTTGGACGTTCCGAGAGCGTCCAGGAGCGTGCTAGACCAGGTCGACGAGTATCTACATGAGGAGGGACACCCGGGTGAGAATGGGGATGGTAATGCGCTACAGGGACAGGAGTCCAGGTGGGGTCCGGACGCCATGGAGGACCTGGACCGTCTTTCGCATTCGCTGTTTGTCCGGCGCGGAGCGGAGCGCGCCAAGGAGGAGAGCGGGGTAGTGCGGCCGGACATGGTTTTTTCGCCGATTTCGTCGCCGCTGGTGATGCCGGCGAGATCGACGTCGCTGGGCACGTACGATACGCCGTTCATGCTGCCGCAGGCGGGTACCGGGTCCGGGCCCAACACCACGACGACGACGCCGTTCCTGAACGGTTCGATGGCGAGCAACTCGTCGACTTCGCTGACGAGTCTGCGGAGGAAGTCGAGCAAGGCGGGTGCGGTGAGCCAGTTCTCGCCGCTCAGCTCGCCTGCGCTTACCGCGATAGACCAGGCGCCCGTGGTGAACTTTGCGCTGCCGGAGTCGACGATCGCGGGGACGAGAGCGAAGAAGAAGCCGTACAGCTCGGCGGCCGCGGGGATCGGCGCTAAGATCAGCAAGAATAGTCCGCGGATCAAGCCTGCGGCCGCGAGCAGCTCGCGGCGGCAGTACACCGCGGAACAGTTCAAGAACAGCTCGCCCGTGATGTCCGCGGACGCTAGCGCGTCCGCGTGGGACGAGGCGATTTTCAGACTGCCCGAGAGCAGTATGGGGGAGCGGGCGGGGCCCATGTGGCACGACGAGCCGACGCCGCAGTCGTCTTCGTCGCCGGAGCCGCGAATGACGCCAGCCGCGCTCGCGAACTACCCCAAGGTTATCCTACCCTCGACGAAGCCGTACCGGCACGACGAGTCGATCAGCCCGAAGGATCTGGTGCCCGAGACCAGTCCGGGCGACGAGAAGGTGCTGCGGGCGACAGAGTCGCCCGTGATCAAACCAACGTTGCACCACCACCATCACCACCACCAGCAGGAATCCTTGTGGAAATCCAGCGGAAGGCATCCGTCTCTGACACCGAAGATAGACGAGGTGCAAGAACCAAAGCGGGCCGCCTGTCGGCCCGCTAACCGGAAAACCGTTTCGTCGTCTTCGCTGACCGGCGGCAATGGCTCCAGCGACGACGGCGAGCTGTCCAAGAAAGAAGTACACAAGGTGGCCGAACAGGGCCGTAGAAATCGTCTGAACAGCGCGCTGACAGATCTCAGCTCGCTGCTGCCTCCGGAACTAAAGGAATCGATACCGATCCCGTCCAAAGCCACTACGGTCGAGCTGGCCTGCACGTACATAAGACAGCTGCTGGCCACGAAGAATGCATCCAACAAGACATAATGATTACCAGTATTTAACATCGTTTATCGAGTTTTAATGAAATTTTGAGAGTATCACGTGACTGGAGATTCTCACTTCGAGGGCCAATGAAATTGCATCGTTTTTTCACTCCCTTGGCTATTTTCCATGAAGCCGATATAATACCAACTGTTTACTACAGTTTATATATTGAACACTTCTAGAGGTGGGACGGCCGCTGGAGATAGTTTACGAGGGTAAGGTTCACGATGATTAGCGCAGTCACTGAGTTTTTGGAGGAGATTAAGGAATCTTTTGTTCCTACAGTTGCCAAGGCTGAAGATGAGGTAGAAGAAGTATGTTGAGATCGATGTCGAAGTACGCTGATGTGTCCGTTACTAACTCTGGTTGCAGGAGAACGAGGAGGAGGATGACGAGGATGAAGACGAGGACGAAGAAGAGGAAGAAGAAGAAGAAGCTGGCGATCAGCTCGACCAATTGAGAGAGGAGTGCAAACAAACGCCCGAGGGTAAGGAAGCGGTTCACCACTACATGGAGTGTGCCGAGAGAGTCCAGAAGCAAATGGAGCAACCGGGCTACGAAGATCTAGAATACAAAGAAGACTGTGTGGAGGAATTTTTCCATTTGCAACACTATTTGGACGGTTGCGCTGCACCAAGACTGTTCAACAAGTTAAAGTGAATCAGTGGGAACCACGAACCAACGAGTAATGTACAAAATTTTCCCATCGGAACCGCCATTTTCCGATAATGAACAGAGACAAGAAAGAACAGCCACGAAGTCTATGTAAATCTCCTTTTTATTAAAGCATATTCATACACGCGCCAGTACGCCAGCATGCAACCGATAGCAGGCGGTTCCACTAGACTAGTAGTGCTATGGCAGTTATATGCGTGTTGTCCGGGTAAGCAAGTCCCAAAACATCCGTACATCTTATTATTACCTCCGTACATCTTGTAATTCTTGAAATTTCCCGCTTTGTTTGTGTCCCCGCGCAGTCATTCCCTGGCGGCTTGGCAGTGACGCAACTTTTGTCTCGCCAACAATCGTCAATTTGCAGAATGTCGATGGGTCGCAGGTTCGTGCGATGGGATACACGCTAACTACGGTTCCCTGCGACATACTGGCAACATATAACTGTTACAGTGTATCTTCAGGAGGGTATATTGATATTCAACAGAGGTTCCGAAGACACCTGAAAGGATAAATCGTACGTATAACAGTGGCAGACCGGATTGCTTTGGAAGTTCCTTTAAATTTTAGACGAATTGCGTTACTAACTGTTTGACGTTTAGAAAATGGCTAAATCCAAGAACCATACCGCTCACAACCAGACCAGAAAGGCTCACAGAAACGGTATCAAGAAGCCAAAGACCTACAAGTACCCATCTTTGAAGGGTGTTGATCCAAAATTCAGAAGAAACCACAAGCACGCTTTGCACGGTACCGCTAAAGTTTTGGCTGCTGAACGTGCTGCTAAGAAATAAGCTACGAGATAGTACACTAGTTGCATAAATATCTGTAATAGTCTTCAACTTAGCCTTTTTCGAAACTAATGTCCGCGACTGCGACTTTGTGTCAGCGCGCGGAGTGTCAGTAATTCAAGAATTGATTTAATGCGATCTTAACAAAATGATGTGCTTTATGTGTAACTCCACTAGAAGCTGGGAAGTGTTTCAAGATGTCCTCCACCGAGTGTACTAGACTCTACATTTCCAATTTAAATTTCTCTTCAGATGAGAATGAGCTGTTCGATTATTTTAAAGATTATGGCGTAGTTTCTGTGTTAATCCCCAGCCAAACGGTTCGTGGGTTCAGAAACAATCACATCCGGCCCTTAGGAATTGCATATGCTGAATTTGAATCCTCTGAAAAATTGAAAGAAGCCGTTGACGCCTTGAACGGGAAGCCTTTCAAGGGAAGAGAACTGAGATTGAAACCTTATGTACCTTACTCCCCTACGACCGTCAACAAAAGATTGAAGCGGAGAAATCATTTGCTAAGATTCAGGTTCCATGAAAGAGAGAAAGAACTGGCTTCTCCAACTGACCCGGTATCCGCAGTGTCCGCATCTAACGAACATGAACTTTTGTCTGGCGAAGAAAAAGCTATGGCAGACGTCATTCAAGAGTCAGAATTCAGTGAAGATACTGTATACTGTGGTTACTTGCCCAAGGGTGTCACCGACACGGACCTTCGTGAGTATTTCAAGGAATTCAATCCGCAAGAGATCTGGATCTTTAGAACTAAGCTTACGAGAAGTAAGCATTTTCAGATACACCGTCATCTCACTGCTGCGTTAGTGTCTTTTGAAACAGACGCTGACAGCCGCCAGATTTCAGAATCGTTGCAGAAGAAGAAACTATTGGGCAAGAGGATAGTCATCAAACCTGCCTATCAAGCTAAGATTGAAGAATTGAAACAGCTCTCCAAGGATAAAGTCGTCGCGGAGAAAGAGATCGTCGAACCAGCTCCAGAGGAGCCAGAACCTGATAAAATCATCGAAGAATAGAATTTTAATTATGCTTTATATATTCACTTGAGCTAGATATTTTAATTTAACTGAACGACACAAAACTCAATTGTGACACTTTTCTCTCGTGGACTATTCCTGCGACCACCCACACACCCAATTTTACATCCGTACATTTTCTTCGAGGGCAGATCTTTTTTTTTTCACAGCGCGAAGAGCTCGAGTGGCTCCGCGAGCTGAAGCCTTCCCTCTGCATCCTAGACTGGTCTCCTTCTAGCTCTTGTAGGAGAGCTCCTTCTAGCAACAGTCAGCCTAGACGGGCTCTACCCTGGCAGCCCTGTGTAGTCCTGCTAGGCGATGCGCCTGCTCTGGCTGACGACTCGTGCAAGCACAACGAACAGGTCTGATATTTCATACTATAGATACATGTTGCCAACAAGAGGGCTTGTTTAATCACCTCGATAAGAAGCCAGAAGATCAAGTCGCAATGGGTATGTGGAAATACGACATATAGATGAGAGTAATAGCTAGGGCCCGTTAGAGTCAGATAATGGAAAATAATGCTACAATGGGACTATTTTGATATCAGCAACTGAATTCGGCACTAGGATAGAAATTACACTCCAAATTGATCGCAAACATGTTTACTAACAATGGACATTTCAATTGTGAACAGGTAGAGTTATTCGTAACCAAAGAAAGGGTGCTGGTTCCATCTTCACCTCCCACACCAGATTGAGACAAGGTGCTGCCAAGTTGAGAACTTTGGATTTCGCCGAACGTCATGGTTACATCCGTGGTGTTGTGAAGCAGATCGTTCACGACGCCGGTAGAGGTGCCCCATTGGCCAAGGTTGTCTTCCGTGACCCATACAAGTACAAGTTGCGTGAAGAAATCTTCATTGCCAACGAAGGTGTTCACACCGGTCAATTCATCTACGCCGGTAAGAAGGCTTCTTTGAACGTCGGTAACGTTTTGCCATTGTCCTCTCTTCCAGAAGGTACCATTGTGTCCAACGTCGAGGAAAGACCAGGTGACAGAGGTGCCATCGCCAGGGCTTCCGGTAACTACGTTATCATCATCGGTCACAACCCAGATGAGAACAAGACCAGAGTCAGATTACCTTCCGGTGCCAAGAAGGTCATCTCCTCCGACGCCAGAGGTGTCGTCGGTGTCGTCGCCGGTGGTGGTAGAGTCGACAAGCCATTGTTGAAGGCCGGTCGTGCTTTCCACAAGTACAAGGTTAAGAGAAACTCTTGGCCTAAGACCCGTGGTGTTGCCATGAACCCTGTTGATCACCCTCACGGTGGTGGTAACCATCAACATATCGGTAAGGCTTCTACCATCTCAAGAGGTGCTGTTTCCGGTCAAAAGGCTGGTTTGATCGCTGCCAGAAGAACTGGTTTGCTACGTGGTTCTCAAAAGACCCAAGACTAGATTATATAAAAGGTATGGTTCCCCTCATATAGTCATTTTGTATCTTAATGGTTTTTCAACATTAATCAATCAACATACTTAGAACTCATAGAACTTTCAAGTGATTTACAGAGGTCTTATAAGATCTCGTTACCCGTCTCTAAGGATCATCTCGAGGCTGGATCTCTTGTTTACGTTGGTTATTGAAGTGCCATTCAGTTGGTCAAGAAGTGCTGAGTGTTCTGTGGTAGGCCATCTGCCACTAGTATGAAGATTGAAGAGTTGATTATTGATGGTTTTAAGTCTTATGCCACGCGGACAGTGATATCCGATTGGGATCCTCAATTTAATGCTATAACAGGACTGAATGGTTCAGGCAAATCGAATATATTGGATGCCATATGTTTCGTTCTTGGCATTGCTTCGATGACCACTGTGAGGGCCTCCTCGCTCCAGGATCTGATATATAAGCGGGGGCAGGCAGGAGTGACGAAAGCTAGTGTTACGGTGGTGTTTGACAACTCTGATAAATCCAACTCGCCTATTGGGTTCGCAAACTCTTCCAAGATCTCAGTGACACGACAAGTTGTACTTGGCGGAACCTCCAAATACCTGATAAACGGACATAGGGCGCCACAGCAGTCGGTACTGCAGTTATTCCAGTCTGTTCAACTGAATATCAACAACCCAAACTTTCTTATCATGCAGGGGAAGATTACGAAGGTGCTGAACATGAAACCTACCGAGATTCTGTCGCTCATTGAGGAGGCTGCTGGGACAAAGATGTTTGAAGATAGAAAAGACAAGGCCGAGCGAACAATGGCTAAGAAGGAGGCCAAGTTGCAGGAAAACAGGTCCTTGTTGCAAGAGGAGATCGAGCCTAAATTGGAGAAATTGCGAAATGAGAAAAGAGTGTTTATCAGGTTTCAAGAGGTTCAATCGGAGCTAGAGAAGACTGAACGGATTGTCCATGCGTTCAGCTATGACGAGATGGTCAGCAAGAAGGATTCGTTAGATCAGCATTTGAAAACATGCAATGAGCAGGCTGGGAAGTTGAAAGAGAGCATTGCGAAGATCTCAAATGAGATCGATAGTCTGAACGAGGATCTCCGAGAAACGAAAAAGACAAAACAGAAGGAAATCGACGAGCAGGGCAAGCTATCACACTTGGAGAAAAGAGAAGGTGAGTTACTCAATGAGCTTTCAAGAGCTAAAGCACAATTGGAAATCTGCAAGGAAAACCAAAATGATATTATAAAGAAACTCGACCAAACCAAAACTACCATCGAGAAAAATGAAAAGGAATACCAAAGCAAGGTAACTAAGTACAAAGAAACTGAGAAAGCGTATCGGGAGCTCAACACGAAACTGGAAGACCTGAGAAATGTTCAGAAGGGCAAGGAGGAACTGCTTTCAGCGCTGCAAACCGGTGTATCGTCTACAGGCGTGGCTGATGCAGGTTACAACGAGCAATTGAGCGCAGCAAAACAAAGGTTAAATGATTGTGAACTATCAGTAAAGAAACTGACACTCAAGATGGATCACTTGCAAAGGGAGTTTGCGTCAAATGTTCCTAAACTACAGCAGGCTGAGAAGGAACAGGCTGAAGGAGCGAAGGAGGTCGAGATATCTCAAAAGATGTGTGAGAACCTGCAAAGAAAAATTGCTAATTTCGGCTACGATGCTGCGCTTGTGAAAGACTTGAAGAAAGAGCAAAGTGAGTTGCGACAACAGCTCTCAAGGCTTAACAACGAAAGTTCGTATTTGAAGCGAAAAGTTGCCAATGTGGAATTCACTTACACTCCGCCACACCGAGACTTCGATCCACAATCGGTGAAAGGCGTTGCTGCGCAGCTATTTACGCTTTCGGAGCAAAATTATGACAGCGCTACCGCTTTGCAAGTTTGCGCAGGCGGTAGGCTTTATAACATCGTTGTAGACAACGAGAAGACTGCTTCCAAACTGCTTGAGAGAGGTAGGCTACGGAAACGCGTTACAATAATTCCTTTGAACAAGATCGCAGCAAGAACACTCGATAATCGAAAACTTGAACTTGCCCGAGGTCTTGCTCCAGGAAAAGTAGAATTAGCCTTGAACTTAGTTGGCTATGAGGAAGACGTTTCAAGAGCTATGGAATTCATCTTCGGAAGCAGCTTAATCTGCCATGATGCAGAAACCGCGAAAAAAGTTACATTTCATCCACAGATACGCACGAGAAGCATAACTTTACAAGGAGATGTTTATGATCCTGAAGGTACACTATCTGGTGGTAGCAGAAACAATACCACATCTCTGCTTATCGATCTGCAAAAATATAATGCCGTGGTGCAGCAAATACAGCAAATAGAGACTAGACTGAAGTCGTGTTCGGATAAACTGGATGGTCAGGAAGCAGCTTTTCATAAGACCAAGGCTCTGCAAAATGAATTGAGCGTAGCGCAGCACAAGCTTAGAATGGCCCAAAGTAATTTAGAAGGCAACGACGCTGCCCAAATCATCAAGAGGAACAGGGAGTTGCAGAAAGAAATCGAGGACTGTAAAATCGAAATCGACTCCAAAACTTCTTCAGTCAAAGAATATGAAATCGCAGTACAAGCTATCCAGCACGATATAGAGGAATTCAGCCATGACAAGGGATCTAAGCTAGAGCAGCTGAAGCAAGAATCAAAGTTGTTATCTGGAAAGATTGAATCTTTATCAGAGGAGGTGGAAACCATATATGATACATACCAAAGCCTGCAACTCGATACTGAACAGCTTTCAACTGAAATCTCATCAGCGCATGATACTATTCGGGAACTGAATCAAATGCGGGAGAAGTTAGAAGCTGAAAAAAGTTCAATAGATGGTCAGGTAAACTCTGCTCAAAGCAGTCTAAACAGCGTCCGAGCTGATCTAAAGGAAGAACAAAGGCGGCTGTTACATATAAACGAGGAACTGAATGAATTAGACGCCGCCATAAAGAATAAGATTGAAACGAGGAATACTTTCGAATTAAAGCTACAAAAATTAACAAATGAACTCAACAGGTACAATAACAATTCTAATTCAATTCATGAAAAGATATCCGATCTTCTTCGAGACCACGATTGGTTAAACGATAAGGGACTTGTAGCTGCTATATTACAGCAAAACTGCGGCATAAATCTGGAGAAGACTAGAGAAAAATTCGTACAGTTGCGGGAGCAGTTTCATGAGCTGAAGAGAAAGGTAAATCCTAACATCATGAGCATGATTGAGAACCTCGAGAAGAAGGAAAGCTCGCTCAAGTCAATGATAAGCACAATTGAAAAGGACAAGGTCAAGATACAGGAAACGATAGCCAAACTGAATGAGTATAAGAAGGATACTTTAATCAAGACGTGGAACAAAGTTACGGTTGACTTTGGTAATATTTTTGCTGATCTTCTTCCCAATTCTTTCGCCAAATTGGTGCCAAGTGAAGGAAAAGAAGTAACTGAAGGTTTGGAGGTCAAGGTTAAATTGGGAAGTGTCTGGAAGGAAAGCCTTGTAGAGTTGTCAGGTGGGCAGCGCTCCTTGGTAGCATTGTCGCTAATCATGGCACTATTACAATTCAGACCGGCTCCTATGTATATCTTGGATGAGGTGGATGCAGCGCTTGATTTGAGCCATACGCAAAATATTGGCCACCTCATCAAAACCAGATTTAAAGGCTCTCAATTTATTGTGGTCTCCCTAAAAGAGGGTATGTTCACCAATGCTAACAGAGTTTTTCGAACAAGGTTCCAAGACGGGACGTCTGTGGTAGGTCTCATGTAACATCTCAATCGATATCCCGGCGGGAGCACACCCTATTCTAAGAAGTTTCATGAGCATTTAAGTCTAAGAGTAAAAATTGGTAACACTGACGCTTATTCTACTCGACTACGACTGTTATCCAAATCATGTCTATGAGGAATCCTCGATAGAATCTATACAGTGCTTTAAAGACTACGATAGCTCTCCAAGAAAATATAGAGGAAGGATTGTTTATATTCACTTAAGATAAAAATTATGACTAATGAGAAAACCTGTAGACATATAATGAACCTGTAGTAACCGATCCTTCCTGTTAGCGACTGGGATTTCGGCCGTCACTCAGGAATATCTCATCGATCGAATATACAATCAAAAGATCTTCAATAGACTTCCAAGATATATCTGGATGACTCTTTCAACTCCTCAATTTCAGCGTTCAAGTCAATCTTCACACCTCTCTCCTCCGCGTCTGCTGCAAGAATGTCCTTCAAGGCTTGAGTAATATCAGGGACAGGCCATGTTGGGCCACACAGGTAGAATGAACCGACCTGATCGATCATTGCCACCTTTAGCTCCTTCAAATTCTCCTTGATTCTATCTTGGATATAAATCTTCTGAGGCTGATCTCTGGAAAAGGCAGCTCCGATGTGAGTTATAATTCCTGCATCCTTGTACGCTTCCCACAACTCTCCGTACAGATATTCTTCACGCTTGTGTCTGGAGCCAAGATACAAGTAGACGTCACCAATGTCATAACCCTGTTGCTTCTGCCATAGCTTCTCCTCTACGATCGCCTTGAAAGGTGCCAAACCAGTGCCCAGCCCACTCATAATAACTGGCTGTTCTGGATTTGGTGGCAGCTTCATCACAGATGGTTTGACGCTCACAACCAATTCAGAGCCAACAGCCAAGTCGGAAAGATACTTCGAAGCTTGGCCGAATCTCTTTCTTCCCTTGTTATCAACCCATTCTACAACGACAATCAGCAAATGAACCTCATTCTTGTGAATCTTTTGTGATGAAGCAATAGAGTATTCTCTTCTCTTTAGAGGAGCAATAATGGTTACCAACTTCTCAAGGGAAGGTCTCACAGATGGATAAAGATCGAAAATATCAGCATAGGTGTAGAATTCAACATCTTGATATCTTTTCAAACGCACTGAACCAGGTTCAGAAACTATCTCTTGGAGCTCTTTCTTTTCGTCTTCATCTGTAGCGAAGTCAATCAAAGACTCGTAGAATTTTTTAGGTGGCTTACCAAAGATGTCTAGATTCTCGGTGAAAGCTTGCAAAACAGTTCTTGACTCCAAGATTTCTGGCTGGTCCTTGTTGGCCACCTGTACGATATCATTTTCTTTCAAACCGTAAGAAGCCAAAAACTCTTTGACTTGCGCCTCATTATTTCTCGCATGTACTCCAAGAGCTTCACCAATTTCATACTTCATCCCGGTGCCTTTAATGTCAAACTCGATCTGGAAGATGTTCCTGTCGTAGTCTAAAGGAGTAACTCGTTTATTTTCCTTCACCCGAACGACGTAATTCTTGACCGACAAATCTGGTCTTAGCTCTTTCTCGACTCCATAGGCCTCACTGAAAACCAATCTTTTAGCAATATCCGTATCTGAGACCAATTGAGCTTCTGACAGCTCAGAGCTCGAGTAATTGTTAGGTTTGAAGGAGGTTTCGGTCAAAAATATAGGTAATTTTGAATTCTCTTCCTCTTTGGAGACATTTTCTGCAGCGCTGTAAGCTTCAGGGGGAACTACAGCTACACCTTGTTCCAATGCAGTGGAGATTATATCTGACAAAACAGCAGCTAGCAGTTCCAAATCAGTGCCTGCCGAATTCCAGATACGGCGGACGCTCTCGGCAACATCATAGCCATAAGCGTATTTCCAGAACGCTGCCTGGGTAACAAAGGAAAGTGTACGGCCTTTTGTTTCTTCTCTGTCGCCGATGGTCTCAGCGTCTATAATAACGATCTTGATCTGCTTCTCGCGCGCTGTTTTAAAGAAAGCTTCGTTGATCCCCAAAGTTTTGACGTAAGTCTCCAGTAGGCTTGCGTCTTGATCCTTCAAAGATTTCTGGCTAACTAATAGGATTGTACCATTGTTTTTGACAGTTGCTGGCACTTGCAACGAGTCTAGAAGAGCAATGTTTTCCACTATGGCAACATCCGCTTGCTCAATATTGGATACAAATGCTCTGTCGGTAGAGGGAGAAGAAGTAAATTGAGCCTGAAATGCACCAGCATTGACTGTGTTGTCATACTTCGTTCTTAAGGTGACAGTCTGGCCGTCTACCAAGGACATAGCATGAACCAATCTGGAAGATAGATCAACAATGGGGCTCTTGTCAGAGGCCCAGAAAATGAAGCTTTTGGTAGTTGCGTCATGACATGGGGAGCTGAAACCTGGTACAAAGGTTTCCACAATCTGCTCGACGGCAGATGGTGACCAAACGAAAGATGGTTCATAAAGGTACTCTGATACGCTTAGTGACCGGTTACCATGGTAGAAGAGGGCAGCAGTCACCTGTCTCTTCAAGAGAGTTGACGAAGCGCAGTCCAAAGATTGACCAACGACAACAATCTTTTTAGCCCTTTGTGGAATGCGGGCAACAAACTTCTCTAGATCAAATGGGAGGGGCACACGGACTGAGATTACCGCTACATTGGCCTTATCGCCACGGTCCTTCATTGCATTCCTGAAGATTTCGCTCTCAACAGAACCATAAGTAACGAAAACAGTTTCCGCATTCAAACTCCCATCATACTCGAAATTATGTAGACGCAGCCCCGTTACCTCGTTGAAGCCCTGTAAGACGCTTTCAAAACTGGATTCTAGGGGTAACAACTTTTCCAGCTTATTCAACAAGCTGCTGTCAATAGCCTTCTCCTTGAACTCAGAGATCGACTTGGTATAATGAGGACCATCAAATACGTTTAGAGCCCCTCTCTTGGTACCGAATTTAGCTAAAGCCAGAGTCAAAAGTGACACGGCTTGCACTTCGTGAGAGGAAACCGGAGTTACAACCGGGAATCCTAACTTGGCTGCTGCATCTAAAGTTGTAACATAATCACTGCCAATGGCACCGGACTTTTCATCATAGTTTAGGGCACCTACATTAAACAAAAAGGAAATGTCTGCTCTCTCGGTCTTTTGAAAAGTATTGACAAAATATGGCAAAGCGTAGCCCGGCGCAACAATCCCGACTACCTGAGTGGCATGTAATTGCGGCAAGCTGTGGGCATAGCCCAAAGGAGCAAGTCCTGCACCTGCTCTGATATCCAACTCTTGATAAAACACATCATTGTTGTCCTTCGTAGCCCACTTTTTCAAGCAACTGTCCAGTAGGTCCGGATCTGAAAAAGTCTTATAGCTGAAGATCGTCTCCACATTGTTATACAACACAGAGCCAATGGCAGCCGAGGGACTTCCATATGCGGGCAGCTTTTTAGGATCTCTGGGTTCATCAAATGGATTGGCTAAAAAAGAGACCGACATCCTACAACTATTATTACCGGACTCTAAGCCTGCCTGACTCCTTCAGATCTTAGCCATCCTTCTACGTCAAACAGCCAACTTCTTTTATAGCCATTATAGTCGTTTCCTCTCATTCGATATTTCACTGCTCTAAGACTGCTCCTGCCACAACTGTGGGTTCTGTCACGTGATCTGCTTCTTCTATTAGTATGGGCATAATATCACGCTGTTTGATCAATGGGTTGCTGGACCTTCCTGCAACGGTTGCTAGGTGTTGAGTGTTCCTATGACGCGTCTTTGAGCAGCAAATCCAAATGGTACTGCAAGGTACGAGCTTTTTCTCTAACCGATAGAGATTCGTCAAAAACATTCTTCTTCACTAGGTCGTAAATGCCGATTTCAAGGAGCTTCCTGCACCTCTTGACGGCTGCTTCGTTGGCTCTTGATCTTGCTTTTGCGTTGCTGACTGAATCGTGAACGAACTCCTCCTCTTCGTCGTCGTCTTCATCATCGGCATCATCCAGGTCATCATCCATAACCTCGTCGTCTTCCTCATCACCTGCTTCCGTGCTAATATCTAGGCCTGTTTCGCTTGGGAAAGGTGAGCCTGTTATTTGCTGAGGGCTCTCATCACCTTTCTGCGGTAGCGTGTAACCTTCTAAGGCGTGATGTGTGTAGTGCGAGATTGCTGAATTCCAGAGTAGATTGTTTAGAACCCATAAACTTGCCAGTTTCAGCTTGCTATCGTTACCGTATCTTCCGACGTTTTGCTGGGATTCAGAGAGTATATCACGTAAGATATCAAGAATCTCGTCTTGCTGGATAACTAGCTCTTTTTTATTCTCGTTCACTGCCACCAAGTTAACGATAATATAGAGAACCCCGATTAAAGTTCTCTTCTGAATGTTATCGGTCGGGTCGATAAGCTTGACCTTTCTCGCCAGAAACTGGAACAGGTAAGTGGTTCCGCGGGCGACTTTGGCAGATGTTTCGGCGTCAGTCTCGTATGTTATGTCCCTAAAATTTTCCAGCAGTATGTTGACCACTTTCCTTGAATTGCAGGTTAAGTTCCGTATCAACTCGAAACATTGTTCCTGTACGGGCCAGCTGGGATCGTTGATGAATTCTAATATTTTTGACATTGGAATCTTCGACAGGAGGTCTAATTTCTCTGGGTTACGACAGTTATACATCAGATGCCTTAGAACCCATAGAGCGTTAGTTTTGACTTTGTCAGCACTTGCCTGAAGAGGTATAGGCGCCTGTCCGTTTTCCACCAGTTTAGAATTAAACAGAGGATCCCTCAGGATATCGCCGATCATTGCCACAATTCCATTATTTGAAATGAGCGATTGTAAATTGGAAAACTCTACAACGAAATTGCAAATACAACCTAGTGTAACACTCATGATATCAATTTCAGCTATTAGAAAATCATTACCTGCAACCTTGCACTCTTGCAGAACTCTGTAGGAAACCCTGACTAAATCCAATAAAAGCTCAGCTAGCCTGTTCCGTTTCAATGACGTTCTTAGCGCAGAAACACTTCTGGAAAAAGACTTTAGGAGAAGCAGCCAAGCCATAGCTAGTTCGCTATCATACAATGGAGGTAAGTTCCCTGAATTGTCGTCCTGGGAATCAAATAGGATTTGCTTGCGCGCCAGGAATTCCTCAAGTAATTCCAAGTGTCGCTCCAGCCCGGACTCCAGATGATTTAATAGAGACTTTTGTTCAAGCAACAATGATCGGTAGAGCTCGTCATACGCTGCGAATGATGCACATAATTTGATAAATCTGGTGGTTGACCGCAATGAGTACTTATTCTGGTACTTCAAGGATAGACAATCGGCGAAAAGTGTTAATAATCCATACATCATATTCGTCTTGGAAAGGAATATAATTACTGGGTTGCTCGACGGTTCATGCCTATGATACAATTCGATCAAAGAATTTAAGGTATCGAATGGGTCAAACCACCAAGGTAACGGTTGAAAATTTAGGCAGTCGACCAAGTATGGTAAGGTCTGATGCAATCTCTGCTTGTGGTTCCAGGCGTTCTCGTCCATGAAATAGGGCTGAGTCAAAAACGTCAAAGCAGCACATCTCAAGCTGATATCGCCGCTTTTCAGCAAGCTAGTGACGAACGTGCAAAAATGGATATCCTTCCAAAGCACTGCCGGCATGTCATCTAGTTTAGACCGCACTGTTTGGAAAAGGCTGGAATATAATGCCAAGGAGAGGGACAGCAGACTGCGTTCCAAAGGATTATCTATGCTGACAGCATTTGGAATAGTGCTGTTGAGTTCCAAACCTTTATTACTGAACGGATCATATTTCGCCGATGATGAGGGAGACTTGGAGATCTTTACACGGATAGCATAATTGAAGTGGAGTTGGCAAGCATACTTACCAACAATTTTTCGCAGTAAACTCTCAAGCGGATAAAGTAGATCGATATCCGAGCCTCGCATTTCATTTCCACGCAGAAAGAACGTGAGCAACTCCACAATAGTCGCCAAGTCGTCGATTGATCCGTTCCCGTTACCTTCAACCCTCTGATTAATCAGATGAGCGAGTCCCTCTCGCAGCAAAGATACGTGTGGGTAATCACATGGCACACATAGCTCCGCACATAAGTTAATCAACCGCATATACTTGTAGTTAGTCAAAGGATGATTGCTTACCAGATTGAACGGCAAGCTGCGGTCCCGAAACACTCGATTAACCCTATCGATGTACAAATCTCCGAGCTCATCCCTAATATACTCCTCCAGACGCAACGCTGTAAACCATATATCCAATTTAAGATTTTGAGTAGAAGGAGAAGCTCCAAAATCTGCTAGCTCATCCAGAAGACCAGCTTCGGAATTCGCCAAAAGCTCAACTTTGGCAACTTGATCGCCGATTAGCGAGCTGCTTAGTTTCTCGAGACCCGCCCTAGACAGAGGCATAGTCGAATACAATGAGCTCCTTGACTGTAAACAACAGCTGGAAACACTAGAGGATGCCAATCACTTCTCTCAACACCGCTGATCAACCTAGTTATATCCCTTGACTAGCTTACTAGGGTCCTCTTGTTAGA
The DNA here is from genome assembly GCA_931305995.1 of Torulaspora indica. Lineage (NCBI taxonomy): Eukaryota > Fungi > Ascomycota > Saccharomycetes > Saccharomycetales > Saccharomycetaceae > Torulaspora > Torulaspora indica. Next base: position 809,317 of record CAKNUP010000002.1, on the reverse strand, counting down.
GCGTCATACGGTACGAATAGACCTATGATAAGAGGAAGACCTCTTAGGCTGGCAATTGGACTCTGAAACGTCTCCATCGCTCACCAGTGGCCTCCACTGGCTGCCAGCATTGCAACAAGCTCCAATGCGGCCAATTGCCTCTTCTTGCTGTACATTACTGTCGTTCTATCTACGCTGAAATTTCAATATCAAGAGCGAGCAGTACTTATCACTACTGAATATGTAGCTCGAAGAAGGCTCTATCGAGGTCAATCGACGCTATGGATCGCGTAATTGATTTTTACAAAGCGAACTTAAAATCCTTGGTCGACCAATACTATTTGACCGGTGCAGCTACGATCATCGTAACGGCCATTCTATGGAGAAATCTCAGATTAACCAGCCGCAAGGCTAAGAAAGGCCCTCAGCGTAGGAAGAAGCCCGCCAGGGCTTCTTCCAAGAAAAACCATGACAAACCCATCCCGATGACTCCCGAGAGAAGAATTAATAGTGTACGTCTGAGATTCCTCGACGAGTACGAGCAAGGCGTGCTGAAACTGCTGGAAAACTACAATGCTGGCGACAAAGATCAGGTCTACCAGCGGAACTACTACAATGAGATGCTTTTGAAACTGTTGATCGAGCTCGATGGCATCGATCTTTCTACTGTGCCAGGTGAGAAAAAGCTGACGCTTAAACAGCAGCGCAAGAGTGTCATAAAGGAAATACAAACGCACTTGAAATTGCTAGATAAGTTGGCCTAATTAGTTGCTAGATACCGTAGCTACCACGGTTCCGTAACCCCAGTAATTGTTTTGTTTTAGATAGTCGTTTCCGCTTTCAGGCCATATAATGATTAGGCATTGAAGGTTGTCAGCAGCACGGGATGAAACCATGCTTTCTTTGGTCCAGTAATCTGTAGGATCTTTTTGGTTGGGGGCTGCGAATTTTGGTATATAAGGACTGGCTCTGTCTTGGTACTGATTTGTTCCTGGTAGAAGGAGAAATTGGTCAAATGTGGTTGCCAAAAATCGCTAGCTTCACTCTTGTAGTGCTTATTCTCGTCTCTTTGGTGCGGTCTAGGCCGACTCCGGGACTAGGACACTTGCATCTTCCCATTTATAAAAGCGAAAGATCATTGAGTAAATTGAAGAGACGTTCTTTCGCTGAGATTGAGCTGTTCCATGAATCGAACGTTTATTACTCTACCGTGCTGAATATAGGTACGCCCGAACAACAGGTTTCCGTTGTCATGGATACCGGATCTGCTGATCTGTGGGTAGCGAGCTCTTCCAATCCGTACTGTTTGAATAGCGCATATTTGAATCGGACGTACAATGGTGAACCGATTCAGCCATCGATTGATTGTAGTGCTTTGGGCACTTTTGATGCGAACTCCTCTTCCTCCATAGAAAAGCTGGATATCGGTCGTTTCTTCATAGATTACAGTGACGGGTCGTTCGCTGACGGATATTGGGCTACTGAAAAGATCTCTATGAGCGGGATCGACGTTTCTGGACTGCAGTTTGGCGTAGCTGACTATGCTACTGCGCCTGTAGGAGGAGTCTTGGGGATTGGATTTGCCAGAAGAGAATCTGTTCGAGGATACGAAAATGCTCCAGGGAAATTCTATCCCAACTTTCCTCAAGTGCTCAAACAGCAAGGTGTGATTGACGTTGTTGCATATTCGCTGTACCTCAGCGAAGCAAGCGGTTCTGGGTCGATTCTGTTCGGTGCTGTGGATCCCAGCAAATACAGCGGTCCATTGTACACTTTCCCCATGGTGAACGAATATCCTCAGGTGGTAGATAAACCTGCTACTCTGGCGATGACGCTACAGGCAATTGGTGGTAAAAGCGATAGAAATTGTAAAAGTAAGACATTTTCAACCACGAAGCTTCCTGTGCTATTGGATTCCGGTACTACATATATGAGTGCACCACCAGAGATTGCCGAAGAGATGGCGTCATTTATTAACGCCACTTTCAGTGAAGACGAAGGCGCCTATATTTTCCAGTGTCCTGCTGATGACGATGACACAGAATTTGTGTTTGATTTTGGCGATATCAAAATTGCAGTGCCATTGAGAAATCTCCTTTTGCTTCCACCTTCTAACGGTTACTGTGGATTTGGCGTTATGCCTGCTGCATACTCTATGACGCTTGGGAGCGCTTTCCTGTCATCTGCCTATGTGGTTTACGACTTGGATAATTATCAGATCTCATTGGCTCAGGCAAATAACGACGGCAGTTCATCTCAGGGCAGCTTCGTTAAAATTGGCAAGCAGGGCGAAATACCCGGTGCCACGAAAGCGACTGCCGTTCCTTGGGTAACAGACGAGCCAATTGCAGTCGGCTACGACATTTTTGAAAACTCAATGTCGTGCAACAAATCTACCACCCAGGCAATTTCCAACACCAGCAGTAGCCTCTCGCTCATATCCACCAACTCACAGACAGTACCCACAAATTCCACGCTATCTCGGCAGCCGGATGTAACATCAAACTCATCGTACGATCTCCATTTAACGAGCAATCCTTCAGTCACTTCGAAGAGCGGGGAAAGTTCTACAGTCACTGGCGACTCGACAGAATACCGCAGTCATCCGCCACAGTACATTACCGTTACATGTACTGTGACAGCCGTCGAGACGATCGTTTCCACGGCAGACTGTCGTTCGAACAACTGGAATTGAACATTATGCTATACTGAACAGCACTATCTCGGATCGAACGCATTTCTCACTGCCGCCGGTCTCACCTATGCCAATTACTAAAAGTATACGACTGTAGACGATGTAATCTTAATCATGACCAGTTCGGTTGCTAGAAGCCCGTCCGTATAGGGCCTACAGGCATCCTAGCTTCTATCGTTGCAGCTCACCGTCTTGAAGACCGCTGAGTCATCGGTGCAATGATATCTAGCATTGTTTGCACTGCTATGCTTCACCAGTACAAGAACTTAGCATTTTAGGTTTAGTTCTTGACAGCTCACCTTTAGAAGATCTTGTTGAAAACAATCAAACAAGCAAGATAAGCATGTTCACAGGTATTGTGGAGCATATTGGTATTGTTCTAGACTACAACAGCTTTGATGAGACAGAGAGCGGTGGGAAAGGTGTCTCTGTGTCGATTACTGATGCTGAACCGATTTTAGGTGACTGCCACGTAGGAGACTCGATAGCTGTTAATGGAATTTGCCTTACGGTGACTGAATTTGACCACAAGACATTCAAAGTTGGGATCTCGCCCGAGACTATCAAAAGGACCAACGTTGCGTCCTGGAAACCGGGCTCGAAGGTCAATTTGGAGAGGGCAGTGGGCCAGAATGTTCGATTTGGTGGTCACTATGTACAGGGCCATGTTGACACTGTTGCAACGGTCGTCTGCAAGAAACCCGAGGGCAACTCTATTATATTTGGGTTTAGATTGAAGGATTCGCAGTTTAGCAAGTTTATTGTCGAGAAAGGCTTCATCTGCATAGATGGTACGTCTCTGACCGTTACTAACGTGGATCCAGACGAGACTTTTTACATCAGCATGATTAAACACACACAGGAGAACGTTATCATGCCATTGAAGGAGATTGGAGCTGAAGTGAACATCGAAGTGGATTTGACTGGGAAAATCATTGAAAAGCAGGTTTCGCTGGCGTTGGATGCGCAGTTCAAGAATGAGCAAAGTCCATTGAACCTAATGATTACGAAGATCGTCGAGGAAAAGGTCGAATCCATTTTGAATCGCAGAAGATAGATTACATAGTGTACATTTAAATCCTAAATTTCCAGTCAGTTCGGCACTTCGAATACTAACGAAACGCCTTCGTCGCCCGCAGTGATCACTCTTCTGGGCGACGAGTCGTCTTTCCTCGTTATTACAAAGTCTAGGACACCCATGTTATGGCCAGTGCAGACAAATTTCTCCTTCCCCAGTCTGGAATCGAACTGGTAAACCTTGCCATCGATGCAAGAAACGAATAAATCGTCCTTGTCGAAAAGCAGTTTTGTAACTGAATCTGGAAGCAGGAATTTACGCCTGACTTTCCACGTTTTGGTCTCATATAGCAACACGTCACCAGAAACAAGTCCCAGAGCCATCAGAGGGAAGTCTTTTGACCATGCGATCGACTCGATGGACGCATCCAGCTCATCTTGTTCTTCTTTCAGTTCAATCACCTGCGACAGGTGCAGCACAGAACCCGCGCTATTGCAATTGACAACGGCTAATATACCATTATTAGACCCGCAGGCAACGATTGCCGCGTTCCCGTTGGTCATACTAGCGGGTGCCACGGACAGAGAAACCCACGGAGCGTTCAAGCCTCTAATCTCGTCCTGCGTAATCTTGAACAGAGGCTGGGCAGTGTAGCAGTTCCAAGCAACGATGGTGGAGTCGAGCGAGCAGGTTACCAACTGCAACGTATCCTCACCCTGATCCACGTTGATAAACTCTCCAGCTGAACAATCCTGCTGATGGGCAAAACCAGACATCAGCTGCTCCAGCGACCCATTGGAATTTATCTGATAGCACCAAACAGACCCATCGACCGCGCCGAACGCAAACACCCCGGCAACCGTCGGATGACACTTCAGCCACACGATCTCGTCCACTTCCTGCAACTCAGAGACCTTCTCCCACTGCGAGCCACCCTTGCGAGACGCATGAACCAGCACTTTACCGGTCATATCAGCCGTCACCAAGAAACGGCCATCGCAAGTGAAAGATCCGGCAATGACAGACTCTGTGTGTCCGCTCACAGTCCCAGCAAATTTCGGTGGCTGCGAGTGTGAAGTCCACAGGTATGCCACGTCGTCACCACCACCTGAACACACCAATGGCAGACTCGGATGGTGAAATACCGTGAACACCGAGTCTGTATGCTTATCAAAATACGTCACAGAGTTATTACTCATATCTATCTCAATGGTTTCATCTTCTCCGACCACATGTCCATCTCCCATATCGTCATCCTCATCCATTGGAGCATCTCCATCGTCCTCAGCTATGATTTCCTGTTCAACCTCGTCATTATCGATAAATTCATCGTCTGGAGCCCGTTCAAGACCCAGCTGGTCGCCCCCCGCTCTTTCCGACATCCGTAACAACCTTCACACCAACGCCAGAGCCTCCAATGAAGCCAAAACGCGCCAATCCAGCCCTTTCAAGCCTCTTTTATACCTGTTCATCTCAGCTCATCTTGAAAATTTTCAAGCTATCTTGCAGGCGATTACAAAGCCAACCATAAAGGACGCCATAAGAGGTCCCTGGCGGCCTTATAGGACCATTTCCAGGCCCTGGGAGTCGATCCCAGGCTATTAGAACCGTCAATGGGCTTTAAATCTTGACTTTAACGAGTTTCACGTGACTTTTATAGATTCTTGTAGTTTAAGACCTTTAGAAGGCGAAAAGTTTGAAAAGTTGCAACAACTTCTTGGGTCTTTAATCGGTGCTAGAGTGCTTGGAGTGGCTTCTGAGAGGGATCTGGCAGGTTTAGAGAGGTATGGCGCTTGGGAGCAATCAAATGAGTGCTTATTCGGCTGGTTTCTCGTGGGGTTTTAAGTCAGAAGTGGGTGTGAAGGGTCATCAGAACGGTGAACGGGTTGCGATAGAGGGATCACAGTCGAGTGCGAGATTAAAAAGACGGCTGGCGGCTGAGGAGGAAAATGAGAGTGAAATGGGACAACATATGGGAGTGGCACGGAAATATATGGTGATGAAGAGGAAATCGAACTTGCCGGCGTCGATTCAGGGACAACCGTTGCCGATAAACCGTGGTTTGGAGCTGCTGAGCAAGGAACAGTTGCAGAACGTTCTGCTGGAGGTGATGAAAATGCATCCGCAGGTACAGCAAACGGTGGGTGGTAAGATCATGAGCTGCAACTTCAGCATAGAGAAGTGTACCGAGCTACTCAAGGGGAAATTGGAGGCTCTTTACGGAAGCATACCTTATAGCAGGTCCTATGAGATGGATAGACTTAATGACTACGCATTTGTGCGGATGAAGCCGTACATTTTAGAGTTTTTAAACTGTCTGATCGACTGCGTGCTAGATCAGATACCTCCAAGAGTGGAAAATGTACACAGCTCGCTCAGGTTTCTCGACACATGCACAGACATGGTCACACATTTACCGCGATTCCAGCTGGCTAGCAATAACTACTACTATGACAAGTGCTTGGAGCAGCTGTCGTACGTATGGTGCACGGTAATCGAACACATTGCCAGAAACACGATAATATCGTTCAACGACGAGGCTCTCCTGTGCAACTGGGTGCAAAAACTGCAAATGTACAACGATCTGGCTAACGGGATGCTGGATCGCCCGCTGGAGCTTTTCAAGTCGCTCCGCAGCGTGGAAGACGGTGTCTCAAGCTCGAGGGCAAACTCGGAAGCACTCGCCAACGACGCTACAGTAGGCTATAAACCTTAAATAGAGCATTACATACAGTTTGACGTTGGGATTCGTCACTAGGCACGTCTGGCTTGTCTCTTCGATTGGGATAAGGATAGCTTTAGAACAAGGCTATTTGCTGTTTAGTAACTAGGACCTTTCGTTCGAGGTCGCTGGATATATCGGAGATGGGAGGCCAAGTGCAACCTATCCATTATGATCCTGCCACAGTAAGGCAATTGACCAAAGAAGTAAGTAGAGATTATGCTAGAAACCCTTTTAGTTCGGCAACTAACCCATGCTCAGATTGCCGTTGCTTCGATGATTGGTGCAGCCCAGGGTGCAGTCATTAGCGTTGTTAGTGCAATGTTACTGCGTAGATTTTCTACCGTCTATCGAAACGTTAGGACGCAAGTACGGGTATTTTACCACTGCAGTTGGATATCTATGGGTGCCGTCTTCCAAGCCGATAAGCAGTTATTGAAGTTCCAAGCCAATTACTATGAAAACGAGTTGAAGAGGAGAAGTAGAATATTGGACGAGGCAGCCGAGAGAGGTATCTTTCTGGAAGAGGATGCAGCCGCCTCAAGCACCGTATTTCAGCCACCCAGTTGAACTGGGTTTATGTAGTGTAAGGAAGAGACATGATCACCACAACATCCACACGATAATCTTGAATATAGCAGCTATCAATAGTTTTATCCATTTCAGCAAACTGACTGCAAACCAAATGCTCCATAGGAAAACCACAATAGCCAATTCAAGTATTCCGTAGAAAAGTTTTGTAAGCCTTTGTGCTCTCATCACTTTCAAACTGCCAAACCTGTCAGCATTCTCTTGGAAGAGTTTCAATTTTAAGGTTAGTGATGTATTGATGTCACTCAGTATTCTATCGGACGTTGAAATCAATGTCTCAACTCTCATAGAATAATCATTGAGTATCTTGGATGCCAGATTGTTACTGTTTTTGAGTGCTTTATCCAACTCCTCGTCATATGTGTTTAAAACTGTTCCAGTAGTATTGATAATGAGATCAATGCTGTCATCGCATTGCATTTTATTTCGCCTCTGTACGCCTCTACTTTTTACTATTGAATGGGTAACTCGCCTATGCTGCAACATTCGTAATGTGACTCCGATGTATTTTGTATCAGCCCACAGGGTTTCCAGCTGTTCATCTGTTTGCAGGTGCTTCTCCGCAGGATCCAAGGGATCTACCGAATCGAGTTCCGGCTCATCTATTCCTGAATTTGTAGTGGTAGCTTCAACGTGCTCAACCTGTACATTGTCCTTCTCCTGCGAAGGTCTTCTGGCATGGACCACAGGCAAGGCACTCAGCAGTGTCGTTCTTTGGTTGTTGATGTTATCAACAGGTGTCATATAGGGAACGCTTTCGGCCGCTAGAACACTGCTGCTGCTCGCTCGGCTATGTGCTGGAGTCCTCCTAATATATTGTTCTCCCCGACTGCTTGGCATTGATAATTTGTCTATCGAGCTTTGGCTTCGGCGGCGTAGATTGGGAGATTTTGACCATCGCTTTGATTTCTTATTCACCATCATTTCAAATCTATTCAGCCTTGACCGTTCGCCATCATCTAAGGAGGATTCTTCGTCGGGAGTCGCCAAGTGAGATACTGGCAATTCTGGGTGGCTGACAGCACTCACATCAGATGTGCTGCCTCTATGCTGTCTTCGGAGCTCAGGTGAGCTTGGATTGATGCCATTCAGCGAATAAGGCGACCCGACATTCAGGTCCGTATGGGAAGAAGCCCGCCGCTTGCTGTGATAGCGATGTAAGCGATGTGACTCCTTTTTTGGGCTCGCAGATGACCTTTTATTGCGCTCATACCACAGCTTACCATCCGGGCCTACCAGCTCATCCCAGTGCGACGTTCTCCAGGTTAAATCACTTGCGCGTTCACCCAAGTCCACAAACCAAGGCAATTTCTTATTGGGTCTCTTTGAGAACTGGTTGACAGCAATTACTGGTGCCTTTTGCAAAAATAGCTGTCGAGCAGGCATTTCGTGATATTTCTTCCTCAGTTTCCTGTTCCTTATAACCTGCAAGGGATTGTAAACGCCCTCCACTCCCTCATGATGGTGAATAGAGCCATCAGAACCGATAGATTTCTCAATGTAATTGTAGTAGTACTCGATGTAGATCCTCACACGTTCAGCTTCAATTCTAGTTGACCGGGGAATGGAAATTATTGGACGAGACTCGTCAGATTTCACCGATTTCTCCCCATCTGGGCCATCTTCTCGATTTTGCGAGCCAATACCACCATCACTGTGTTCAGGGACGCTCGTAATGTAGTTTAGATCATCCATTAGGCTGTATTTGCTATTCATCAGCAGTTTCGTGACAGCCTTAATCTTATCAGGCTTCACCAAAAGTGGTGTCGCTACATCCTGGCCTTCATCAGCTTCCGATGTTTTCTCAACTGGACCCATTTGATTTATATTCCATAGATTATCACAAACCAGCCTGATTCAAGCTGCCAAATGCTTAAACAAGCCTTACTTCTTGGCTGTCTTTAAGTTTGACTTACTTCAAAAACTAGCCTTCGCTTGTCAAAGATCATCGCTTGATCAACATCAAGCATAGATTGGCCCGGCAAGCGTTGTGAAGGTGGATTTGGCTCATAGGTTCGTGGTTCAATGCCTCAGTATTTTGTGATAATTGGAAGCAAGGACAATCCTGTTTATGAGGCGGAATTTACAACACAACAAGGTCATATACAGCAAGGCTTCCCTCAGAATCTAAAGGAACTCAATCCGTTCATTCTACATGCATCATTGGATATCATAGAAGATCTACAATGGAAGACCAATCCCAATAGCCAGTCCGGCAATCTGGGCGGATCAGGCGGGTTTCTGAGATCAAGAAACGTCGCCAACACAGATAATTGTTACCTTGGGAAGGTGGATCACTTCTACGGACTTGTAATTACTGCATATTTGACATACAGTGGGATGAAACTCGTCATGGTACATGGAAACCTCAGTGGAGATGTACAAATCGATGATAATGCCGTCAAGGCGTTTTACCAGGAAGTACACGAGCTGTATATCAAGACGTTGATGAATCCATTCTATCAGATAAACGATCCTATCACGAGTCCGGCATTTGATTCGAGAGTACGGGCCTTGGCCAGGAAATACTTGAATAAATGATACGATTATTTCGGTTGTAAGAATACATAAGCCATTATTGAGCTATTGATTTACTCAGGCCCTTCAACAAAGCCTTGGGATCTATTTCCGGGCCATTATGCTTGATTATTGATGCAAAATCCTGTGAGAGCTTGTCATGTCTATCTCTGATGAGGAGCGACAACGCCTGCGAGCTGGAATCCAGCAAATGAGAATGAATCTGTAGTCTATCGAGTCGTTGAATCAAGTCTTCGTGAATATTGTCCATTGTGTGGTCGGTGGCTTCTACTTTAGAAGGCACTAGCGACATGCGAGAAACATCTTTATCGATGGCCTCCCACTCGGCTTCTGGCTGCTGGACGCTCAGAACTTGCGCCCAGGATTCAATTTCCTCTTTAATATCCTTTATTCGAGATTTCAATGCTTCTAAGTTCTTCTCATTTTGTACATTCTTGCTATTAGGAATCTTCGAATCTTCGCTGCGGCCGACCTTTGATCTCAGTCGTCGTTTAGTATGTTTGTCATTGAGTCCTTTGTCCTTCTTGGGGTCATCCTCGTCTTCGAAGAGTTCCCGCAGCTCCGTGTCTTCGCCCGTAGCTACAGCCTCATCATCATCACTTGCCTCTTCTTCAGCTTCCCAGTCGATATCGATTGCTCCCTTCCGCAGATCGTTGACAAACTCCTTCAGTATGCTAAGAGCAATCTTAGTCGGGTCGACGTATCTGTCTCCCGCATTTCCTGTTGTCTGTTGACTGCTTGATTCCTTTTCTTCCAATTTTCTAAGCGCACGTATGATACACCAGTTGAAAAGTTGTCTCAACTGTAATCCCTTTCCAAACGATGTATTCCCGATGTGCCTATGGAAATCTCGCTCCGGTACGCTCTTGTGCGGTGATACAATACCATGCTGGTCGTCCTGCAGTGCGAGCAATGATAGACGTCGACCTCTATTGTCCAAGACCGATTTGCGCCTGTCCTTCGTCCTTTGAGCCTGCTGCTGCTGAGATTGAACCACATTATAGGGATAAAAAGTCGCTGCTGGCAATAGCTGGGAACTCCCATTCTCATATCTAGGCTGCTGCGGCAGCGGAGGGAAGAATGGTTGTAGCGAGGAATTCGGCATCACCGAATGCGACGAATTCATATAATGGCCACTTTCCATCTGCGCCGGATGCATCGGCGAGCCCACAAACGGCACCATAGGTGCACCCTGAGTCGGAATGGGGTAGTAATACATGTATGGCATATACGGAGCACTCTTTAAGCCACCAGATCCCTGAACACCCTGAGAGTAAGCTTGCGAATGGTCTTGCGTACGAAGATCGGGCGAAGAACCACCGTTCGGAACCGCCTCACGCCCATTGGGCATCGATGAATTGAAGTTATCGACCCATCTAGCCTTCTTAATGTCCTGTAAGTTGTCTAGTCTCTCTCCCAACGACGGCACTCCATTACTTTGCTTATTTTTGTGTCTCTTGAACTTGAAATCATCATCCGCTTCAAAGCTAGACATCCCGGGCCTCATCTCACCGTATTCTGCCTCTTTCCCGCTCGCCAGACGCTCATTATTGTGTGTATTTGCTCCCTTGAGTTCCTCATACGACGAAGACATCGGTATGGTCTCCATCTTCAACGGATAAGACCTTTTCCGCGGCGGCGGTGTCCTTGAGACCGACCTCGAGCTCTCCAAACTCATCTCCAGCGCCTTTGCAAGCCGTGATCTACCCGTATCCTGTCGCTGATGATGCCCATTTTTTGTTTACCTTGCCCTGTGGCCCACTAGAGATCACAGATCACACTGTACGACAGCATTAAGGCTAGCCATCTCATCTATCAGCCCATCTTATAAGCCCACAGTTCACTTCAAGTTCACTTCCACATCGCCAGTGATCTCTTGCATGCATTGCTCAAGCAGATTCGACAGTTCCTCCGCGTCCAAGCTCTCGGCGCCGCCGCCTGTGTGCTCTGGAATCTGGTTTAGTAACCACTTCTCCCGGATACTTCTTGTGAGCACCAGCAAGTCCTGTACTCTCTTGATTAGTTGCATAGTTTGGTTATTGACCAACATCACACCTGTTGTTGCCACGGAAGTCTCGGAAAGACTCGCCTCGGGGTCCTCACCATCCACGCCATCGATCGACGAGAGCTTCACAATTTCGATCAGTTTCGTTGACAGCACCTCACACGTCTGGTCGAGCTTCTCATACAGCGCCTGATTGCTCATACTGGCCCGCTGTCGTCTCTGACTTGGCTTATAGCTCTGCTAAAGGTGTGCTTACTATGGGTTCTGCAAAAATGTTGATGGTGACCGCTATCACGTGAACTATCGGGCGCTATAAGATGCTATCTAGAGGGTTCTCACGAGCTCTACTTACCTGTACTGCCGAATCCACCGACTCCTCTGTCGGTTTCTTCGAGGTTTTCCACAACGACGACTTCTGCGTCGTCGACGATCTTCTCCAGGATCAATTGCGCGATGCGATCGCCCTTGTTGATCTCGAAATCCTTTGTAGAGTGGTTGAATAGCACCACTTTCACTTCTCCCGTGTAGTCTCTGTCGACTACGCCCGCGCCGGTCTGGATGCCGTGTTTCACGGCAAGCCCAGATCTGGGAGCGATTCTGCCATAAGTACCCACTGGAACCGTGAAGGAGACATCGGTGGAGGCGAGACCCTGGCCCTGGGCTGGAATTACCGTGTGTTTAGAAGCGTAGATGTCGTAGCCAGCGGCGCTAGCGGATCCTTTGGTTGGCGCTTTGGCATCTGGCGATCTCAATTGAACTTTCAGGCAATGTGAGAGCTTTTGCTGTTTCAATTGTTGGTCAGTCATGTGGAATCGGGATAATCTGATCTCTCTGGCGAGCTCTCTGGTGTCGATAGTGTGGTTTAAGCTGGAATTTTTCACGCGATTGACGCGACCAGATGAGATGTGGTGATTAATATGTACGTTCTATTTACAAAAAAAGAGTCTAATGGGAGCTGAGCTTCTCAGGCCGAGTAGTAGACCTTTCTTACGTCTGCTATCTTCTTGCCTCTTCCAAGAGCAATCTCGTCCAGCGTCTTTTGCGCCCCGACAAGTGCCTCCAGCGTGCCCTTGGCAATGTTCATCTCGTTACGAGACTTGTATACCTTCCCGCTCAGATCCTTGATCCCCGCGCACTCACATATCTCGAAGATCACATGGTTCACCCGCAGACCGAAACCCGGCTTGGCACTCCTCAGATGCAGCTTCACACCGTGGTACCGGTAGTCTATGTCTGCGAAGATGGTTCTATCCTCGTAGCGGCGGATCTCCTTTAGATTGCGGATCGCATCCCAGTGGGCCTTTGAGATCGCCTTCGACATCTCGTCCCGCGACTTACCTTCGCCGAGCCCGACCATCCCGTTGCGGTCCCCGACGACCACCAGCGCGTAGAACGACGGAATCTTACCCTTACCCGTCTGGTTCGACACCCGTTTCATCACCAAGGGCCTCATAGTCAGTTTGCGCGACACATACTCGACGTCTACACCGGTCTGGCGCTGCAGCCCGCGAGCAACGTCCAAAGTCTTGGAAGAGCGTCCTCCCAAAGTCGGTAGCGACACTCCTGGCGGCATAACATGGCCAGAACCGGGCAAAGGCTGCTGCGTAACGCTCCAGTCGTAGATCGCATTGTGAACCATGTCTTCCTGTTGCGCATGCACATGCGGCATCCCCGGCTTGTAATCCCAATACGGATCGATCTTGCTGAAATCATCCAAGTAAGAAGGTGCAAACTCCACATTATGCGATACTTTGAACTGCGTAGTCGCCGGTATAACTTCCTGAGCCATCTTTATCGACCTTAAAAGCTCCTTGGGGTAGTATTTCGCGAGAATTGCATCATCGTAGTGTTGCAACACTCGCATTCCAGTGGAAAATTGCCTCCTGAACATCTCGACCACGGCAATCCGTCTGCTTCTCGTCAATTCACTGCTATATTACAGCTTTAACAGCTTCTATCTATGAAAAATTCGTTCGTGAATCACGATAATCTATCGCGTGTCATTTTATAATGTTATTTGTATATGAAGATGCTATGTTATTTCATTGGGAACTCTGCTTGCTGGGAGCACTTGCGACCAGCTACACATCTCCCAGCCGCTCGAGATCCCTTCACCTTGCGCGGTATGTACTTGTAATCGGGATACTTTTGTCGATGCAGCGCCTTCTCGGTGTTTGCCAGGTCCTGCCAGTACTTCTTTTCTTCCGGCGACAGCGCCTTCCAACGCTTGCCGATCTCGCGAGAGACCAGACTATTGTTCTTGAAAGACCCGAGAGAATGCAGCGCGGCCTTGTGCTTCGAGAACAGCGACTGGTGCAAATGCTGTCTAAACAGAATAAATGCGTTTCTTGGTCTGGGGATGTACCGTGACTCGCTCTTGCCCTTGCTAGTAGTAGATCCAGCTGGCACCAGCTTCTGATCCACCGTCGCCGGCTCGCGATTTTGTGTCATCAATGCTGTCAATTGCGGCGGATCCGGCGGGAACACAACCTGATGATCCTGCTCGAGCGAAGAGAGCAGAAACTTGATCGATGGAAGTGTAATGTTGCAACCCTGGTCTGAAGTCATGTGGCAAGCTCGAACTCCCGTGGATAGCAACCGGACCCTCAATGGTTCGAAAGGCTGTCAATCATACTATATATAAACGGTAATTCAGAATAAGCAAGATCGTAGGTGTTGTTGAATACAGCATCGCAATAAGGCTGAATAATGCAACGGTTCCGGCAGCGGAAGCATTGCCGCATTGTGGGATACACAGCTTTGTAATCGCTCGGTAGCCAGATCTCGCATTATGAGTGAAGGATCATACTATCATGTGTTGTGGTTGGCCTCGGTTGGTGGCTTGCAAGGGTCCTATTGCGTCTCGGAATTAGTAATTATGACCCGAGGCGGTTAAGCCGCGGCCCGGGCCGCGGATACGCGGATGCACACGGATGCACCCTTTTAGGTCACGCCCAAATTCTCGGAATTAATGCCAAGAGCCGAAGGCAACGCGCTGGTAGCCGGGTAATGATGAAAAAGGGAAAGTCTTTTCTTTTTCCGAGATTAGCCGCCGAAGGTGGCTTCGTTTTTGTGTCACTTTGGCTTGGGGATATAAAGGCGGCTACCCATTTCGCTTCTGGTCCTTTGTAGTCCATTGTAGGAATTACAGTAGGATGGTGAAACACATGGGGCGTCGAAGACGGCGTGTGTCGGTAAGATTTAAACGTTATATGGAGAAGGTAAGGCACAAATTGCAGGTTAATGAAAGAGAGACGTATGAGGATGTGCCCCGTGGATTTGCCCTGTCGAGTGATTCTCAGATCCAATTGCAGCTTGAGGATGAGGACCAACAGTTCAGAGCAGGCTGTAGAAGAAACAGCTGCTGGATCCAGGTAAGGAGACCGCCGTCGTTACAACTGTTTGATGAACTGGAAGTCAGAGCAGCGTATTTTAAGAGCTTTTCGCCACCCGGCGAAACCCGGGTTGATATAGCCGCCAAGGGTCGAACAAAATCTGGAAGGTGGTCACGTGGTCCAACGGTGGCGAAATTTTAAACTTGATTGCTTGATAGACCAGAGGCATAAAGAGATTACACTGTCAACAGAGAGTAAAAGGGAAAGCTCGGCTCGAATATCAGAATGAGTCGTCGGGTTGCTACAATGTGGTCGCAGCGTTCGAGCGCGCTTCTAAAGCGACATAGTACTAGTAGAGGCTGTGCAAGATCTTTATCGCTAGCGCGATCTTTCCATTTAACATCACAAAGGTTTGATAGCTCAAAGAATGACAAGAAGACACCAGAAGATAAGGAGAAGGAGAAGGGGAAAAAGAAGAGCGATGAGGATGAACCAGAATACAAGAACTTAGGTGACTATTTCAAATCCAAGGAATTTGCAAAGACTATCTATTTGACAGTTGGTTCTATTGCTCTTTTAAACCTAATTGGTAGTTCCAGTAGTTCTGAAAATCCAGAACAACAACCTCTAACATTCCAAGAATTTAAGACCAAATATTTGGAGAAAGGGTTAGTGAAAAGACTTTATGTTGTTAATAAGTTCTTGGTAGAAGCAGAATTACTACCTCAGGCTACCGCGGAGCATGGACTCAAGCAAGGTGGGCTTTTCGGTGCATTTTCAGGTCCTGTAGTGGTGGCATTCACAATAGGTTCTGTCGATACATTTGAAGAACAAATGGAATCGTTACAGGATGATTTAAAGATTGCTCCTGAGGATAGAATCCCAATAAGTTACGTGGAACGTGCTTCAATCTTTCAATATCTGCTACCATTCTTACCGACAGTTATACTGCTGGGAGGTCTTTATTTCATAACAAGAAAAGTTGGAGGTGGAGCCGGCGGCGGTGGAGCCGGTGGTGGCCCATTCGGTGGGATGTTTGGAGTCGGTAAATCAAGAGCCAAATTGTTTAACAAAGAAACTGACATTAAGGTACAATTCAAAGATGTTGCTGGTTGCAATGAAGCAAAGCAGGAAATTATGGAATTTGTTCATTTCTTGAAAAACCCAGATAAGTATACTGCTTTGGGCGCTAAAATTCCTCGTGGTGCTATCTTATCGGGTCCACCTGGTACAGGTAAGACTTTGCTAGCTAAGGCGACAGCAGGTGAAGCAGGCGTTCCTTTCCTATCAGTGTCCGGTTCCGAATTCGTCGAAATGTTTGTCGGCGTGGGTGCTTCTAGAGTTCGTGATCTATTCGAACAAGGAAGAAAAATGGCTCCATCAATAATTTTTGTTGATGAAATTGACGCTATAGGTAAGGAGAGAGGTAAAGGTGGTGCTATGGGAGGTGCCAATGATGAAAGAGAAGCCACTTTGAATCAATTATTGGTAGAAATGGATGGTTTTAGTACCACAGATCAAGTTGTTGTTCTGGCCGGTACGAATAGACCTGACGTTTTGGATCCCGCTTTGATGAGACCTGGCAGATTCGACAGACATATTCAGATCGATGCTCCCGACGTCGAAGGTAGAAAAGCCATTTACATGGTTCATTTGAAGAAATTGAATTTGGATAAACAATTTACAGTTACAACATCTGATCAAGAAGGTTTGGCCGGTAAGCTAGCCGCTTTGACCCCTGGTTTTACTGGAGCTGATATAGCAAATGCATGCAATGAGGCGGCTCTTATAGCCGCTAGGCATAATGATCCCTGCATTGAACTACATCATTTCGAACAAGCTATTGAAAGAGTCATAGCTGGTTTGGAGAAAAAATCAAAGGTTTTATCTCCAGAAGAAAAGAAGACTGTGGCATACCATGAAGCTGGCCATGCAGTTTGCGGCTGGTTTTTGCAATATGCCGATCCATTGTTGAAAGTAAGTATTATTCCTCGTGGCCAAGGAGCTCTAGGGTACGCTCAATATTTACCACCGGATCAATACTTAATCAGTGAGGAACAATTTCAACACAGGATGATTATGGCTCTTGGCGGACGTGTCTCGGAAGAATTGCATTTCCCATCAGTGACAAGTGGTGCTCACGATGATTTTAAAAAAGTGACTCAAATGGCTAATTCCATGGTGACCGCTTTGGGTATGTCTCGTAAAGTTGGTTACGTCTCATACGACGAGAATGATGGCGGATTTCAAGTCAATAAGCCATTTAGTGATAAAACCGCTAGAAATATTGATCTAGAGGTAAAGAAAATTGTTACAGAAGCACACACGAGATGTAAAAAACTTCTCAATGAAAATTTGGACAAAGTCGATAGGGTGGCAAAGGAATTATTGGCAAAGGAATCAATAACAAGGGAAGACATGATTAGATTATTAGGCCCCAGGCCGTTCATGGAAAGAAATGCAGCCTTTGAGAAATATCTGGATCCCAAAAACGACAAGAAAATAGACGACACTGCCCCAGCATCCAATTAGCTTACGAACTAATACTTTAATAACAATATTAGGAAGGAATCATTCATGTATATATCTTATGTCACACAACGCAATGAAATTACGCTCAATCAAGTATCAGCTCATTTCATGGAAAGCCCGCTATTCAGAACGTCTCTTCATCGATGATCAAATTATGTGCAGGTAAGTCTTGCTGGGTTTGATCTGGGAAAAGCTTCAGACCGGTGGGTTCCTTTGGCGCCAGCTGGTCATTCTCCGTATCTTTATCAGTTCCCGCTTGGTTGACCTCGAAACCTTCTTCGGTAGCATACAGGATTTGCTGAACTTTATTCAAGATCTTAGTGAGATCATCGTTGCCACTGTTGTACACGCCTTCGCTGATGAGATCCTGGGTGGATTGCACCAAGATCTCGATATCTCTCAACTTACCAAAATAGAAATCTCTTTCCCTCTCCATGATATTCATTGCGTCTTTATAAGTGCCGATCTCCTTATCCAGCGACGCTACTTTATCTTGTGCTTGTGCTAACTCCGCCTGCAGTCCAAGCACTTGTTCGTTCGACACTCTTCGATTTACTCCATAAGACGCCCTGCTTGTAGCGTTATTTCCAAAACTCGAAGTGCTAGAATTACCACCCGATACTGAACTTGAATATCCGCTAGTCCGTCTCTTTGCCAGGTTGATCGGACCGCCTCCCGTGCTCGCGCCCGTGGACGCAACCCTGTACTTTCTTCGCGACTCTGCATCGTACGGACTATCATCTTTATTCTGAACCCAGTACTTTTTGAGCCACTGAAGAAACTCCAGATTATCTTGAAACCTGCATCTAATCAGTTTTTCCACATAAACCGTCTTTTCGATATGATGCTTGGTGAAACAGCTCTGTAAAACCTTATAATTCGTTTGAAATTCATATTCTGCGGTAGCATTGAACTTAACCCTGTGCATTGGAAGATCTCCATATATCGAATCCATTATCTGGCAGTAAGCAGCCCCGGTCCCGCATTCCTCAATCTTTCGGTAGTTTAGCTGTAGTAGGTCATTCAACCAATTTAAAAGCTCTGTACGAGATTCACCAATACCGCTCATTATCGGTAGCCAACTCAAGGGAAACACTAGCAGCAACCTTCAGCAGATTCACTATCCTGTCACGTAAAGTCTTGTTTCACGCGTCAGCCCTTCATCTGGCACAGATCTTGTCTTACAATAACAAGGCGTCTTAAGTGATGGTCTACAGCGTCAGTAAATAATGGCATAATGAATATTTAAATAGTGAAGCCAGCTGCTTTTTGAAGAGCAGTTGACAGCGACTGCTCGCATTAGCACAAGGCTGTAAGCAGCGTGGGTGCTCGAGTTAGCACCCTGTTGTCAAAGCTTTCCGTTCTTAATAAGAGATCCTTCGTCGTACAAGCCGTTGAGTATGGATTTGAAATGTTTTGATGCGTTTGCACGCCTGATCTTTAGCGTCGGCGTGACGACGTCGTCTGCTAGTTTCAGGGGCTCCAATCCAACGTAGACATTGTGGAGCTTTTCGAACCCCTGGAGGTTCTTTGTGTATCTGTTGAGAATTAATAGGAAATGCGTCTTGAGGTCTTTGTTGATATTCAAGGATTCAATGACTTGACCGGCTGGTAAATCTTTCATTGCGGGGTATTTGGGGGACAGCGCTTTTCTCACCGATTCTAAGTCAACACCAATGACACCGACAAGATAGGATTTGAAAGAATCACCGTAAACAAACGCCTGCGTGATCAATGGACATGAAGATAGGTAAACATTCTCGATCTTTTCGGGCGCAATGTATTCTCCCTGAGATAACTTGAAGAAGTTTTTGACTCGATCGATGACGCGCAAGCGGCCCTTATCATCAATGGAAGCTATATCTCCAGTTGAGTACCATTTTTTTTCGTCTAACACAGCTGCTGTTTCGTCGGGTCTCAAGTAATAGTTGCTAAAGACTTGCGGGCCGCGTAATTGTAATTCTCCTTTTAGATCAGTGGCATCGTAACCCATCTCAGGCACAGATTTCAGTCTGCACTCTACTGCACAACCTATTGCACCGCATGAGCCTGGATCCTTTTCGTACGCCTCGCTCATGCAAATGCCCGCAAAAGTTTCGGTTAGTCCGTATCCTTGTCTCATACCAATATCTAGCGCTGTTCTCAAGAAAACTAAAGTTGCAGGAGATATAGGGGCAGAACCTGTGACGAGATATGATCCGTTGGTTAAACCTAGTGAATCACGAACTTTGTTGATAAGCAATTTCTGGTACACTAACTGATTCATTAAGGAATCGTCTTCTCCATTATGGGCTAGTAATCGCGCCTTCTTTGAGCTTAATATGCTGTCAGCAATGGCCTTTTTCGTGCAGGATTGTTCGAGGGAGTTTTTGATCCCCGCTTCCATTCTTGTTAAGATTCGGGGCACCAGGGCAACAATATCTGGTCTCAGGATCTTCATATCTTCAACCAATACAGAAGGATCGGGCGAGTGTAGAAAGCCCAGACCCATGCCTACAGATAGCGCGAAAGCGACTAGCATTCTTTGGAAGATATGAGCCAATGGCAGGAAACACATGTTATGAAGCTGCTTGTTCTTTTTCCCTGGTGGTACAGCCATAGCGGAGAATGTAAATGCTACTCCTGCTGCAGCGTTTCCGTGAGTCATTTCAACACCTTTAGGCATGCCTGTTGTCCCAGAGGTGAACGACACAGTGTATAGGGAATCCGGAGTTGGCGGGATTACGGGCAGTTCATTGAGCATGCCAATTCTTTCCACTTGCTTCAACGAAAACAGGGAGATCGTCTCACCTTTCGAGTTAGTAGATAAAGGGAGCAGAGCTTCACTGTATAAACGCAGCTCGCTATCGTCCAGATCTTCCAAACAGATCAATGTATTCACGTGCTCAAGTCGCGGCAACAGATCGATGACCTTTCTCATGTTAACTTGAGCGAACAGTAAAACAGGTGCCTCAGTCAAGTTCATGATATAATGCGACGTTTCCGCACCCAGAGTTTCATATAGAGCGGTGTCCGCCAATGAATACATCTGGCAAGCCAAATCCACTAACATCCACTCCACTCGATTGTACGAAAGAATTGCAACCATAAAATCATTGCAATTCAGAGGCTTCTTCCTCTTCACGTTGACCAGAGACATGATACCGCCACCGATATGACGGCTTCTCCTCTCGACCTCTTCGAAAGAGAGAAAATGATAGTAATCCAAGAATTTCCCAGTCGATTTATCAAAGGGCCTGTACCCTAAACAATCGTTCTTTGGCCATCTCCTTACCGAAAACATGAAATGGTCATACAGAGTGGCAAGTTTCTCGTCAACACAAGATATCAAATTATCTGGCGAAAGAGCGCTTCTGAATATCGGACTATAGCCATCTTCTTGCGACCCGGGAACCGCTACACCCTGTTTCTTCAAAAAAGCCCCATACGTGGGGTACTGCGTAAGAGGGAGCTCATCGACAAAAGCCGCAAAATACTCGTCAGATCCCTTCTGATAGCTGCTGAGCTTCTCTTTCAACTTCCTGTACCGTGGATCCGTCTCCACCAGTTCGGTTAAAGTACATGTAGTCTCCATCGCTTGAATGTCCTCACAGACAAGACAAACCGATAGTCGCTGGACCTCTCAACCCATTGACCGCACTATATATATGTCTTGTTCAATCCCACCAGTCATGCGACAGGATCACTTTTCCTCCACTTCAAGTCAGTGCTCGCGGAGCTAGTGTTTGTAACACCGAACGTCCCCGCACCTCAGACGTTTGTAGTCTCCTTCTCGCTAAAGCTAACGTTCAACTGCTTACCAAAGAAGGGCTCCTTATCAAGCGATATCATCGCCAAATTGGCCTCATCAACAGATTTCAACGTTATGAACGCCTGACCCCTTCGTTTCCGCGGGTTAACACAAATCTTGATAACTTCACCGTAGATGGAAAACAAAAAGTACAGATTGGCTCTCAACCTAGCAATAGGAATGTGATCAGGTAAGTTATTGACATAAAGCGTATGTTTTGGCTCAATCGAACGACTCTTAGCAGGCACGGCGGCTTTCTTCTCTTCCTTCGATTTCGACGAGACTTTCCGCTTCTTTCGAGCGGGCCCACTCATTGGACTACTCTCTAAAGGTTCCTGAACGATTCAAACCAGTCTGGCTCTCCCCAGATCGATATCTCGAGGTCCTCAAAGTGTTGTTTACGTTGTTACTAGGGACTTCAGCGCTAAAAAGTCTTTACTGCGTGATATCACTAAGTACGACAGCATAAAACCTATAAGCTATGCCAGCTTTATAGCGTCTTCTAGGCCATCAGCTATCACATCTGGGACTCCCGGTCCCCTGGCGAAGCCCATGCCACCGGCCGAGACCGCGCCAGCGTAGGATTTGGTCAATTCTTGCTCGACCGAGGACTGCCAGTCGTCGTAGCCGACGGAAAAACGAGGCAGACAGTTCTTGGCGACGGTAAATGCCCAGAGACCTTGGTCCAGATCTTGGTATGATATGCCTAGATGTGTGTGCAATGCGTCCTTCACGGAGCGGACGGTCAGCTCCTTTGAGGGTAGGTTTTTCTCGCCGTTTTGATACAGGTAATGGCCGCCTAACATAGCTGTGAGTTTTGTATAGGGTTCAGTAGTTTGGGATTTGGCTGTAGCGGAGACATCCGTGAATACCGGCTTGAAGCTCCTTTCGATAACAGAGTCGAATATGACGCCTAGAAGGTTTTGCGGGTTACGGTTCGCCTGCGGACACAGATATCCAAAACCGCGATATCTCTTTGCAATGACGTCTTGTCCCGGTAAATAGTAGTTTACGAGAATGATATCGTTTGCCTTGATCTTTGCTAGGGTTTTCGCTAGTTCTTGGTTGTCAGCCGCAAGCATTGTGGAGATTCTTGCCGGGTTCTGCGTTAGTCGGACATGGTTCAGACCGGTCATCGTTTCGCCGCACGAGAGCTGGATACTGAGGTTCTGCTGAGCGATATTGCGTTGGACACTGGTGACTTCCTTGCCGCATAGGATGTTCACATTCGGTAAGTTCTTGAGACTTTGTCTCACGGCACTGGGAAATGTTTCGAGGCCTCCTTTCAGGCCTAGCATTGGGTATTTTCGCAAGCAACTGGATAGATCTAGCAAGCTTTTCTCGTCTTTAGCGAAAGCTTGCCGGTATTGGCTTAACAGCGGTGAGAGAGTCAGCTTTCCATCACTGGCAGGCTTCTTCTGCGAGAAACCTCTCAAGATCGAGCCATGGTTTTGCTCTAGATCCCAGAGCTTCCGCATCGTTCTCTTTGCACTCATCTGATTGATATCATCTCCGTAAATACCGTGAAACATAGCGCTCAGAATGTTCTTGCCGACGTAATCATTGCCGAACCTTCGACGCAAGAAGGAGCTCACGGTTTCATCCTGTCCCAGCTTATCTGGTGCTCTCCTAAAAGGTTCGCCCAATAGACCTGTGATTAAGCCCTTGCTGAGCGGGTTCAATAGAAATTCCAAAGCGCTTCCAAGCGAACCAGGTACTTGTACAAGCTTATCGTCAATACCCAGGATGAATTTCTTGTTTGCCTCAGAGTCACTGCGAACACATTGTACAGCTGATTGTTTATCCAGATCTCTTAACGTATCAATGATTAGAACTGTACCGTCAGATACACCTCGCAGGGTGCGAGGACCTTGCTCCAACATAACGGGCTTATTGTTTAAATCATTGGTATTCCAGGACTTTATCCAACCACCAGTTCTCTCCTGAGACTCTATCAAGTTGATCTGGACATCAGGCCTCAACTTAGTGAGAAAGTAGCTAAACATCAGACCTGACACACCGCTGCCAACTACTGCAACCTTGGCATTTCTTGGTAACTTTGGCAAGGGACTCAGCATTCTTCCTGCTCCCAAGCACTAATCAAACCTTTACAGAGCTGGATTGTATTGTATGATTTTATGTTCTGCCATTTCAAGAGCCGTTTGGTGAAGTTAAGCAGCTCGTTACTTAAACGACCCAATATGAGCGCAATGAAAAGCCTTAGAAAACCTTGAGTATGCTATATAAACGATTAAATTTCTATCAACTCGAGAGATTCATCTTCTGGTGCCCAGTGCTCTTTCGCGGGACTGTCGAATGGAACTTAGCTTCCACGAGTTTTGATCTTTGGCAAATTTATTGTACAATGGTGTAATCTTGGCCTTCTTGCGTGATTGACTGTCTTCGTCGGCAGCTTTGTAAAAATGTGGAGCTGATTCCAGCAGCCAATGTGGATCGATTGCTGTTACTTGTGCCATGTACTCTCTGCTCGTCAATACCAAACTGTGGTAGATGACATATTCGTACTCTTTACCGAAAAGCGAACTAGAGGGATGAATTCCGACCGCTGTACCACCACAGATGGTTTTATAGCCGACTTGGGAATCGCGCTTGGCAGCATTCATGAAGAAACCGGATGCTAATGCACGTCTAATTGAATCTGGGTCGCCATGGCCGCTTTTGACAGGCAAATGAAATCGATTGAATAGAGCGATTAGCTGGTTTCTGACATCTCTTGCCCGTTTTAAATGTCGGTAGTGCAGATAATTTAGCGTGCAAAATTGTTCCGTGCAATTAGCCTGTTGCCAACGGTTATAAACATTCAATAGGGTTAGATGGTCACCTAAAGGATGGTGAAATCTTGCTTTTTTGTTGTCAGCTTCCTGATGCTTGTCCTTCGGTCGGTAAAAGACGTTTTGTACCGACAGCATCGAAATGATGGTAATCAGGTCCTCCGAGCAGTTGTTGGTGATCGACGAAAGTAGGGCCCTTGAAAGTTCGGGTTCCATAGGAAACTGAGACATACGCCGCCCTAACTCTGTCAGGATACCGTCATCGTCCAATGCTTGTAAATTGAAAAGCTCTTCTAAAGCACGTAGCATCAGATTTTTTGGTGGGCGATCCATGAACTCGAAGGTAAGAATGTCGTTGATGCCCATGGCTTTCAGCATTAAGATGGTATATGCAAGATTTTGTCGCTGGATCTCTGGGATTGTGTTGGGAAGCATTTCATTGTAAAATGCAGACTCGGTATACAGTCGGTAACATTTGCCAGGACCTGTTCTACCTGCACGGCCCTTTCTTTGGTTGGCTTGGGCCTGCGAGATTGGTGAAACAACCAATTGCTCCATACCAATCCTAGGATTGAAGGTATTCATTTTCGCAAAACCAGGGTCGATCACATAGTAAATACCATCGATTGTGATAGATGTTTCGGCGATATTCGTAGCAAAGACTACTTTACGAGTGTCTTCTGGAGTGGGCTCGAATATCTTGGATTGCACTTCGCTCGGGAGTGCTGAATAAACAGGTAATATCCAGAGCTTTCCAATGCTATCCCCCAAAGTTTTGACTCGCTGGTATAAAATTTCACAGCAAGAGTCAATTTCATCCTGCCCGGTTAAAAATACCAATATGTCTCCAGGTGCTTCATTAATATGGATTTCCATAACAGTGTCTAAAGCGGATTCAATGTAATCCATTTGCGGATTTTGAGAGTACAGGACTTCAACCGGGAACGTTTTTCCTGGGATTTTTATGACGGGACACTGACAAAAGTACTCTGCAAACTTGGCAGAATCTAGGGTCGCAGATGTAACGATTACCTTCAGGTCTGGCCTGTTTTGAGCCGCTTTTTTCAGCAGACCAAATAAAACATCGGTTGCAACTGTTCTTTCGTGAGCCTCGTCTAGCATCACTACTGAATATTTCGACATAACTGGGTCCATTAGAGCCTCTCTTTGCAGCATACCATCCGTCATGTACTTGATACGGGTTTGCGGAGATGTATTATCCTCAAATCTAATTGTATAGCCTACATCTTCACCCAGCTTGCATCCAAATTCTTCTGCAACCCTTTTGGAGACGGAGACTGCAGCAACTCTTCGCGGTTGCGTACAACCTATGATACCGCGAGAACCGTAACCTGCCTCAAACAGATACTGTGTGATCTGTGTTGTTTTACCTGAGCCTGTTTCTCCGACAATCACAAGAAACTGGTTATCCTGCACAGCTTGCAATAATTCAGATTTCATTTTATAAACCGGCAAAGATTGCCGCTGAACGCTGATGGGTCGCGTTTCTCTCTTACCGTAACTAATGTGCTCTTGCATTCTACTCCTCTCCCATTCCGTAACTATCAGTTGCTGGCGAAGCCCCTCAACTTCTCTTCCTACATCACCTGTGTTCTTTGTTGGATCTTCTTCAGCACGTTTCTTCCTTATCTGCTGCTCAATCTCTCTCTTCAGTCTGGTCTTTTCCTCCCGGTGGGACTTCATAAGCTGTGAGCCATTGACCGCTACTCGATTTAAAGTACCTTTCGGTACTTTTGCAGTTTTCGGTGGCTCAAACTTTTTAACACCTTTCTCAAGTTGGGCTTTCAAAAAGGGCGGTTCGTCGTCTGAATTCATTTCAATCTCTATAGCTTGCTCAGTCCCGTCATTTTTACGCACCAGTGATCCTGGAGCCTCTGTACGGTCTTTTCCGACTTTTTCATTGAGTTCGGGATAATCTTCAATAGAAGCCGCCCCACTTCCTATCAGTTGCTTAATTTCCCATCTCTCAGGAGACGTGAGAGGTCGTCTTTCGGCTTCTTTCACGCCTGATCGATTGCTATAAGTAGACCTGGCGGATTGCCTTCCCCGACTTTCTGGTTGTTGATCAAATTTCTCTTGAAATATCTCTTCACCGGTAACTTGATCAATGTTCTTCATACTGAGAGAGACCTTACCATTGGACTGTATTTTCAGCACCCTAACAAAGACCTGCTGACCCACTCGCACCACATCCCGAGGTGTTCGTACTCTAGCGGTACTCAGCTCCGAGATGTGAACCAAGCCATCGCATTCCGCCTTCCGGAGGCCCATAAGCTGCACAAAGCAGCCAAATGCAGTGATATTTTTCACATTTCCTCGATAAACTTTGCCCAGGATAGGCGAGTCGTCCAAATCCATTCCAGACATGGAAAAATTCCCGTTAACCTCGTTCAGCTTGGACTTGGGGCCCATCGAAACGGGTTTACTTGGCGTTTCTCGCTTAATTGGACGCTTGGAATCATGATTCAAAGCCAAAGCGTTCCCAGATTGTACTTTACGATAAATTTCCGACGCAGCGGCATCATCTAAACCACAATCCATATCTCTCAGACGCTTTTGAAACTCTTGCAACGTCTTGCAACGGCCAGCAGTATCGATTATAAAATCTACCACTACCTGGTCATCGACTGCGATAGAATCCCTTAGTATCCTCGCGACCTCCTGTCTCGGATCGCTTGCCGTTGAGAGCAATTCCCATACCTGATGAATAGCGTTTCGCGATAGACCAACGTCCAGAGCCTCTATCTTTTGCTCAAATTCTTCGACATTCTCAGATTGGCACTTGATACTCCGAACAAAATCGATTACTACACCATCCTCCGTACCTAGAATCTCAGACAACTCATGGGACATCGATAGACCGACCCAGAGTGGCTCTTAACGTCCCTCTTCTAGTAGTTCAGTTCATCGATGATCTACGCAGTAGCTGATAAAGAATCGTTATACGTGATGATGCTACTTAGGCCGTATAGCCAGCGAAGCTCTACGCTCCTGCCGTTGCTCTGTCTATCCAATCCCCGTGTGCGTCTAGTTGATGTCGTCGAGCTGCCTGACACCGTCCTTGTCGACCACCTTCACTATTACTCCCTTAAAATCGATCGGCATTCTCTTGTCCAACTCTTCAACACACTTCTTCAACAGCTCCAAACCTTCCGCCAGCGTCATATCCGGGCGGTAGTGGCGATCTAGCAGCGAGAACGTGTAGAATCCCGCGTATCCGTGTGCTGCATAGGGCAGCTCCACATTGGTCCCCAAATAGTCAATCTGGTACAATTCCGGCCTCCCCGCCTTCGTGTCGTACCCGCCAATCAACACATTCACCTGGTACGGTTTCCTCGATCTAATCGATTTCGCTAGCTCTTGTCTCACAAAACTCGACGTCGCGTGTGGCGACAATTCCATATTCTCACGTACCGCATACAGCTGCATGTTCGCCTGAATATACTCTGCAAACTGCACAGTATCACCGGCTTCACCGCTGAAACTCATCACCGTGTGTTCCGACAACACTCTGGTCTTGTCATCTGTATCCTTCAAAACCGATATCCCGCGGGTCACCGCCTTCGACGTAGCCAAAACCACAGCGTCCTGCACCCTTATACCCAAGATAATATCCATACCGTCGCAATTGGCCTTCAATCCACCTCACAAGCCTCCAATCCATCATATCTTACCATTAAACTAGCTCTTCTCATAGCTTTTGCCACCTTATAGCGTCCAGGTCGGGTAACACTCCTAACTATCAACAACTTGAAGGCCCTTTAAGACTTGACCTTTAACATACACTCTGGAAGCGAGTAGCGGTTAGATGGGGTGGTTAGTGCGTCCAGCGGTGTGTCCAGCGGTGTGGTTGCATAGCCTTGTGGCTGCTTTCCTCCTTCTTCCTCCCCGGTACAGCGGTTGAGCGGTTGTGAGCGGCTGACAAAGATAGAAAACCAGGCGAGACAGTGATGGAGTCTGGGAGCCTGGGCGGCTCTGGCAATGTTAGCGGGATCCTGAGGCCACTGGTGGTATCACAAGGATGGAATGATTGGAGATGTTGGTTCAGCTGGCGCGATCACGGTGGACGGGGACGCGAAGACGCGTTAAAGCATGGTAGTGATGAAGCAGGTTGTGAACTGGCGTGAATGGATCAATTGGGTTGTTAAAGTGGCTAGTATCGAGTGCTTAAGACGCAATGACTGAATCTGGTCCGGAGAACGATGCAACTAGCCAATTCAAGACACCTAGTGCTTCAGATATGCAATATTACTATCAGTACATGTTCCCGTTCAAGGTCATCTTTAATTGGTTGAATCATTCACCCAAGGCCGGTAGGGATATCATCAATAGGGAGTTTGCCATGGCGTTTAGGTCTGGAGCGTACAAGCGGTATAGCTCTTTCAACTCGGTTCAAGAATTTAAAGCTGCTATCGAGAAGGCGAATCCTGACAGATTTGAGATCGGAGCGACTTATAACAAGGCACCTAGGGAGCGGGATTCGTTGCTTAAGACGGAAATGAAGCCTTTGGAGAAAGAATTGGTCTTTGATATCGATATGGATGACTACGATACGTTCAGAACGTGTTGTTCGGGAGCACAAGTATGTGGAAAATGTTGGAAGTTTATTAAACTCGCGATGCTTGTCGTGAACACCACTTTGAAGGAAGATTTTGGGTACGAGGATTTTATTTGGGTGTTCTCCGGCAGACGTGGTGCGCATTGTTGGGTTAGTGATAGACGTGCGCGTATTCTCAACGATTTGCAAAGACGTAATGTTCTGGATTATGTGAATGTGGTGCGAGATAGAAATGCGGAGAAGCGACTCTCTTTGAAAAGACCATATCATCCACATTTGGTCCGGTCGCTTGAATTGCTGAAACCTCATTTTGCTAGGATCATTCTGGAAGAGCAAAATCCTTGGCAAGATGACAATCGAGCCTTTGAGACATTACTTCCTAGCCTTCACGATAAGAATTTGATAGAGGCACTGAAAAAGCACTGGACAGAGAATCCAGGCAGATCGAGTAAAGATAAATGGAACGACATTGATTTGGTAGCATCGAAGGACGTTAAGGTTAACAAGAAACAGGACTACATCGTAAGGCTGCGCGAATGCAAGGCAGACTTAATCATAGCGACACTTTACCCCAAGCTCGATATAGAAGTCACAAAGCAGACTATCCACTTATTAAAGTCCCCATTTTGCATACACCCTTCAACCGGTAAAGTATGCGTGCCGATCGATGCGAACTTCTCTCCCGATCAAGCGCCCAGACTGATGGATTTACAGAAAGAAATGGAAGATAATGGGAACAACGTAAACAAGACAAGCTTGCAACCGTTTATCGACGTCTTTCAGGAGCATGTAAACAAGGTTATGAAGCATGACATGGGAACAGCGAAGAGGGAACGTGCTGAAGAAGATAAGAGGTCTCTTGAATTCTAATCGATTCTCATGCGTAAATAAATGATATCTTTAATGAACGTCCCTATCTAAGAGATTACACAATTAGGGCTTGGAGCTCTGGAATCGGCACTGTTTAAGGAGATTGTTAACCATTGCTTTCCAGAGCTGTGGAACCATTTCAACACCTGATAATCTTGATGATAAGCGAAAACTCCTGAGGAAGAATTGATCGTGATTCTTTCCAGTGGGAAATGATGATTAGGCAGGAATATAAAGGAATGTGCATCCGGTGAAATTTCAGCATCGGCTCGTGCCGCTATCTCCAATTTATATGTCTTGGCTGGTAAGTCAAAGTTCGCGTCAATGAATTTACCGTGAATTTTAATCGGGAAAGGCCTTAGGACTGCGTCCAGAACGCGAATGCCGCTGAAATCAAGCTTATCCTTTCTAACGCATGGTGGTGTATCGAGTTCCAATTTCTCCGTCAGTTTAACAAAGTCGACAGCTTTTAAACTAGGCGTTTGGGCTTCCGCACGTTGATCATTGTGCTGCGACGACCAGATAGAGAAGTCTTCGTTATTCCATTCATCCCCGCATTCATATGAGTTCTTCGAGCAGTAGCACCAGAGACTATAGGAGAGATTTTCACCCTCTAGAGCTGCTTGAAGAGCATCTATTGCCGAAATCTGTGAGGAAAAGTCCCCATCTTTGTATGCTTTTTTGTTATCCATGTCAAAGGGCATACCTATTTCAGTAAAGAAGCATGGTATGTTCAAGGCCTCTTTGACTTCCTGTTTCATTTCTTTGAGCTGCTTTTTCAGGCATTTCCTGATATTCGTTTCTCCTAGAACAACACTGAAAGCCGGGTTGAAGTATCGACCTCTAACGATGCCGAAAGTATCCACATTAAACCTTCGGTTCCACGTCTTGAACATTAGCGACAAACCATCGTAAAAATGACATGAATAAACAGTCCTCTCGTCTATCAAATCTGAGCCTTTCAGCTGAGGTGGTTGCTTGAACACTGGCCCCTGCATAAATAATAGCGACTGTTTATCGATCTTTCTAAATGCCCTTTGGAAACGTTTGTAAAAGTTGATAAATTGATGATTATTGAAATAAACGTCGTCAACGGGGGATAGTGGACTTTCAGTCACGTACGCGAAGTAATCTTTACGCAGCAATGTTGGCCCTTTTTCATTCTCAGCCCATACGCCGTGGAGCTTCCAGATACATTGTGCGGGCAGCCATGACTCTGCTCGCTGCCATCCGTATTGCGAGTCGAGCTCTTCCCGCTCCTCCTTGGTAAGCCAGCAGCTCTTACCTTTTGGATCAATTTCCTTACTGCCAGTTTTAGTGGGCCCAAAGATTGAGATATCGTACTGCTCCACTAGAGCGGCATGACCCTCCCCCAAAATAAAACTCTGGAACCCAGTGGGAGTAGAACCGCGCTTCAAGTTCCTGTCTTTTGGAACTTGCTCAAGGTTTCTATCTCCAAAATAACCACAATTGGGCTCATTGATTGTCTCTAGACCAATGATACAGTTTTGCTCGAACAACTCGGGTGCCTTTTCGTGAATCTTCGAGTATAGGACCATGACAGCGTCAATAAATCTATTCTGCAAGTACTCCTCGATATTTTCTCCATTGATCTCGCACTTTGGAGCAAAGTTCTTGCCGGCGAAGAACAATGTGAACATTGTCTGGCATGCAAGCTTAAAGTAATTTGTCGGCCACAGCATCTTTGGATACTCTTCGCCCTTTTCAGTATAGTGATTGTGAAGCACGGCCGCCTCAGTTGCGTCGAAGTGTCGGGGATTGAACCCTGCTGCGTACAAAGTCCAAAGTGGAGCTCCCGAACCACCACAGAACCTTGACCACACGTCCTGGTGCGGGTCCAGATACACATACAGCCCTCCAATTGAGCCAATCTTTTTAAGCACTTTAATCACATAGTCGATATACTCGAAATCGTACTTCCCAGGACCTTCATGCTCCAAAGCCTCCCAAGTAAAGGGAAACCTTATACAATTGTATCCCAGCGATTTCAGTCGGTTTACATGCTCCTCGATACCCTCTAAAGGAAGAGGATGATTCACAAAGCTCACCTTATCGGCATTCTCGTAAAAACTGTCCCCATCAAGCGGTTTCTGAGTTGGCAAGTAGGGACATGCTGGGATCTTTGTAATTGGGTCCAGGTTAACTCCCCGTAACACTATCGCATTGCCATTTGCATCGCAGAACTCGCCATCAGAGGAGATAAAAACCTTCTCCGGCATCCTACAACGCTCCACAAGTGCCAACAACACAACGTCCAGCTCCCAAGTGTAGCGATCTGGTAAGCACTAGTCCCCAGATATACTTGAGAAATTAAAAAGAATATTACAACTCCCATGCGGGGAGTCGAACCCCGGTCTCCACGGTGAAAGCGTGGTGTGATAGCCGTTACACTACATCGGATAATATTTGAGATGGAAAAGATTGCAATTCATCGACTATACCGGGTGAAGATGACCAGCACCTTTTCGACTAATCTGCCTCCATCACTCCAATCTACGTGCACAACTTCCATACGTAAGAATAGCTAGCTTGCTACTCGACAGTCTACGAAAATACCACACAGCCTATCTTAACAACGACGCGAAATTTCAGTCGTTTTCGCGTCGTCATCCGATGAAAACCGAGCCAAAAGGCAAACTTCGAGAGCATAGATTCGCTGCACGAATCTGTGCATCCATCGTCTGCGAGAATTCCTGCTAAGCATTATCCGTTCCACCCGCAGCGACCTTCAATCCGTTAAAATACGCCTAATCAGGCTCTTGAAGTGCCAATTCGACTTAAAGGTGTCACTGAGAACGACTGGATCTTGTTTCAGCGCATTGGATCTCGCGATCTACGAAGAATACAAGATAAGACAATAAAGTCGTCATATATCCAGAGCATTGGCATCCATTGGAATCAACAAAGAAGAGCGTAGCAGGCCTCTTTTAATCATTACTCGTGTTCTCGAACGGTAAGGGGTTTGAATCTTTATGGTAGCTTCGAAGAAATAACAAAAATACGTTTACTAGGCCTTTTTCTGTCATCCTGTGGTGCTTCCAGCGATGCTTTCTACTAGAAGCAGTTCATTTTTGCTAGCAATATGGCTGTTAAGCCGAGCTACGGAAGGATTTCAATGTTTTGCATCTTTACCTTCGTCGTTTACGTTTGATGATACTTACCAATACCAGACGAGCGGATATTGTAATGAGCAGTGCTCTGGGAAGGGTTACAAGTATTTTGCACTGAAGAATAGAAGTGATTGTTACTGTGGTAATGATAATCCAGCTAATAGTGAGAGTGTTTCGAATGGATGCGACGGACCGTGTCTTGGGTATCCGTCCGAGATGTGTGGGGGAACTAATGCTTTTTCAGTTTATGCGATTCCGGCAAACGGAGGATCCGCAGTCGAAGTTTCTGGATCTTCCCGCGTATCCTCTGCATCGAGCACATCGAGTACGTCGAGTACATCGACTACATCTTCCAGCAGCTCGACGAGCACGTCGTCATCGTCATCTTCGTCCTCTTCCTCTTCCTCAACAATACCCTCAACAACGACAACCACGCTAACAAGTTCTTCCAGCCTCATATCCCACACTACCCAGTCGGTGGTCTATGTCACGAACGTTCAAACGGACGGCGGCTCCACGGTCTACGTCACCAGCACCATAACCACCAGCAAGCAGGGAATGCCCACCGCGGCCGCAGATATAAATCAAAGCGATAAGAGCAACAAGAAGAAAGTCAACGTCGGCGCTATAGTCGGCGGCGTCGTCGGCGGAGTCGCCGGAGCCCTACTGATAGCGGCTGCCGTGCTGCTAACACTCAGACACATCAACAAGAAACGCGAACAGGAAAGAATGGAGAAAGAGTACCAGGAGGCCATAAAACCCGTCGAATACGGCGACAAATCGCTCCCACACGGCAGCTCTTCCACATCCCTAAACAACCTGCCCTCTTCGGGCTCATTCGAAGACACTACACGGGTATCGCACGCAAACCCATTCGATGACTCAAGACGAATCAGCAACGGATCCATTCTACACGCCCCGAACACCGCAAGTACCAAGATCCTGACAGTGGTGAACCCGGACGAGGACTGACATCATTTTTTCCACGACCCACGCACGTCATCAGTATAATCATTTTTGAATTTTAGTTTATCAGTCTTCCGCGAGCAGAGGGAGCACATTAAAGGATTACCGGAGTAGCACGACTAAATAGATCGAACTGTAACCATCATAATCTTGCAGTCTACACCAAGACCGCCCTACCATAGGGCTGCCACCAATTTTGAGTGATAAAAGTGACCGGGACACTTCCGGAAACTGAAGCCACTGCTGGCTGCAGAGGGAATTTAAAGACGTCTTACTAAGAGCCGATAACTGGATACTGGGAACAAGGATCAAGGACAAGGATCGAGGCAAGGATCGAGGACGATCAAGCGCGAGATCTAGCTCTCTGGAGGCAGTCTGGCAGTTAGCTGTGAATACTGAAAATTCTTACTACCATTCTTCGTCGTAAGAGACTATCGCTGCAGGCCTTATAACAGTAGGTGGTCCGTCTTGGCATTATTATAGCTGGACTAGAGAGCGTATTAGCGAGGTGGAATCTTGAGGTGGTTGAATTGAGTGGTGTATTGCAGATGTCAGCGATTGTGTCGAATTCTCAGCATCCGCAGGATGTTCCCGAGGAAGAAGAGAAGATTTTGAACTATCTGTTAGGGGTTAGAAGTCTACTGGGACAGTTGAAACAGAATAGGAGACAGTATTTGAACTCTAAAGAGGTACAGACGATATACCAGCAGGTTTTGACCAAAGTTCGGGAGTTGGATGAGATACGGAAAAATAGTCACGACACCCCTTCGAATAGTGCTACTACGCTGATTCACAGCTCTGAGTTACATAATCGTGTGGATTCTGTGCTTGATGATGTGTTCCAGCTGTTGTCGCTTTGCTTTCTTACCGTTGGATTGAAAAATTCGGCTCCAGCGACATATGCGTCCTTGTCGACGGTTCAGAGGTTGCTGGAGCATTTGAATGAGTCAAATGTGTTCACGCATCACGATCTGAGGCCCATCAAGGAGAGGCTTTTGGAGATCTCGAAGATTGTAGAGAACAGCTCGTACAAGAGCGATAGCTTTGGTGAAAACTTGGAAGTTATAGACGAGAAGCTACCGGAGGCAGACCGCGAGTTTTACGAAGAGAGAAACAAGAACAAGATCGAGGAGGATCTGCTGTTGCGGGCCAAGCTGCAGCACTGTCTGGATGAGTATCACAGTACAGAATCTAAAGTGGAGGAGATCGATCCCCATTTGACCAGTATTATGGAGAAGCTTTTCGAGATAAGAAGAGGTTTGCTGTCCCTAGCTGCTTCGTCCAAGAAATCTAGTCCTTCTCTAGAAAAGAATTTGCAAGCGGACGGAAAATATTTGATGTCACAGGAATATGTTCAAGAGAAAGTCCGGGCGCTGGAGAAGGAATTAACCGAGATGGAGTCTCACCGCGACGAAAACGGCAAGTTTAAGTCGTTGGAAACAAACAAAGTGGAAGAAAAGGGACAAGGCGTCCTGAACGGTTTATTAGACGATTGTCATGATCTGATTAGCGATCTGTCGCATCAGAAAAATGGTGGAATCGAATTAGACGCGAAATTGCAGCCTATCTATGAACAGCTTATTGACATCAAGATTAGTTTGGAGAACCTGCTCGTCACGAGAAGATGGACTTTGCGAGAAACCGATCTGTTCACTTTCCAGAAACAACTGGGCGAGATCGATGGTCTGAGGGTCAATGGTAAATTCCCCACCGAATCGGGTGACTCCAAGGGACAATCGATCCTTCTATACCTGCTGCGCAGATGTTACGCCATCATTTATAAACTGCTAGAGAGTTCGGAACCTGTATCAGAGTCCCTGCAACCGATTCACAACCAGCTATCTACGGTACGCCGTTGTCTTCTGGAGTTGAAAAGAATGGGCGGTGTCAATAACGGCAGGGAACTTTACCCGTACCAGATGAAACTCGCTTCGCTGGACAACCTGCGTGTGGACGGGAAATTTTACGATTCTGACGGCAACGTACCCGAGGGCCAAGGCACCCTGAACGCACTCCTTGCCGAATGTTTCGACATCCTCCACGAGCTTAAAATCGAAGCACAAGAGCGCGCTGAAGCCCAACAATCCGAAGCCGAGCAAGACGATGCAAACGCTTGCACAACCGATAATGAAAGCAGTCGAAACGACCAACCGGTAGCGCGATATCTGGACGCACATAACCAATACTCGAACGAAGACGAGGATTACGAAGACGACGAGAATGACGATGCCAGTGAGCATAGCTACGTAGACGAAGAAGACACCGAAGCGTCGACGCACAATTACCACTGACCAATTTTTTTTTTCTCCTATTTGATTTTCCCGGCTGGTCTTCGTTAGTTACCAATAGTGTTTATATAACTTATTATATCATATCTCAAATCGGCTGCATACTATGCTCATTTCCTTCATCAGCTCGATGTGAATTTACAGTAGCGAACAAGAATGCTCGACAGGCTGGGACTCAGCTCATCGAAGCCCGTCGAATTCTTGGCAAATGCCACCGTCCTGATTGAGAATTGCAGCAAATCTTGAGCGTTCTTTGCCTTCGTTTACGTATTGTTAGTAGTACCTCGCTTTGCTGGCCATATATAAGTGCAAACTGACAAGGGGTGTTATATAAAGAGAAGAGCTATTACACCAGAAGGGTCGTTTAAGAGCTTGGAAGAGTATTAAAGCTGGAATAGGATACCAATGGTTGATCTACGTCGTTCGGCAAGGGTTGCCGCAAGCAAAAGAGACACTCCAGCCAGTGAAGAGCAAAAGATGGCAGAACCAGCGTTGAAGAAGGCTAAGAAATCGTCTGAGGAAGCTAAGACAGAGGTTGAGAGTAGTGAACCGCCAGCAGGCGAGGATGAATCACCCAGCAAGGAGGGAGAGGAGTTGTGGAAGCTTCCAAGAGAGCAGTCTAAGGGAAGAAGAGGCTCAAAGAACAGTGAATCGGAGGCGGATGCCACCAAGCCTCCAGCAGGAGAAGATGAAACGTCTACCAAGGATGAGAAGCTTTGGGCTTTGTCCAAAGATGAACCAAAGGGCGAAGAGGCAAAGGCTGAACCACCAGAGGAAGGGGACGAGTCTACGAAGCCACCAGCGGGAGAGGATGAGCCTCCAAGCGAAAAAGACCAAGAATTGTGGAAGCTGAGTAGGGATAAAGAGAAGTCTGACGTTGCCACTGCTCAGTCAAGCGAATTGGAGGTCGGCGATGAGATTCCTGACGTGACTTTACAGAATCAGGACGGAGAGGAAGTTTCGTTGAGGAAGGTGGCTAAGGAAAACAGGATTATAATCATCTTTGCCTACCCTAAAGCAAGCACTCCGGGCTGTACACGCCAGGCCTGTGGATTCCGCGACAACTACAAGGAGTTGAAAGAGCATGCGGCCGTGTTTGGTTTAAGTGGTGATACCGTGTCAGCCCAAAAGAAGTTTCAGAGCAAGCAAGGGCTTCCATTCGATCTGCTAAGTGATCCGAAGAGAGTCTTGGTCGGTCAGCTAGGTGCCAAGAAAACCGCCCAGTCAGGCACAATCAGATCTCATTGGGTGTTCCTTGATGGCAAGTTGAAATACAAAAGAGTTAAAGTCTCTCCAGAGATCAGCATACAAGATGGTAAGAAGGAAGTTCTTGAGCTAGCTGCCAAGTTGTAAACCAACTGTACTTCGCAAGCCAAGCGATCAACTAAGGGCGTGACGCTGCGTACCTTGTCCGCGTTCCCATATGTAACTACGAAAGAGACTTTGCAACTCGACGACAGAGAACCCAACACTTTTGTGTTCCGGGCATCAATTACAACAGTCCAGTAGAAGAACCATCGGTTGGTTTTCATATGCGATTAAGAAATTATATTTCATTATTTCTATTCTTTTAATTCAGTCTTATCGTGTAGTCATCCCCGTTCTGTGTAATATACCTTACCCACGGATAACTCTTGTACTGTAACTTGGGTTCGTTGATCTTTAGGTAGCGCACTTGGATACCAGATGTTGTGAAGTAAGGAATTTGAAACTTGACCTGCACGGGCCTTTTAGCTGTTGGTTTCTCAACGGAATCTATTGAGGGCAAGCCCATTTGCGCGGCCATTGAATATTCTTTCCCACCATAAAAGCTTCTTATCTTCCAGAGGATAGCACTCTTCTCCGGTACCCACTTCATAACACCGTGAGAATATTTAAAGGAAGGGGTATCGGCATCATCAGGCACAGGAATCAGAATCTCGACGTTATTTGCTATCGATTTCTTCTTGATCTGTGCCTTTACCCTGCAATGAATTTCAATTCTCGATTTTGAATGCACTTGTACATTTACGTCACACCAAATCAGCGGTTTCACGGGAGTGCTTAGCCTGTAACTCATCAATTCGAACTCCCCATCGGGAGGGATAAAAGTAATGATTTTTTCGTTCTCAAACTTGCTCAATCTTACACACTGATGGAACTTTAGATCTTCCAGCTCGACGTTTGATTTTTTCTTCCCAGCCGCTTTCTGCTCTTCTCCAGAGTCTGAGTCCCTCGTAAAGATGCCCTTGTCATTGATCCCAAGTTTCAAATCCGGCATTCCGGAAAGCCGAGATCTGACCTTCACTTGGCCGATTATTTCCGATCTAAGAACCTGTCCCTTCTGCGTCATGACCATGTTAATCGACTCAATAATATCGAGGAACGCCTCGTTCTTCTTATAGCTAATCCCCTCTGCTCTCCAACTGACAGAATTCGTCAACGCTCCAGGCGGTCTAGCCAGCGCCTTCTTCGCTTTCACAGTCTTAACCAACTTAAAAGATTTCTGAGTAATGTATTGCTTGAGCATCTTTGTCTCCGTTATCTGAGGTATACCGTAATCCATCATTTCGTCCAGTAACTCATAAATAATAACAAAATTATCCCTCACAGATTCCTCCTCGACAGTCTTCAAGTAATCACCAAGAGCCTCCACCAGCTTATGCAAAAATGTAAAGACCTGTGCCGCATTCGTTGCCAAAGACGTCGACAGTGCCACCACATAAAGATCCTCATGTTGAATAAACAAAAAATATGTCCCATTATCGTTCAAACAAGGTGGTACAACACTCGATTCTTCCTCCAATTCCGCCAGTAACGTCGCAAACTTGTCAATCGCTGTCAATGAAACATCGTCCCTGTACCTTCTAGATAAGATCGGCTTCCCCTTGCTGTCGCAGAACGAAACAGCAGACACCATCGAGCAATCACCACACAGATCCAACCAACCAATCCGACCAACAATCGCCTCACAGCTCGATATTTCAATATCGAGTCCATCATAGTCTAGTACTGCTAGTTAATCCAAGGCCCTCCAGCACTATATACGACCTGAAATTTCAAAGAACTTCATATATAAACGGATACTGATCAAGAGAGTCTATCTGGTCCATCTCGAACCTCGAGATTTGGTTCACCACTAGCACTGGTGCTCGTCGCAGTGTGCGGTTGGCTGTCTTGAAACCCGCGATGTCTAGGGTGTAGTTTTGTAAGACGTGTAGGCGGTCCCTGTAGAACAACTTGCAGTCGCCTATGACACATACCGAGTTAACGGTGTCGCAAGTGATGCGGGAACGGTGTCTTCGCTCGAATTCCGAGACGCAATGCGGTGTGAACTCAACTAAGGATCTGGTAGCTGGCGTCGCGGACTGAGGCAAAGACGTGGAAGGCATCGATACTGTAGAACTTGGTGATCTTGACAAAATGGCTTGGGTTGCGTAGGATGACCGCACTCGCGTGCGGTCTGGCCATTTCGAGCTCCGGTAGCTTGGGAATGAAGTTGAATACGGGCGGTTGCACGGCCGAAGTGCGGTCTTGTCGTTCTTTCAGCCTTGGCTCGAGCCAAGACTGCAGGAAAACATTGTCTTTGTCGGGCGACCTGGACGGTAGGATGATCTTTGGCATTGCTGGCTGCTATAACGCAGTATGAGATATGGATCAACCATACTCAGCTGAACTTGAATGCTCTATGATCAGTTCGATCAGAGGTGCAAAAAAATCTCCGCGACGGGGAATTGAACCCCGATCTGGCACGCGACAAGCGCCCATTCTAACCATTAAACTATCGCGGATGGTAATTTGATGCTGGGAAATAAATTCTATCCGTATACTCCCGCTACTATACTTCAGCATTTATTCGCCATTACATATATTTATCACCAGAACTGGCAGATTTGCCGATTGCCGACCACTTTCCCATTACAGCTGTAGCATTCTTTTTATCCAGTAGAGCAAAAGGCTCTTATCGAGGACTGTCGGCGGGCTAACATCCTTACACCCTCCGCAACACCTGTACATTCCATGTTCACATGAATTTTCAGAACCGCGCCGTCGCGCCTTCGCGAATTGGAGGGACGCAAACCGCCGGCTTACACCGCAATGATAGCCTTGATATTTGTCAGTTAACCAGCCAGTACTCATTGAGGGCCTTGGGTGAAATAGTAAGAGACGCAAGCCAAAGTTTGTTTAGCGTATGTGAGTATAAGCCGAGACCATCAGTTGATTTACCAGCGTCCCGGATCGCCGATAACACCTTTCAAGGGATAATATACTAACTGCGGAATTCAGAATAAACCATGCCTCCAAAGCAACAATTGTCTAAAGCTGCTAAAGCTGCTGCCGCTCTTGCCGGTGGTAAGAAGTCCAAGAAGAAGTGGTCCAAGAAGTCCCACAAGGACAAGGCTCAACACGCTGTCATCTTGGATCAAGAGAAATACGACAGAATCTTGAAGGAGGTCCCAACTTACAGATACGTTTCCGTCTCCGTCCTGGTCGACAGATTGAAGATCGGTGGTTCTTTGGCTAGAATCGCTTTGAGAGACTTGGAGAGCCAAGGTATCATCAAGCCAGTCTCCAAGCACTCCAAGCAAGCCATCTACACCAGAGCTGCTGCTTCCGAGTAAATAACTCAAGGTTAATGTATATTTCTACGTACCCGCAATCATTGCACACTCTAACACCATCTAACTGTACTCTTCGCGACTCAGTAGCCATACTAGCTGCTCAATGCCCTAAGCTGCTTGTTGAAGGACTCAACGTCTTAAACGATATTGAAAAGTTTTCAGGACATAGGCTTATATAAGGAGAGCTGCTCAGGCCATGATAGTTTCGATAAAGATAAGTTCAAGAGAGTGCCAGGATCGATAGTGGACCATTGCCGGGTGGTAATGGTGTGCTACGATGCTGGTCGTTGCACTTGTCTTGCTGGAGATTATATGATTGGAAAAAAAATGATTAGAATAAACAGATATTTAATATCTTTCACTGAGGATGCACATGCAGGACATATTGTTAATTAGGAATTCTTCGTTTATGATCGTTTTCAAATCATTGATCTCCATGCAAGTCGAGGTGTAAACTGTGAATTCATGAGTTCATGACGCAGCGATGATATGTCCCCTTTTGCAATACCTTTAAGATGAATGACAACCACAATTGTCTTTTACTATCCGGCGATGATTCTCAGAATATGTGCCATGGATAAATACATGCATCACCATCTGAATTTGTACCTTTTGCGGATTATCAGCGTTGTATCCTTCACAGGGTGCTATCTTGCTATCAAATGATGATAAACATTTTATTCAGTTCTGCTTCTGAACCAAGAAGGAAGAAAACTCAATTTACCAAAGCTTACTATTATCTGATACACACAGTAACGATCTTAGGTTGTAATGATCAGGCCGTTTTCTCAATCTCGGCCTTCCTCCGCTCGTGGTCCTGGATCTTGCTGTAGATGAACTTCTTGATGATCCCCCACTGCTCGGCACGCTGTGGTGGAATTTTTGGATCCAACATGCTCAATACCTTGAGCATCATTACCTGCATGTAAGGCGAGAAGTTGATCCTTAGCCAATAGATCCCCAGATAGAACACCAGAACCACGCCTGAAGCACCACTACTCATGAAGATAGTATTCACTGCGAGCGAAACAGGTACCAGGAGCTCCGCCACCGCAAGTGCTCGCAACACAGCAGCATTTTTCTTGCTAATCGCATCCGGATCTTTGATCCCATCAACTTCCTGCTTCCAATTCATAATATGCATATAACTTAACAGCATCATAGGAAGTAACTTGAAAACAGACGCCTGGGTAAAGAACCAGAACAACGAGATCACCAAGTACTGGAAATTTTCAGCACTAAACATTTCATACCACTGCGGATGCAATCCGTGTGCATTCTGATAGCTTGTCACACCAAGTGACATGAACGAGCCCACAATCGCTAGCCGGTAAATCAACCGAGGAGTCCATCTCAGCAACGCATGGTACCATCTGGGACCATTAAAATAACTGTAAGACTTATTCAACTTCATGAACAGCCATTTCCAGGACCTGTATTTGAAAAAGATCAACGACTGTAAAGTGTAAGTCACACAGAACAAAGATCCAAACCCCAGCGTAATAGCATGTCCTGCAAGCCAGACAAGTTTCTGAATTTGTAACGGTCCCCAAGTCTTCTTGGCTGGTTTCTTCTGAACTATCTTAATTTTATGAACCATGGCAAACTAATCAAGTACCACCACCTCTCTAAACTGCGAATCCAGTCAATCCTGCTCAATTGAAGCTTCTTTGGCTCTGGTCCCCTTGGTTCTTCAGTATATAATAGTTTTCTATGCGTCATAGAAGGTGAAAAATTATGGCATCGAAATATCAAAGACCTCCATGAAGACAGCTTGTATATAGGAGATCAGTCTTGCTATGGCCAAGTCGAGGTTCGAATATGTTAAAGAGTTTGAGAGACGTGATGTGCTGCTACCGCAATGCTATATAGTGGTACGAATTGATGGCAAGAAATTTCATGAGTTTTCACGGTTTTACGAGTTTGAGAAGCCAAACGATATTCGAGCTTTAAGATTGATGAATGCTGCTGCGAAAAATGTTACACTGCATTATAGAAACGACGTTATAGTGGCATATGGTGAGAGTGATGAGTACTCTTTTATCCTCCGGAAAGACACAACGCTGTACAATAGGCGACAGGATAAGATTGCGTCGTTGTTTGTATCGCTGTTCACATCTCAGTATGTGGCATTGTGGCCCAAATTTTTCACTGATCGAGAGCTAGATTTTAAACACTTGCCGTTTTTCGATTCTAGGTGTGTGGTGTATCCGAATCTTGCCACGATAAAGGACTACCTGAGTTGGAGATTTGTGGATACGCACATTAACAACTTGTACAACACGGTTTTTTGGCAGTTGGTCTTGAAGTGCGGATTGACCACGCAGCAAGCAGAGAGTAGGTTGTCTGGTACGCTGAGCAACGAGAAGCAGGAAATTCTCTTTACAGAATGCGGCATCAACTATAATAATGAACCGGAAATGTTCAAGAAGGGAACGCTGGTGACTCGGAAGGGAGAGCTTCTTCACATAGACGTCATCAAAGAGATCGATAAGATTTTCGAGGGTTACTGAATCGTACTAGCATAGCTCAAAAGATATTATAGAATTAGCAGCATCACCAATGATACGGTGATGGGTCTGGGCTAACCAGGCAGCCAAGGTGATGGGATTGGCGGGTGCAAAAAAATCTCCGCGACGGGGAATTGAACCCCGATCTGGCACGCGACAAGCGCCCATTCTAACCATTAAACTATCGCGGATGCTTAAGTTGTTGATAATGTAATAGTACGAACTGGACATACCAGCTCGACAAGATGGAGGTATAAGTAAGAAGGCTGACTAAGAGGAATGGCTGGTCAAAACATAGAAGACCAGCCATTAGAGTAAAGCTACTGATAGCGAGTCGACGAGAGGTCCAAAGGAAACATATAAAAGGGACCCAGTTGAGAGCTATTAGAGAGCTAACCAAGTCAAGAAAAGGGGGGGGATTCCATAGGACAAAAGTATAGTTTATATACTTAACAAACTATCACAGATAAAAGATATTTTGTTTGTATGATACCAGACATGCCGGGCTCTCAGATCCAGACACTCTCTTAATGGCTTCCAAGTTGCACAGTTGTTACTTCCATAAAACACGTTTGGGTCTCACTTTTGACTAGCTGCCAGCCACTTAGCACCACTATACTAGCCACCGACGTTGGTGATTTCGTATAGGCAGTCATTCGCTTGGCCAGCCTCCCGTAGATTTACGCCCATCTTGCAGGTATGTCCAAGGTGTTACCTGATGGTTAGGAACATAAGACCAGCGATGGTCTGAAATCGTATGATTTAGTGTGCCACCCGTCCCACCGCTTGTTCAGCTCTGGGAGATTTAATACAATCATCAAGGTTACTTCAGAGGACTATGCATAGTTTGCAATGTCTTGGATATTAATATCCCTCAGTGCGGATCTTACCAAAGGATATTGCGCCGCTGTTGTGGTCTCCAACCACTTCATCCTGATGCCAATGCTAATATCATTGTTGTCTATGACGACCCATATTCTGTCATTGTATATGCTATACCGGCAATCTTTCCTGCAGTTAATGGGTCATCAAATTCAGAGTCCTTTGGTGAGTGCAAGCAATAGCTCCTGCGGGTACACATACTCTTGCTGTCTTATTGAATTTTCTACGGAACATTCATTAGATTTATTTCAGCTTATAATGCTAGGCTGTAAGTTTCATATCGGGTCTTTCAGGCTGTTATAATTCTCATACTTGCACTATTAGAATAACGCTTTCTCACCATCAATTGCCTTATTGGTTCTTAAACAGTCAGCCATGATGGAGATAGTGAATAATAGACCACTCATCTGATGTGACTTTCACATATCAATGCAAGTTCTAATGCTACACTGTGCTTTACCGACGATCTCACTTCCCAAGAGCTTGGTACTTCTGTTAAATTCTCAACCTTTAGCGCCATGCTGGTTGCCATAGAAACCGATATCAACATTCCGGGTAATGTAAATCTTGGCATTCAGAGGGGCAAACCAGTCTACGGATCCATGGCCGAGGCGATTTGGCAGCTGATCGGACTGGATGTCAAGAATGTGCCAATGCTCGTCTTACATTGCAATGTCGACATTGATCGACGGTGATAACAGTTTACTAAGCGT
The DNA here is from genome assembly GCA_931305995.1 of Torulaspora indica. Classification (NCBI taxonomy): domain Eukaryota; kingdom Fungi; phylum Ascomycota; class Saccharomycetes; order Saccharomycetales; family Saccharomycetaceae; genus Torulaspora; species Torulaspora indica. The sequence goes on along the minus strand of CAKNUP010000002.1, from coordinate 764,780 downwards.
CGGCAAGAGGAAAGATACGTCGCAGTCCAGTAACTACAAATTCTTCCATCAAGAAGCAGCCTACGTCAGCTCCGGCATACTCTGGGCTATGGAGCTGATAACCGAGAATTCTAAAAACATGGGAAGATCATCTATGAATAATTATATCCTTTTTTTTTGTAGAGAGGGAAACTGCACACTACGGTTTCAATAGTTCCTTGCATTTAGCTCGTTGCCATTTTCATCGTAATACTTGTCCTCTTCCAACATCAAATCATTAGAATGGGCGGCTCCGCCACTGTTAGTCGTAGAATCGACGATACCGTCGTCATTTGGTGCGTGAAAAGAGCGGCCATCTTCCTCTTCATCCAAAATCGGTGAGTTCGTGTTCCCGAGCGGCGATTTCGATTCGTATTTATCGCTTATGTCCTTGCCCAGCAGCGCGTACCACCATTTGGTCAGCTTGTTGGCCCGGTACGCCGTGACCACCTTACCGTCCGAGTCCAAGAAATCCGTCTTCTTGGACTGTACGCAGAAGAAGTATATGAGCAGCAGCACTACTATTATCAGCGGGACACCAATACCGACCACACACCCGATTATTATGTTCCTGTTTTTCTTGGAGAGTCCATGAGACGTCTGGCTCTTTTGGCCTGCGTCTGCCGTGTAAGTATAGGTGGTATAGAGGTTAGAAACCACTGTCTTTCCGCTGATCACGCTTGTAATCGTCGTCTTGCCGTCAGATGTGGTCGCTTCGCTCGTCACCGCAGGTGTCGACGACGACGACGACGAAGTCGTCGAACTGCTGGTCGTCGACGACGCCAGCAACGAACTAGAAGACGGAGAAAACGAAGAGCTCGACGAGGTGGTCAAACTGGAAGAACTTAATGAAACACTCGTAGAGCTGACCGAGCTTAACGATGCGCTCGACGAGACACTGCTCAAAGAAACACCCGAAAATGACGGCAACGAAACGGAAACCGACGATGATGACGACGATGATGACGAAGACGACGTCTCCGCTGATTTCGACGAAGCAATCGAAGTAAAAGACGTAGCTGCCACACTAGTACTTGACAAAAATGACGATATCACCGAACTCGACGATTCAGACACTACCAAAGAACTCGTACCGTTATTAACACCCGTCAACTGGCCTGCTACGCCCTCGATCCATGCCAGCACAACCAGCAACCCAACATCTCTAGCTCGACACACCATCACACCGATCAAACCTTCTCAATGCCAACTCACCTGTCTACCAGCACCAACACCAGCTCTTAAAGACCAATCTCGCTGATCCCGGTCCCACTGTCTATAATTAGCCAGGATCTCTGATCTTCAGATCTCTTCGTCAGGAGGCCGCAGCCTTCTTTCGGCTTCAACGCGGTCAAATTTTCCACGATGGGCAAAGAATTTAAACAAGATATTTACAGTGGCCGTTTCGTGTCTGTTTCAGGCCTGTTGCAGGTTGGTGTAGACGTCTGTAACCTCTTCTATCTCTTCGAGCGCAGCGAGGAACTTGCGGATGCGCTGGAGGGCCTCTTGATCTGTCACGGCGACACGCATGTCGTTCTTTGGGGCGTATTCCATGCCGAGCTCTGCGACTTGGAAGCCCTGTAGCTTGAGTGCGGCCGCTACGGCGTTCGTTGCGGTGGGTTCTGTGACGATCTTGCAGGTGCTGTCTTCGGTTTCGAGGTCCTGCACGCCGTCGAGCTCGAGCAGTTTCTCGAGCAGCTTGTCGTCGTCGTCTTGGAGTTCTGGTGGGGGAGTGGCTACGACGTAGCCACGCTTGTCGAAGAAGTAGAGCGTTGGGGTCATCGAGCCGTTGGCTTTCGTGAATGCGCTTCTCACGAGCCCGATGGTTCGGTTCTTGTTGTCCGTGAGGGCTTCCACGACAAGAGCGACGCCCTCGGGGCCCATCCCCTCGTAGACACACATCTCCATGTTGCTGCCGCCTCTGGCGGCAGCACTGGCGCCAGATCCCTTCTTTATCGCGTTCTCGATCACTTTCTTGGTCACATTGTTCTTGCTCGCGAGCTCTATGGCGGTCGCAAGCCGTATGTTAAGGCTCGGATCGCTGCTGCCGCCTAGTTTCACCGCCAGCGAGATCCGCTGGGCAAATTTGCTAAACAGTTTGTTCCTCTCGGCGTCGTTCTTGGCCTTGTCGTGCTTTATCGTCGACCACTTGTTGTGTCCCGACCACACAACAGCATGCCCGGTGCTGAAAGATCGTGTGGCAATTGGTCTTAGGGCAAGGCAACGGTTCATCTCACCAACTCCAAGCGTCTCAGTGGGTGCTTTGTTCGTCCATCTCTTACTGCATTTTTCAATCGCGTTGGCTGTAAAAGCTTCTTACAAGGGGATCACTACCACTACCTCGAACGAACAACCATTGTAGAGTGCCAGAATGTCTGAAAAGCGTACGCTGATAGCTGCAATTGCCGATGAAGACACCACGACAGGACTGTTGCTGGCGGGAGTCGGCCAGGTGACTCCAGAGACCCAGGAAAAGAACTTCTATGTGTACCAGGAGGGAAAGTCCACTCGAGAGCAGATCACCAAGGCGTTCGATACCTTTACAGCAGACCGTGACGACATTGCCATCTTGCTGATCAACCAGCACATCGCTGAACTGATCAGATCGCATGTGGACAACTTCACCAGTGCTTTCCCAGCGGTGCTTGAGATCCCATCCAAGGACCATCCATACGACCCAGAGAAGGATTCGGTGTTGAAACGGGTTAGAAGGCTGTTTGGCGAGTAGTGTGGAATAGTTAGTCCGTTGTATATTATACATAGATGCCTAGAGGTTTGCCAAGTTTATTTCTTCTTCTTGTTCTTCTTCTTGTTCTTCTTCTTGGTGGTCTTCTTGGTTGTGGTTTCTTTGGCCGTGGCTCCGTCGTCGTCGCCTTCGAGTTCTGCCGTCTCGGAGTGCGTGGCGTTCAGTTCGCTCTCATTGCTGTCAGTGGCCGGGATGTCTTCAGGTTCCTCCGGTTCGACAGGGTCGTTGGGGTCTGCTACTGCGCGAGCCTCGGTATTCTCTGCTTCTGCGGGGGCGTCGGTGTTCTCTGCTTCTGCGCGAGCCTCGGTGACATCTGCTTCAGCGGGGACCTCGGTGTTCTCTGCTTCAGCGGGGACCTCGGTGTTCTCTGCTTCAGCGGGGACCTCGGTGTTCTCTGCTTCAGCGGTAGAATCACTTGGTTGTGTACTTGTAACGCCAGGGACAGCCGGAGCTGCTTCGCTTGTTTCCGCCGGTAGTGCATTTTCCTGCTGCGTGTCACCAGATGTATTCTCCTCAGCTTCTTCTACCTTAGCTCTAGCAGGTTCGCCAGTTTGTTCCTGATCAACAGCATTTACTGTTTCTTCAAGCCCTTCAGCAGGGCTATCGGTGGTTTCGACTGTGTCGACCCGTTCAACGAGCGTAGCATTCTCTTTTACGTCAACATTGTTGGCAACTGATACCTCATGTGCCTCAGCGGAATCGACCGTTTCTGAAGCAGGCACATGTTCTTCTGTTATCGTATCATTGGTGTTCTCATCTTTGGTGGTCATCGGTGCGGCAGCCTCCTGTTGTGAAGCAGAGTCAGTTTCATTCATCTCTGTCCTTGTGACATCTTCACCTCCCTCCAGAGATCCCTGGACCTCTGAATCTGTCATTTCCTTCGATGTCGACTTTGCTGACATCTGCGAGTCGCCGACGGCATCTTGCTCAAGTGATTCGCTACTTGGCGGTTCTGCTGCTCTTTTGAGATCCTCCTCAGTTATTCGAGAACTTTCTTCGTTTTCTTTCTTCAAGTCTTCGACGTGATCACTCTTCTCAGCCCGCTCCGAGGGCTCTGTAGGTTTGGGCAGATCCTTGTCGACATTCTCAGTTGTTTCACCAGCCTTTAGCTTGGCGAAAAGGGCCTTAGCTTCTTCTGTTGCAGGTGGAAATTGATAGCTCTTCAGGATACCCTGGTCCGCATCCAGGTAAAATCCTCTGACACCAACAATTCTTCTCTCCATTTCACTAGCTCTGACCCATTCAGGTCTAACAATTGGAATATTGCTATTCTTAGCTTTAATGAGCTCCGGATCATCATCGTTGTCGATATCATTCGTGACAAAATGTGTTGTATCGATAGCCACTTTGTTCTGCATGGGCCTAGCACCAATCTGTGACAAGCTCTGCGCGACTTGAGCGCCAGAAATTCCGAGCAAGGGATCCAGCGGACCAAGACAGACCGTTATGCCCGACATGTCGGTCATCTTGTGAGTATGCATTTTGACTTTTTCCGACCATAGTTGTCCCGATGTCGTAGTCAATTTCAGTTCAAACTCATAATCGGTATCGACCGACAATCCTGATATTTTCGTAGTATTCGTCTTCAACGGACAAGGTATAACAGTGGAACGCACACCTTGCCTATAGAGAACCAAAGATTTCAAACTAGCCGATCCCAATTGTAAAGGATCCCACGCTAAGACACAGCTCGTTTGAGTCACATTAACCACTTTCAACACAGGGGGGGAAGGTCTTTGCGTACCGTATTTCTCCATAATCTTGGCCTGAATCTCCCTAAAAAGCTCTCTCTGCTTCCGCTCCTCTTCAAACGTTTGTGACACAGCCAGCTTGACAATCGAACCTGCTTTCACGTCGTCCGGTAACAATACCGTTGGAAACTCTATCACATGGTGATCATCAGTGGTTAAAAGTGCCAAAGAAGCATCCAATTTGCCTACCGTGAGCAAAAATTCAACTTGAGACATGTTCAAACTCCTTCAACTGCTATATCTCGAAGTAAATCGATCTTTGATCAATTCGTATTTCTTCGAAGTCACCTTAAGCTTCAAAGAGCGAGGCGCCAACTGCTGGCCCGAACCTATGAAAACCCCAGACACCACACCTAAATTTCAATACCAGGTATAGATAGCTAGATATCTTGCCGACCTCGATACCTACTAGCCTTGATATCGTAGCGACTCGTGTGCTCCTCCTAGTAGGCAGATCTAAAGCTCCTTCAGCTTCTTCTTCTGATCAAACTGCGTCCCGAAGTCCAAAAACGCGAAGCACCGACGCTTAGCAATGTATGCTGCTGCAAAATGGTTTGAAATCACTAATCTTCTAGTGGTATGGAGACTAATTGCTTCTCTGTCTTGCGCTGAACAGCGTCTCCTTTATATACTGTGCCGAAAAAATGCGAGCTCGGCGGCTATTTAACCATATACCAGGAAGCTGTCAGATAGCAATCGAGTACCGATAATCACATCTACATAGCTTACTTGATAGGCCGATGTATAATATACATTGGATTGGGCATATGTCTATAGCTCAGTCACACACTTGGACAAAGCATCGATGAAAATATCAACATGCTTTTCCTGGAAAGTCAAGGTTGGTCTCAATCTTACCGAGTTCGTAGAGCAGCCACCGACATTGCAACCGTGCAATCTCAACTTCTTCAGTAGAGAGTCTCTTTCTTCTGGAGTTGGTAAGTCCCAGGCGATGAAAGTACCTCTATTCTTGCCTCTGAGGTTTTGAAATTTGGCTGGATATTGAGCTTGCAGGGCCTCGAGTTTCTTAAAAAGGTAGTCTCCCACACGGTTTACCTGGGACGTCAAGTCGTGGTCGATAACCTCTTGGGCAATGGCACCAGCAATGATCATTCTTGCCGGTTCACCGCACCAGGTGTTGAATTGTCTGTAAGGCTTGTTCGGAATGAATTTGGGGTCGTGGAAGAAGTAGCCTGCACTTTGCATTTTCTTGGAAAATGTGACCAAATCGACTGGTGGTTGAATATCGGCGTACTCGTGGCACCAGTTTTTACCGGTGGCACCAACGCCTGTTTGAACTTCGTCGATAATGTAGACCACGTTGTACTTCAATGTGATATCTCTCAACTTTTGCAAGAAGTACCTTGAGGCGTGGTTGTCACCACCTTCCGACTGAATTGGCTCAATGATCAAAGCAGCGACTGGGTTTTTCCAAGTCTTTATCAAATGCTCAACAATCTCCAGACACCGTTCATCTTCCTTGTGATTTTCCTCCTCGTATTTCTCCAATGGGTACCTGTAAGTTGGGTATTCGGCGTGAGGCCAGTCGAAAGCCGGGAAGTCCAATTTGTGGATAGGCTTAGAGACTGTGGTGGAACCGGATGCAAAAAGTCTACCGTGGAATGCTTTCTTGAAAGAAAGCACAGCAAGGTCCGGAGCACCCGGCGCAGCGTTTTCCATCACGCTAACGTTCTCTTCAGCGGAGAACTCAGTCTCGTAGCCCCTCTCCCTAGCACGATAATACATAAACGCAGCCTTGAAGGCGAGTTCATTGGCGTCGGCGCCGGAAAGACCGGACCAAACGTGGTCCTGTCCCTTTGGAGCAAATTTCAAAATCTTTGCCAAAATCTTAGCCATATCGGCAGACGGGAAATTTCCTGGAGCTGGCCGATCGACTAGAGCTCTGATCATTTCCGGAGACTGAGCTGCCTTGATCAAGGCCGGATTATTGTAACCCAGCGCGATGGACGCGATCTGAGCATAAAGATCCAGGTAGGCGTTACCATCCACATCGAAAATGTAGTTACCATCAGACTTTTCATAATCTGCAACAAAATACGCTGCTCTTGCATCAAATACCTTATCTAATTCCGCAAGTTGCTTCTGAGATTCCGGGCCTGGAACAGTCGAAGTCTTGACAATTGGTTTGGTTGGCTCGTTTGGGTAGTAATTGATAGTACTGGTCATCTGAAATACAATAGTCGTCTGAGTTCAAAATTGCTAAGAAAGGATACCTCGGTATCCCTAAGGCTACTGCTTTTTATACTTTTCCATCCTCATAGCGTGAAATGAGGATAAGCAGGGATCATCTTTCAAATCCCGCCATTGCTGATGGGTCTGATAAGAATTCCTACTAACTACACCACAAACTATGTAAGAGTCTTGCCTGAACGCCTGTTCTTGATTGTTGAAGGGCTATCTGTTCCCGCGCGCGTTGCCAGCAATGCGCCGTGTCTGCCTTATGGCGGGTCTTAAGCAAACGACAAGATACAAGATGGCGATGGAGCTCCGAAGGTAGCCCGAAGGTGGCCCAAAGGTGGCTCGGAGGTTGGCAGCCTGTGGGTTCAGATTGCTATTCGTACGTATATTCGTTACTAGTTAGATTTTTCTCTAAAAGCATCATTTCTACATTACATTTTATCGTTGTCGTTTATCTCGTTGCGTTGTGGGTGAGAAGCGCAGGTCTGTAGCTTAAGGGCAAACATGTTCCTCGTCCCAGCACTCTATATTTACGTTGTGCTCATCGATGACTCTTGAGAAAATTGCCCTTTCTCCACCGCTGCCACCCTTTAGGTTTAGGTAGTCGACTTGTTGGATGCAAAGACAGACAACAGCGAAATTATCCAAGCCGGCGTTTTCGCTCGTGCCGTCCACGCCTCGCTGGATCTTATCGAGCTGCTTGCTGGTCTCGCAGGTGATGGGTTTCCCGGGGTCCGGCTTGCGGTACTGAGACCTGGAGGTTCTGGATATGGAATGCCATTGCCTTCTTACTTCCATGTTCCATTCTTTTGTGCTGGGAGGTTGGAAATCGGTTGGCTCTAGCAAACGGTTGTCCTGCGTTTTAGCCTGCTCGCCTTCCTTTACCTTGTTGTTCCCGGAGTCGTTCTGTCTCGCCTCTTCCTCCTCGTCAAGCTCCGCTTCGTATTGGTAGAGGTCCTCCTTGTGGTGGCCGCACACGCTTGGAGATAGTATGCCGTAGCGGCGAGCTAGCTCGGGCAGCACATTCAAGTGCTTTTCTGAGACGATAAAACACTCTCCGCTGAACCTGTATTGTTCCATGGTCTCCGGGAAATAGAAACATGCTTCTGCAGGCGTTGTATTGCTCAAGTCCCCGCCAAATGACTCTTGAATCTTCCCACTTCTTATATCCGTGTTAAAGGTCAAAATGTTCGTCCTCTTGTCTTTGAAGAGGAAATCGCGGAATACCACCGTCCGACACCGGGGTTTCTGTCCCTTCTTATCAATGGTAGCTAACTGGAACGGTAAGAACGGTTGCGTATTGTTCTTGGTCGACTGGATAAAAGTTGGCACCCACGGTGCCATCTGATGAATCATCCTAAAGAATTGGTTCGTTTTTCTGTACGTTTTCTCCTGCCCCTAACAAGCGAGGGTATATGTAGAGGCAAAGCTATCGCCAATGGCTTCCAGAACCAACGGGACAGCTTAGCCTTGCTTACACCTGTAGTTATCCCAGGGTCTCTTGGCAACCTGCTGCGTTTCGACGAATTTTTTGACCCTCGTCTTAAAGCACATAAAAGCGCACGTGTGGCAACCATACCATAATTCTACAAACCGTAGCCCAAGTTGGCTTGATTCAGAGGCGATATAACACTCAAGATAAGGCAGAAGGTATTCATACGCTTAACATCATCAAAAGGATGCATGCTTTTCTGTGTCCAGTATAGTCTTCTTTTTCACAAAATTCTTCAATCAAATATATGGTTGTTTGGCCGAGCGGTCTAAGGCGCCTGATTCAAGAGTCAGTTCGATTCTTGTGTGCAGCAAAACTGTGCACCTTGGAATTCTCAGGTATCGTAAGATGCAAGAGTTCGAATCTCTTAGCAACCATTATTTTTGGCTCTCACTTCTGAACAGTCCATAGTAGGCTGGAGATGGTCGTTACGAGCTTTGAAAGCGCTTATCTGGCCAATAATTCTAACCAGCTTATCTCAAAATGGTCGAGTGAAGTCGAAACAGAAGGTGGTAGCTCGGCGGCTATTGTCGATGATACGAATGCTATCTTCCTGCCGCCAATGAAGCCAGAAATGTTAAAGGTATGTAATGGTTATTGTTGTATTCACGCCAGCTTCGGCTTTAACTAACACTTGTTGGCACTATTAGATTATTTTTAACCTCATGACTGTGGAAGGTCCTGGTAGTGATCCTAAACAACTAGCTTGTCAGCTAGTGGTGTGTCTGCAGAATGGACTGAAGTTTTGGGATCAATTATTTTACGAATTACAGTTTTCATCCACAGGTGGAACTATACAGCTAGACTTGACCTGCCAGGTGTGGAACTCAGAGAAAATTAGCACGTTATTGCAAAAACCGATCGAGAATCGTCAGCATATGGGGAATTTACCTCGAGTATGTTTTTTGAAGGAACTCAGAATTGATGTGGAGATACGCTTCTCCTGTGAGCCATATCTCCTGATTGATGAATTTTTACCGCAGCTGAACGAATACCTCTGCTCATTATTCATTTCTCAGTTGGAATTTCGCTTTCCGTTCGTGTTCTCTGCCACGGCAAGAAAGCGCTTCATGTCTCAGGAATCAGCACTTGGTCCAATATCGTATGCCCTGAGCAACTCTTCTGCCTTGCTGCCAATCCTGACTAAACTTATCTCAGATGATACCACCGCGACAACAGTCTATCAATTGATAAAATACCGGAAAAGTCACACAAAACACATTTTCTTCGAGATAGCCAAACCTAAATCTAACGGGTAAAGAAGTTCAGGCGTTTTTATACTTGTACTTCAATTTGCGTAACTGGTTCAGCTCCTTTTCCATTTCATTCGACCACTTCTTCAAAATTTCAGTTATCAGGAAGAAAATAAGAGGTAGTTGGTGAAACATGAACATCTTCCAGCCACTGTGAACTTCGAATCCGATCCATTCGATTAAAACAATAAGAACTATATTCACCTTCTGGATTCTCGAATTATCAATGTGAATTGAGTACCTTCTGAAGATGGTATAGTTATGCATGAGCTCGTACCGCGCCAGAATCATGGAACAGATGATGGATTGTGCTATTAGTACGAACAGCCCTCTTTCTCGCCCTTGTGTCCTACCGGCTAGCATAACACAAAATCCAGAGAATAGCAGATAGGTAAGCGATAGCACATTTGCGCATCTCTTATTTAGGAGGCTGTTATTCACTTCGAACTTCTGTATCAGCTCCTCCTGCTCTTCGCTGTCCATCGGATGATCTGGAATCTCCTCGCCGACATCGAACGCTCTTCCGGTCAAAACTTTCCTATCAATCTTCCTGAGTCGGGACATCCTAGCTACGGGGAAGCTATACTTGGAATGTGAACATGTCGCTTACTTGTCTTTACTTTAAGACTGCTTCCCTTTATGTTTCAATTGTGTTGTCCGCAGGAACGAATGTTAATACTTAAAACACTTGGTAAGGTTTTAAAGATCTGTTAACATGGTCGAAAAAAGCACAGCAAATGAGAAGGTTCCTATCTACTGGAAATATAGCTACCAAAGATGTGGTAGATTTGGCTTTTCGTCATGTGAAACCAACATTAACTGCAGGGAAAGGTGGTTCAGATTCACAACCGGTTTTAATTAATATTCATGGAGTTTTTGGTTCTTCTGCGATGTTCCGCTCACTCAGCGGACCATTGGCTGATCATCTGAACATGGACGTATACTCAATTGACTTGAGGAACCATGGAGACTCACCACAGGCTTTTCCATACGATTTTATGACCTATGCTAAAGACGTTATCAATTTCATCAAAACCAATATAGGGCCACAAAGACCAGTGAATTTATTAGGATTTTCTATTGGAGGCAAAATTGGTCTTCTTACCACTCTTTGCCATCAAATTAACATCCAGAAATGTATTTCGATAGATTTACCGCCGTACGAGACTCCTAACTTGGATTCCGTAGTGATGGAAAATTATGCTTTGATTATGAAAATTCTTAACAGAGAGATTAAGATCGAGAGGGGAAGTCCCGGTTGGAAAAACGTTTTACTGGATCACTTCCGAGCTTTGCCAGCAAACAAGGTCAACAACGGTGATCCATCGCTCTATTTTGCAAGTGGATTCTTCAGAGTTAAAAAAAATGATATCGCCTATGGGAGCGACAATATTCACCATCCAGTTGAGGACCGGTACATAGATTATTATCTGCCGTTAAAGAAGTTTCCAGATCTTCTAGATACGCTTAAAGGCTGGCCTGATCTGCACGGAACAGAGAATAACCAAGGGCTTCTCGAGACTTCAACTCCTAGATCTGTCCTTTTCATGAGAGGTTTGCAATCTTGTTTCATCAAAGACGATTACACTTTGTTGAGAAGAGTCTATCCAAACGCAACGGTCCGCGAGTTTAATACTGGACATAATATGACGGTGGAAGAGCCAGAGATGACTTTCAAATGCATTGTTGACTATTTGAAAGCTTGAAGAGAAATTTCTACTAGCTTACGGCACTTGGGTATCGTTTAGAATGTTTATAAATGTTACATGAGGATATAGATCTCTTGCAGAGCCGAATAGCTTGGCTAGGAAGACATAAAAATGAACGATTCCCAAACAAGTTTTTCGAAGCCTAATCAGACTTCATTCCATCCTAAAGAATTTTGGGAAGCAATGGGTCCGGAAATTTTGGGCACTGTAGTGGCTTTCTTGCCGATCTGAGCCACATTGATGTCGGGTCCAGCGACGTCGTAATAATGGCTCTCATTCATCCAATTATTGATTCTCATAGAGGGTGTAATCGATTCCTGATCATTGATTGCAGCTTTCTCTTGTCCCTGAGAATATCTATCGCTACCAGAATCGCTGCTGCTATCGCTTGCCTCGTCAGCGACTTTATTGCAGTTTTTCGCAGCTTGGCGTCTAATGATAAAGTATCTTATTAGCAGAATCATTAGAGCGATGTACGTGCAACCGCCAACGACGACACCAATGACAAGACCTATGATTCGCGATTTGCTAGAAGCGGCACTGCTTCCTCCCCCGTTTGCGGATTTTAGGTAGGAGCCCAAAGCACCAGTATCGGAACCAACATCTGAGTTTGTAGAGCCGCCAGCTCCGGATTGAGATTGGCCACTGGATCCCGAAGCAGAGTTCACGGCATCTATCGATAAAAGCCCAGTGAGAGGTATCGATGGATCAATTAGGTAAGCCAAGTATTTGGCAGGTCCGTCATTCGCTGTGTACAAAGCACTTGATGAATTCATGATTAAGTCTGAAAGTGCTGATATCTCGGAGGTCGGGAAATAAACCTCAGCAACAGTTGCCAAATAGCTAAAGGATTTTGATTGCAGAGGTACCAGCTGCAGAACAGAAATATTTCCATATGTCTCGAAAGGTGTCGTTAACATCTCTGGTAAAAAGGCAAAAATCTGCGCAGATGAAATAGGATTGGAAACGACAAAGTTATAGTTTAGGGGATTCTTGAACCCTAGCGTTATGAGCGAGTAACCGTCAGGCTGAGCAACCTGGGTGGCCGCGGCAATGGCTTGTGGCAACGTTGCAGTAGCTTGAGTACCAGTAGCAGTTGATGTTTGTTGAGCAGTTTGAGTCACAATTTGTGTAGGTATCCACCCTTTACTGCTAGAGGTTGCTGAAGATGCGGCAGAGGTTTGGGAAATTAGCACGGGCGAAGACGAGGTAGCCGTAGATGGTGGTGAATTTGGTTGAGGAATTGAGGTTGAAGAGTAGCTTAAAGTGCTAGAAGGCTGCTGCGTTACCGGTGCAACTTCCGAGACAGAAGTAGGCGAAGCCGTGGCAGAGGACTGTAGGGTACTTTCGTTGGAAGCCGATAAAGAATCGGTATAGGAACTTTGGATGGAGCTCTGACTGCTGACGAGAACGCTAGGGATAGAAGATGGAACTGTTATTTCCGAGCTTGCCCACTGGGATGATGACGCAGAAGAAGAGTAGGACGAGGATTGTGAAGGTAACAGCTCACTGGTTGGAAGCCCTGTTGAAGTTGGTAACGATGAGTGGCTGCTTGGCTCCTCAGTGACCGCTGGTGTTGAAGATGAAACGGAAGAGATGCCGGATGTCGTGCTAGAAGTGCTAAAATCGGAGGCTGAAGATGTTGAGAAACTCTGAACATCAGATGGGCTCTGAGACTGGGACAGACTAAAAGTCGGTGGAACTTGAGAGGAAGTTGCGAACACGGATGATGACTCTGAGGAAGCCGACACGGAAGAACTTGTTGGAGCCGTGTAGCTTTCCGTTGAGGAAACTGGCACGGATAAACTGCTAGAGGTCACGCTACTGTCTGTAGGAGTTAGTGATATTATCGAAGCGGACGATGTCATATCAAGTTCTGAGGAAGTAACAGAAGCCGAAGAAGTGGATGGTGTAACATAGCTCTCTGTGGAAGTAACAGGTGTCGATGAACTAGATTGCGTCATATAGCTCTGGGTTGAAGTGACAGCTGGCGATGAAATAGGTGGTGTCACGTAACTTTCTGTTGATGCAACAGATACCGGTGAAGTGGATAAACTCACGTAACTTTCCGAAGAAGAAGCAACTAATGATGAGGCCGCGTCTGGTGAGGCGGTTAGTATCAAACTCTCCGTAGAAGCCACCGCTACTGACGAGCTTGTTGAATCAGAGTATTCTGCCGTTGAGGAGCCAGGAATAGAGGAGCTCGTTGAACTCATGTAAGTCTCACTAGAGGATGAAGTAATCAATGGTGATATTGAAGATGACGATGAAGTTGTACCCACTTGCAAAGAGGTAACACTAATAGGCTCAGAAGTAATCGAGGTTTCTGAGGTCGAGGATTGTGAAGAAGACAATAGGGTCCACACCGGTTCAGGAGGGATAGAAGAGGAACTCACCGTCAATGATTGTTGAGAGGTATACTCGGTACTCGAAAGCGACTCAGAAGAACTCGAAGTAAGAGGAGATGGTGTCACAGCCGAAGCAAAGCTTGAAGATGATACGGCAACAGGGAAAGATTCCTCAGCAGTACTTGCCGTACTGGATCCTGATGATGCTGGAGCAAATTGAGATATTTGAACTGAAGACAAGGTCGCTGATTCAGAGGATGATATCGACGTTGGTGATGGAGTCTGAGATTCCATAGATGATGTGACGCCCATAATGGTTGATGCAGAGAACGATGAAACATCCTGAGTCGACGATGCCATTCCTGAGGTCGAAGGAGAAACTGATGTCGAGTATGATGATGTTGAACTTGAGGTAGTTGGAGAAACTGACGACGAAGTGGCTTGAGAAATAGCATAATTGGATGATGTTTCAGATGATTGAGCAGAAACCACAAGGTGAGCTGACAAACCAACTGGCTTTGCAGAAGTCGCAGAGGAGGTTTCCGACGTTTGAGAAGTGGAAGGATTTAAAGAACTCAGCGTGGAATGCAATGAAGTGACAGAGGGTTGAACCAGCGGCGTAGAAATCTCGGAGGAAATTGTATAAATTTTTGAAGCTGCATTGGAAGCTGTAGACCAAACGTAGGGCTGGAAACCAGAAGTCGTTGCTGTGGCCGAGAAAGGCGGACTCGAAGGAGTCCAGAACTGAGAACTTGTAGCTGGGGAGGACACTGTCCACGTACCTATTTTCGAAGGGCTTGAAGTAGATGCCTCCCACCATGGTGCTATCGGGCTCTGCGAGCTGGTCTCCTTCTTGCCGTCAGTCGTGGAGGAAGAACTGGACAGTGTTTGTTCAGTGGGTGCGACACCTGGAGCCGTGGAAACAGATGACACAAATGGCAAAGACTCGGAGCTGGACGATACGGTAGGCTTGCTGTTCTGTCCATTGTTATTCTTGCTGCTTGGCACCTCCGAGGAGATGACGTAAACCGTGCTTGATGAGCTTGCAGAAAAGATGTTATCCCACTGGTTGCCGCCCTGTGACGACGTGGTTGGTTGAATTACCACCACAGTAGAGTGACTAGATGAGGTTCCTACCCAGAACGGCCATGTACTGGAGACAGCACTACTTGTGCTCGTTGTGCCCTCCTGCGGACCAAAGTTCAGAGAAGAGGACGAAGGGACAACCACATTAGTAGAACTCGAAAGCATCACCCTTGTTGGCGTCTCCGTATCAGTCTTATAGACACTCCCAGAAGACGTTGCAACAATATCGGCCGAGCTTGTCGCGTTCCCCCTGTTCAGCTCGATGAAAGCCGCTTCAGAAATCTGCAACAAAAGAGCAACTTGTAAAAGTCCATAAAAAACAGTCATATTTCGTAAAGCGAAAGGAAGAATATCAGATTACCTGTAGATGAAGCGAAAGGAATGAATAATTTAGTTGGTTACCGCAGATACTATTCTTCAAGGCGTATATTCCACCTTTAAAAGCAGCAAAGGTTTCCTGCAAAACCTCTACGCAAATCTCGAAATAACTCGATGTGCTAGGATATCCAGAGTCTTTTCTCCCAACAGTTGAAACTTCTTCAGCACTGTTGTCTCGCGACCGAAGTAGAAGCTATCGGGCTCTTTACTCACCCAGAATGAAACCCAAATAGACACCTTGTAATAAATAACAGTGAACACAACAGGATGTTGTCAAACGATCCCGTCGACTAGCAACTGTCGGATGCCATACTGCTGGAACTAATGCCTTGTCAAATTCTTGAGGTTCCAGAATCTGAAACAGCCGGCCTTGGCATGTCCCGATTCGGAAATGTGTCTAAATTGGTTTCGTGCTCTTTCCCGATCGGTAAATAGTATGGTGAATCGCGCCAAAATGTTGTGTCACGTGATCTCAAACCATAATAGACTCTAGCGGTGTTTCAGGTGGAAGGTGTAGTGCGATATGGCTGGTGCTGGTTATGGTCAGCTGCTGCTGGACCAGATGGCGTCGACAATGGTGACGGCTTCTTCGTCGAACGTTTCCTTTAGTTCGTCCAGTAGGACCTGTTTACTCTTGTGCTCGCGGATGTTGTCGAGAATGTACTGGACCAGCTCATCTTCGTAAACGCCCAGGTATTCCTTGACTAGTTCGTCCACTAGACGGCTCTCTTTGAGTTTGGCTAGGTACGAATCGAGTTTTTCGTCTTTGAAGGGCAAGAGATCGGGTAGAGGCTGTTGTGCCGAGACAGTCTGTGTTTCTTGATCATCTTGTAGGTCGCGGAGCGATTCTTGGTCGTCTGCCTCGAGAACAGATTTCTCAATGGCCTTTTTGAACGCAAATTTGATCCTGATTTGCTCCGAGGAGGGCTCAGGAGCGTTCTCTGGCTGTTTGTCGTGTTCCTCCGCCTTGGAGGCCGGCTCAGCGGCTGATGGTAGGGTTTCGGCTGGCTCTTCAGACCCGTATTTCTCGCGGTCGGCAGCATCCTTTTCTTCTTCGGCTTGTTTGAAAGACCTGTGATGGTCGTAGTAGGGATCGCTAGCCTGATGCAGTAGCTCTTTCAAATGAAGCGGTCTTTCAGTGATCAGTGTCTGCTCGTAATTCCGCTGTCTTGAAATCTCCCTCTGCAACGAGATTAATCGAGGCTCTATGTCGTTTCGGAGCTTGCGAAGAGTTTCTTCGTATCTCTGATGTGATTCCTCTTTGATACGGTCCTGTCTTTGCTTTTCGATCAAAAGATCGTCCTCGTTGGTGCCACCATCCTCGGTTTGTTCATCGTCGCTTTCATCGCTTTCCATTTCATCAGCACCTGAAGTGTCTTTTGCACTTTTCCGTATCTGATCGAATATTCTCATTATTTGGTGTTTCCTGCGCCTGTTCTCTTCATAGGATTCACGCACTCTTTTCTCCCTCTCAATACTGACCACTCTGGTTCGGAAATCAATGATATCTTTGCACAACTGCGGTAAGGACTGTGAGGGAAGGTCGCTCAGGGTATTGAGGTCAACTTGATAATCTGAAAACTGATCAAAAGGACTTTCGTCGTTCTTGCCGCTACTGCCATCAGAGTCTTCCAGCGTCGTCAGAAGTTTCAACAACTCACTCCTTATTTCTTCGTGACCATCTTGCTTTATCTCTACGTGGCTATCTTGAACAAACTGTCTTGTATTCGAGTCAATGTGGAACTCAATTGCATACCTACTAGATTCATCGGCTGAAGGGGCGAACAAAACCTCCAACGACTTGTTCAGTATAGCATACACCTTATCATCAATCTGACCAAATCTAAAATAAACATCCTGCGTCTGCAACTCGGAAAACCTTACATTTGTCCAGCTCTCTATGTCAACCGTATCTTCAATACCTTGCCATGTCAATACACGATTAATACATTCAGACATAAACCGCTCCAAGCTGTCATTGGACAGTTTATTCGGAAGCCCCTGTAGCGAGATTGTATGAAGTTGCTGTTGCAATCCAATGGGAAAGAACTGCTTCAAACTTTGATACCGACCGGCGGCTTTGTCTTTTTCGGCCGTTGAGCTTGAAGAGAGATTTGCTGTTGAATCCTTAACTTCAGCAGACTTACCATTGCCAGTTATTTGCTGAAGATTCACAGAGCTATCTAGTTTCTGTAGCGACTGCTGGAACTTAGGCAAGTCGGCGCTTAAAATTGGTATATAACCAGGCTTTTGTGAGTCAGTTTTCCACCATTTCTTGGACAGTAAGTACAGTTGAGGTGACACGTAGACAATGTCGCTCATATCTGGAGTTAAAGCTTGCTTAATCTGTCTCTTTGGTCTTGATTTCGTAGTATGCTCTTCCTATAACCCTTTTCCTATAGTGAAAAATTGAGCCGTCAAAGATAGTAAGTACATAAAGGACATTTAGAATGAATACAGAGAAGACGACTATTCTTCTATTACCTGCTCTAGCGTAATATTGGAATCTATTCCTTTAGCGAGTTTCCAGAACTTACTGAGATGTCTTGAGCCTGCGTCGCATGCAATTATAACAATGGTCGTTCCGGGCTGTACTTTCTTGGCCATCTTTACGGCAGCAACAGCGTTAATCGCAGTGCTGCTGCCGGCAAAGATTCCGTCATTTACCATAAGAAACTTGGCCATTCTGAGTGCCTGATCGTCGGTAACACGTACACTCTCGTCAATGTAGGCTTCACCTAGCCGGAAGTTTTTCGTTATCCTGTTTAACCCTATACCCTCTACGATGGTGTCCACTTGATGCCGTCTTCTGGTTCCCTCCTTTTCTACCGTATCGTACATGACCCCGTAGTTTATCCTGTTGTAAAAACCTGAACCTTGAGGATCAGCGAGCACAACAAGCGGTTTTTTGTTCATCTTTTCCTTCAAGAACCTGGAAACTCCTGTTATGGTACCGCCGGTGCCGCAGCCCGCGATAAAGACGCCTAATTTGCCATCCGTCTGCTTGTAGATCTCTGGTCCCGTCGTTTCGTAGTGTATCCGCCAGTTTGCCTCGTTCTCAAACTGATCGGCAAATACACCACGTTCTCCCTTCTCCACGGCTAAATCGCAAGCTTTCTTGGCCGCATTCACATACTGGTTTGGGTCGACAATACTAGCAGGTTTTACTTTGTTGACCACGGCACCCAAACTTTCCAGGAGGGCAAGCTTCTCATTGGAAGTATCATCCGGCAACGATATATGGGCTTTATAACCTAAGGCATTGCATAGCATGGCAATCGAGATACCTGTAGATCCACTTGTGCCTTCGAATACCCATCCAGGTTTTCCTCTAACGAGTTCGCCCTTATCTTCAGCCATTTTAATGACATTGTAGGCGACTCTGTCTTTTGCACTGCCTGCTGGATTGCACAGCTCCAATTTCGCGTAAACCTTGCATCCGGTTGCATTTGATAACGATTTTATGAGCACCAATGGTGTGTTCCCTATCAACTCTTCAACACCTGTCTTCACTGGCGGTATTTTTGATTTATGCAGGATTCGATAGTATTTGTATGTAGAATAGCAGGCAATTAGAATAGATAAGACACCAACAGCATCTCTCCATGAACCCGAATTATCATGAAATGAGACCATGAAAGCTCGCGAAAGGCAATAGCATTAGTCGAGATGGCCAACATTTAATTCAAATAGCATTATCTTGAACGCTACATCTACCATTAAAACGTGAGCACGTGACCGGCATCCGATAAAGTCTATACGCTTTATATAGGCTCATCTACCATGTTCCACGCCAGGAGCCGTCCTCTTATCTCCACTAACTCTTGGTCTGCTCTTCGACAGATGCATGAGCCTTTGGTTTGTGTCAGAATAATTTAAATGACTATATAATATCCGAAATAATTAATATGGTGCAACTCGGTTGAACATTTCTTGCGGAGTGAGAAGTCTGTCATTTCTCTTCAGCGGTATATACGCATGAAGATATGACCATGTTGTGGTCCTTTTGAACCAATCAACTTCCTGTTGTGCTTTTCTTCTCGCCGAGCCTTTCAAACCACCTTGACGTTCGAACAAAATTCTTGCCCTTTCACGTTCAAATTGAGCTTGGCAGCAGTTCAAATAGTCGTCTTGTAGTTTCGGTGGTAATCTACTGTATTCGAGGTAAGTGAGGCACCGGTAAATGGGTGTTTTATTAGTGTTAACCTCCGCCATATGGTCATGCTATTGAGCTGATTAGTTATCGAAAATAAATCGCAATGCTGCTGTATACTGGTATGTTATTTGTAGTTTAGAAGCTAGTGTCTTTTATGACATTTTTGTTGATGACAGTATTTTTTTTACTGACACTTAATGATGCGAAACTTTGGTTTGTTTCCCTTACTAAACAATAAAAGACAGGTTTTGAGAGGCCTGACTCTGCAGTCATAGAAGAACATGTAGGCTGGGAAGAAACAGCTTCGGCAAGCTCACGTCATGTATTCTTACCTATAGAACAAATATGCACTATGTTACAAGCGAGGTTAAAGATACCACAATTAATCTTTATTCCCCATTACCTGTTTAACAGGTTCAGTCTGGTTAACGTAGAGTCCGTGCTCCTGGATGTAGCGAATCACAGAATTAGGCAGCAGGTATTGAACCGACATGTTCCGCCTGAGAAATAGCCTCACTTTTGTGGATGAGATATCATTGTAGATTAATTGTTTGATCACCAGAACGTTTCTCCTGTGTTCATACATAATATCGTGTGACAGCAGGAAAGACCGTACGTCGGACCCCGTTCTCTCAAGGATCAAACAGCCGTAGTTACCCAAAATGTGGTGTAAATCTGCGTCAGCCCAAACGTTTGGTTCACCCATGGACTCGATCAAGTCACCGCCCGCGAGTAGCATGATCTTAACGCCCATCTTCTCGCCTGTTACGGTGCGAACTCCGCCTCTCTTGACATTGATTTCATGGTTGAAATGGTCCAGGACCTTAGCAGTTCTTGTGTAAGTCGGCTGCAGGGACTCCCAAGCGTCTACCATCAACCATGACGAGGTTCTCTCGCACGCCAGCTCACACATACGAACTCTATGAGTTGCCGCGGCTAGACCCTGTTTTTTATAATTATCACTTACGGGAGAGTAGTAACCTCCGATCACCTCAAACCTCGTCTGTTCACGAATGGCATCTAAGGCCATTTCAAACATCCTCAAATGCAAATAGGTGATTGGGGAGAACGAACCACACGCCACGATCACCAAGGGCAGCTTGTTAGGGTCTTGCAGTTTCTTAGCCAGCCTATGAGTCGGGAATTCGTAATCCTCCAGCTTTCTCGCTTGGCGAACAATCCCATGAGGCACCTCCTCTAGATCTGCAATCTGATTTTTCAGCACCCCGACGCTCACGCCGCCCATACCTTCATCCCCATCCTCAATTGCTAACCGCGAACCAATATTCAAGGTTGTATCTATCTCGTCGGAATTCCCCTTTTCCTCCTCCACATCATCGCCCTCTTCCTCCCCACAATCCTCCGTATTTGATACCTCCGCAGATAACGGCTGGAAGTCCGTTGTCGTAAAGGGTATATGGTTCGGATGACGACTCGGACGCCCACTAACAGTAAACGCACCTTTTGGGTTCTTGAAATGGCGTGTTTTATGACTGTGTACAGATTTACTCGATTCCGACTTTGAATTAGACCCCGTCGTCTTTTCCTGAGAGCTATTGGGCTTCTTACTAGCATTCAAAAGATTGAAAGGAGCGTCAATTGACGAATTGCAATCTGCCAGAACATAGGGCACAATTGGTTTGGATTTTGGAATCGTCGAAATCGGATCTGGAGGTGGATGCAGTTCTTCATCGGCCGAAGTTGGTTTAAAATCAGGTGCTCTAGTTGGATCCATAGTCTGTAAACCTTGCTCCAAAAAAGCTTATAATCCTGACAAAAATATGTATCAATGTATAATCAATTAGTTCGAAAGGATAACTGCTTTATAATGCTTCAATATCTTATTCCCTCGAGCACTTGGCTGTATCATTCAACCTGTATAAAGCGCAGTTTGTCGGGCTTCAGGACCTGCGTGATGACGAAAAAAACTCCTAGATATCGGAACAAGCGTCAAGGAATGACCACTAATCAAGCATCGAACAAACTACGACCTTTTACGCTTCTAGAAATGTGAAAAGTTAACTACGACAAATCATCAGTAAGATAAAAAAAAAATATGGCGTCACAGACAGGATTCGAACCTGCGCAGGTAAAACCCAATGCCTAGATGCTACTAATGGTAATAGCAGGGCATCGCCTTAACCACTCGGCCACTGGGACGACTGTTTGTTGGGATAAAAACGCGAAACTGAACTATAAGTACCATCGTAAGGACGAAATCCCGACACCAAGTGAGTCATTCGCGTCGTTCCAGCCGCGCTTTTACGAGAGGACTGGTATGCGGTGTGCGGGTGGAAATAAGGAGACATGACCAAGCGAATAAGGGGCGGGGGTAAGGGTGGGTTTAGTTGGGGAAAGAGGAGGTGTCGGCGGCAAATGCGATATATAAAGGGCAGTTTTTGGCGGGTTGTCTCTAGATTTTAACAGATGTTTCCCTCGAAGATATCAACGCATTCATTAGTGAATTGCTTTTGCATTAGCACTTACATATACTCCCGAACAACATCATGACCAGAACTAACAAATGGACAGAACACGAGGCTAGACCTGACCCAAAATATTTTACCCATGCGGGAAACTTTGGTGAGGCACCTAACAATGTCAAGAAACAAGGTTCCGGCAAGGGCAACTGGGGTAAACCCGGCGATGAGATCAACGATCTGATCGATTCCGGGGAGGTTCCTCAGGTTTTCAACAAGGCCAGACGCGGCTCCAACACTCAAACTAACGAAAGAAAGTTTGAGAACATCCAGCATTATCAAGTTTAAGTACTTGTGAATTACCCTTTTCTGCATATACACTTTAACGATTAGTTTCTGTATGTTTTATTTCTAACGACTCTATCATTATCTACACAATTGGCATGCCTTTGCGAGCGTTACGCTGGGTGTACAGATCCCGCTGATCCAGGATTCTCTTCACAATGACGTCTCTATTCAGGTATTGAAACTCGGTATTGTTTGATGTGTCATCAATGAGGTATTCCGCTAAAGGTCCCTGCTGATCCGCGGTAAGGATAACGATTCCGTCGATGTGTCTGCAAGATAGAACGCTTAATGATCGCTCTTTGAGACTCATTATACAGTCATCGTCTGTTTCGATTACGGCAATTACTCGAGCGTCGCTGGGTGCGGCAGCTCTTATGCGAGCTAGTTGCTCAATTTGACCCATATGGAAAAGATCAAAGCTGCCTCTAACAAACTTACAATTCTGCGAATCGAAACCGTATCCACCTTGAACCAACGGATCCTTTAGATCGTCCAGAAAGACAAAGCAATGGTTGCTAAAGCCATCAGCTCCAGCACTGTACGATTGCAATTCTTCCAAAGAGGGCATTTCCCGAGATCCCTTCCCCCTGCCGGTGAGGATTCTGTGAATAATCTCTGTGGTGCTAACACCGGGCGTTCTCTTAACCATTTTGAACCTTCCCAGGTCCTTCATCACCTGATAGCAGTCCTCCCCGTCGGCTGACAGCGTGATGTCGTCTCCATGGACCACATATCGGCAGCCGTATCGGTCCAGCCAGTCCGGCTGCGTCACGTAAGGAGCATCTTCCACCACTTCACCACACCACCGATTGGCCCTCGTGTGTTCGTACCGCTCCCTGGCATTCATCACCGGCATCGAGCCCTTGTTGAATTCTATGTCCTCATCATTATGAACTCCACAGAATAGCACTGCCGTGGGGCTACTAGTGGTTCTTCGAGCCTGCAGAATCGCTCCCGCATGTCCATGATGTGTAAAGTCAAAGCACCCGTCGATCCACACCCGATCATCACTCAATTGAACCTCGGTCATCTTTCTCCTCCCGTTCGTTTCCTTTATCTATCAGTGATCTCGAAGGTTTAAACACTATGTACTTTTCATAGGTACGGTCTCTGTGCACGTGCCGCTTGACGAGGCCTCTGGTATACCGGTGGAGGTGGTCTTACCTGCTGCTGTTGTCGCGGAGCTGGCTGGTATTGCTGCTGGGAGTGGTAAACAACTTGTCCCGTACGTTGCGGTGGTCGATTGTAGTACTGTTGCACTTCCGGACGCTCCATCGCCTGCTGCTCTCTCATTCGTTTCTCCCTGGCTTCCATCTCGTAAGCCCTCTTACTGACAAAGTTATAGACCATCGCACAATTCCGTGTGGAACTGGCATGCAACCACGAAAACAAGATCCCCAGGATTGGGATCAGACTAATTGCCAGATCGATACCGATGTTCCCATGCATCTTCACCAGCAGATCGGGTGGCAGATGGAAGTGCTTGTCTGCATAATTAATTAGCTTGCCGTGAACCCAGTACATCAGGGCAGGTCCAATCACTGGGATGATTGCCATGATTGGCGCCCACCCGACACACTGGGTCCAGCAGCAACACCCACAGACACTTCTGTCGTGAGACCATGCCTTGTTCTGTAAACTTTTCCAAGCCTTACTTTCCTGCTTCGAACAGCAGTCCGGTAGCCTACGACGTACTTGCTTCCCATTAGGCAATTTCTCATAAAACGGATCTTTGGTCGGCTGGAAGTTCTCTTCCGCAAATTCAGTGGCCTTATCCTGCAGGTAGCCCTCACCCCATGAGGTGAGTAGCCCAGTGACAAAATCTGACATCTACTGGTTGCAAGTTAACACGGTCGTCAATCAAAGGATATACCGGATCAACCTCTCATAAGCACTGATCAATTCAATCACATTGGCAAAAAGACCGCGAAGCGCAATCATTTCTCACGTCCTGTTAACCACTCATGGAAGGTGATCAATCTCTTTATGCTGGTGATCCAGAGTCTTGTTCCCTCGTCCAGCATCACGTTGGCGACCTGGCCATCGGTGCCCTGTATCTTGGAATGGGCACTTCGCGCGTGGATGCCCACGCTAGTCACTCCGATCGGCCATGCAACGTTACCGATACTCAATTTCATGTACGATTCGATTGCCAGGTTGTTCTGGTTAGACTGCAGGTGGTAGAGAACGCTGGCAAGCGAAATGACGAGATCTTGAGCCAACGTTGCACGACGTAGTTTGACCAGCAGCGGGAACAACGCCTTCTTGGTCTCCACGAGTAATTCCGAATGGTATTCCTCCGAGTGCTCATTCCATTGGGAAAGAATATCATGAATAAACAGATTGCATTGCAAAGACAGCCTTTTCAACTTTGCAGGATCTCCGATGTCTTTTGGATCAATCTTTCTAGCGACCTTGGCATCACCAGCAAGTATGTTTTCTACTCTCTGTGGCCGGCTCTTTAATCTCTCGATCTGTTCTTCTATCGAAACCCCACGTTCTGGTTCTTCAGCATGGTCTTCCAGTTCCTTCTCTTCGACATGTTCTTCCCTCTGTGGCGGTGGCGACTGCGGCAGAGGCTTCTCAGCTGCCGGTTTTTGTAGTTCTTCCTTCTTCTTGGCTATTTCATCTTTCAGCAGGCTAGCCAGGTCAAGACTCATCCGATCGTCGTTGCAGCGACGCTATTTCTGCTCTTGTGCCCTCTGGTATCCTTGTTTGTAATGGCTAGTTTTCAACAACTAAAGGTATACGAATTACTAACCACTTTGATCAACTCGGAGAGACAAAGGATAGGTATTTGAAGCCTTGGAAGCTGCTATAAAGATGTCTCAGAAGGAGAATAGTGCACCCGCTTTGACTGCCGTTCCAGCGAACGATTCTGGTGACGAATACCTCTCCCAGGAGGAAGAAGTGTTCGATGGTAACGATATCGAAAACAATGAGAACAAGGTTTACGAAGAGTCACTAGACCTGGATCTGTCTCGCAGCAACCGGAAAGTGTGGTTGGTTCGTCTGCCCATGTTTCTTGCTGAGAAATGGAGAGACCGTAACAACATCCGGGGCCAGGAACTGGGGAAGATCAGAATAAACAAGGATGGGAGTAAGATAAAGCTGATCCTCAACGAAAACGATAACGACACGATACCTCATGAATACGATTTGGAACTTACCAAGAAAGTGGTGGAGAATGAATACATTTTCACCGAACAAAACTTGAAGAAGTACCAGCAGAGGGTGAAGGAGTTGGCATCGGACCCGGAGAAGCAGCGACAGGCGTATCTGAAGAAACAGGAGCGGGAAGAGGAACTGAAAAAGAGACAGCAACAACTGAAACGCAGAAACAACCGCAGAAAGTTCAACCACAGGGTCATGACCGACCGAGACGGTAGAGACAGGTATATCCCCTACGTGAAGACGATCCCGAAGAAGACATCAATCGTCGGCACCGTGTGCCACGAATGCCAAGTGATGCCGTCGATGGACGACCCCAACTACCACAAGATCGTCGAGCAGAGAAGAAACATTGTCAAGAACTACAACAAGGAGAGAATCACTACCTTGGACCAAACGGTAGGCGTCACGATGAGCCACACCGGCATGTCCATGAGATCAGATACCTCCAACTTCCTCAAAGTCGGTCGCGAGAAGGCAAAGAGCAGCACAAAGTACATCCGTATGCCCAAGAAGGAAATTCTCGACTACCTTTTCAAGCTATTCGACGAGTACGACTACTGGTCTCTCAAGGGTTTAAAGGAAAGAACCAGACAACCCGAGGCACATCTAAAGGACTGTCTCGACAAAGTCGCCACACTGGTCAAGAAAGGACCCTACGCTTTCAAGTATACGTTACGACCCGAGTACAAGAGACTCAAAGAAGAGGAAAGAAAGGCCACACTTGGCGAGCTCGCCGACGACCAGGCAGGCAGCGGCGAAGGCTCCAGTTTCAACTCCTACGACGAGCAAAATCGCGAAGACGGCGAAGGTGAAGAAGAGATTGAGATGGAAGATATCGTGTGACTGTCCCAAGATTTTACATCTGTACACCCTCGATTTTTTCAAATTTTTTTTCAATTTTTGAATTCGTCTTTTTTCACGAATTTGAAAGCGCGACAGGTGACGCGACGCACTGGATTGGCAGCTGGAATTTGGCAAGACAGGTGCCAGTTGGGCTATATTGTAGAGGCAGTATTGACATTAGAGGCTTGATTGGAGGTGGTATTGGGTTCTGTTAAAGAAGGAGAGCAGCATTACCAGGAACAATGGCTAGAGAAATCACCGATATCAAGCAATTTTTGGAATTGACCAGAAGAGCCGACGTCAAGACCGCCACTGTCAAGATCAACAAGAAGGTCAACAAGGCTGGCAAATCGTTCAGACAAACCAAGTTCAAGGTCAGAGGCTCCAAGAACCTATACACTCTAGTTGTCAACGACGCTGGCAAGGCTAAGAAATTGATCCAATCCATGCCACCAACTTTGAAGGTCAACAGATTGTAAGTTCCGCTACGGTCTATATATATAATATATTAATCTGAGAATAAATGCATGTTTTGTTTTAAACTAGTCGCAATGAGTGGAAAATTAGAGAGGGAAAGAAAAAATGGTTTACACACATCGTTACAGGCGTTAGGTGAGCTTCTTATCGTGGGTACCGTTGGAGGCGGGACTCTCGTCGCGGTTCTCCTTGGCGGATTCGGTCGAGAGCTCGTCTAACTCCTCGTCAGGTGGGATTATGTGAACGTTGTCAACATCGCTGAAGGAAACTCTTCTTCGGATATCAGGATCATTTATGTCCTGATGGGCAACCTTTACGGAGTCGTTTTTACGCTTATTGGTTGGATTGAGTTTTTGAGGAGTTTCATGCAGTGAGAAATCGGACGTCTTTCCTGTCTCTAGCGGTATCTCGGGTTCTATTAAATCTGATCCGCCAGTTCTCATTAGCTCTGCTGTCCTTATCCACCTTCTTCTTCTTGTGTATTTGGAAAAGGAATCCTCCGTCGAGGGTTTCTTCCACGTATTATCGTAGTAGATGAAACCATCGTCTGCACTTGGTGATGCCGTGGTCTTTGGTCTTGTGCTGGAAAGCTGAATGGCTCCGTCGTTCGTCATATCCAGCCTCCACGTCTTGTCGACCCATTTCCACATCATGCCCGAGTTTTCTTCAGGCAGCTGAAAGTTCTCTGGCGAGGGCGCTTCATTCAGGAACTCGTCAGTCCAGGCAGCCCTTTCGTAACTTAGCATGCTTGAAGTCCAACCGATCCCCAACCAGCGGCGCTGGTTCTCATAAAGAACATATGTGAATTTTATTGGCTTGCCGTCGTGAGCCGTGGAACCGTCGTTCAAATTAGACAATTTCTTGACCTGCTTTTGCACAGCGGCAAAGATACCCTGGTCCTTGTTGACTCCGCCAAGATCAAGTCCAGTGACATAAAACACTAACAGTCTGACCATTTTAAACCTCCACAGCAGTCGCCTGGCGATGATCGACCACGGCGAATGATATGTCAAGAGGTAGATTCCACCCACCAGCAGCACTTTGCGCGGCGGCATTATGAACAGCGTTATCAACACATAGATCGGAGACAGGAAAGCGGTTGTAAAGAGAAGTTTCTTGATATCTTGTGCACTCAATATCGTTATAGGAGACAACAGCATATCAGCCTTCGTGATAACCCTATTCATGGTGTGTACAATATCGTCTAGCGTCGGCTGTGAACTCAACGTTTCCTCCACATGCTTGTCCAAAAGCGAATATCCCCACAGTATAGCCACCACTACCAGGTGTCCAAAATACCTAGCAATATTCTCAAAATACGAAACAACCATAGTGTATATCATCACCGTCAAAATACTCGGCCAAACGTCCTCCCCGGTCCAAGTAACCACCGAAAGAAACCTATCCGCGACGATCAAATTCGGATACAGATTCACCATCGCTTTCGAGATCGTCGGAGGCGTCGATGTCAGCAACGGCGACGATACCACAGGTGTAATGTTTTGCGTCTCATCGGAATATCTTCTCTCCGGTATTCCACCATTACGTTTCTTCAAAGCACTTCGAATCACTTTCGTAGTGTCACCACCAAGCCTACTGGCTGGCTGATCCACAAATTGAGCCCTCGTCTCACGCTCCTTAGAGTTAGTCTCGCTCATTGCATCCAACCTTGATCCAACCTACCCCAGGATAACGGCCAACTTCGAATCTACCGGCTCAGGTACCAAACTATGGTTCAATAGACCGTCAAACAACTTCAAAGAACCTTGCTGGACTCTTGCTTGATGCCTTTAGTGGTGAAGCTTTCTCCTTAAGGCCTGTTGAGCAATCAAGGTGTTGAAATTAAGGACCTTGACTCAACAAAACACTTGGCTAGCTACAGGGAACCTGCTTAGAGGCCAGCAAGCGGTGATGTTCAAGAAGAGGACAAGTGGTGGTGGGAGCAGTCGAAGGAAGAAAGTCCGGTTGGAACTCGACAGTGAGAAGAGCGATGAGGTACCGTTGAAGACGCAAACTGAAGTTGCAAAAAATGAGAAGGATGCCGAAGGTGTTGATCGTGTGGATAATGGTGATCGTGATCGGGTGTTAGCGTTGGATGACGAGACTGACGATGAAAGGAAGTTTACTCTGTCGGTTAGTGATGATGTGACCGAAGAAGATAGGTTAAGGACAGAAATGCAGTCGAAAAGCAAGGGTAGCAAGCGAATTGGACAGCCTTCGAACGTACGAACGACTCTACTTGTGGACTACCAGCCGGATGTGTGCAAGGACTATCAGCAGACGGGCTACTGCGGGTATGGCGATAGTTGTAAGTTTCTGCATACAAGAGATAGTTTCAAAGGGGGCTGGGAGCTTAATCAGGAGTGGAAAATAGATTCAAATGCGGAGACTGAAGCTGGGAAGCTTCATCTCTCGGAAGTGCCACCAAAATGTGCTATTTGCGAAACGGAGTACAAGAACCCGGTTCTCACTTCGTGCGGGCACTACTTTTGCAGCAGTTGTTTTACGAAACGTGTACGACACGATTCCAAGTGTCTGATATGTGGGCGTGATACGCACGGTGTTGCCAAGGTGGCGAATGATTTGAGGAAACTACTCAAGGCGAAACAGTCCAGTTGACTGGAATGTCTTTATGACTAGGATATGTAGTGGTACATAGATAGATCATCCGGATCCCGCTGGACATATTCTTTCTCCATTAGATAATTCATACTCTTCTTGAAAAGAGAACTGCTCATGGGAAAGCGGTTCTTGACTTCTTCCGTGATCAAGTTCGCTAGATCATTGTGCGAGAGGTGTCGGTGAGACTTGAGGAGCCGCACTATGGCAGCGTTGGTTTCATTCAGTCTTTCACGCTTTACAGAATCTTGCGCGAGATCCAAGTTCGAATCAGACCTTGATGGCGGAAGTATGCTTGCCACGGGCTGGACTTTGACTTTCCTTGTTGGCGCCGTAAACGAATGATTGATTGTAAACTTATCATTGCGAGAAATGGTGCGCGAACTGGGCTTTTTCCTTAATATTCGAGATTTCGGTACCAGTGTAAGCGACGTGAGATGCTTCAGTAGCTCTTGCTCAGGTATTCCTGTATGTTCTTCTATCATTTCCAAAGTAAGCTGTTCAAACTTATCGAATAAGAGACAAATAATGGCCGTGGGAATCGGCATGCTAATCTCATGATAGGATTCGTCAAATTGAAACCCTAATTCGATATAACCCAAATTATGAGCCCATTGTAATGTCCTTTCAGTGTATTTCTTAGCGTAATAAGATTCAAAGTCTAGTTTCAATTGTTCCAAGTGGGTTGGCAGGATAATATCATTCTCAGAAGCATTCGGGGTCTGGAAAGGCCAAGAGGTCATTGTCAGGACTTGCGGCCTGAAATCAAGCGCATTTGGCCAACGATCTTCATCTAAAGTGTTCTTAAAAGCACGAGAAATTTCATTCGAAGTGGCTATATCCCGGAGCATACCATCCAGCTTAGAGGTGAAAAATACTCCCAATTCATCTTTGATGCGATTAACCATCCACCTCTCAACTTCGATCATAGACCTATGTTGGAGCAATCTTCTCGACATCTGTTGCTTATAAGCATTGACGAAAAGATCCTTTTCCGACAACAACTTGAACAGCTTGACAGTTGCCTCCAAATCATTTTTGACCCTCTCAATCTCACGCTTCGGCTGTGTCATCTTGAGGAGGACATCCAAATACAAATTAATAGCATCGATAGCCTGCCTGCCTTGCTGGTTCAAAAATTCCGAAAACACATCGTCTAGCAGTCCCGCGCTATGGTATGGATCCTTGGAGGTCTCAGAGTCTACAGTGTCAGGGGAATACCCCACCTCTCTCAAGAATCTGTCGTACCTATCGTATAATTCAATGAGACTTGCGGTCCATTTAGCAGCCGCCTGAGTTCTTTTCTTAGAATTCATATCAAGAACTAATGAGTTTGCATCATTTCGCAGGCAATTCCTGACCGCTTCCGTGAGTCTCTTCGCATATTCGCTGTCATCTGAAAGTTGGCATAGCTCCTTCATCAGGTCAATATCATTGGTATCTATTGCTAGGCGCACTAGAGTTGGCTTGTCATTGAGGAAGTCTGGATTCCACAGAAGTACTTTGTCCAGCATCGCGATAATCTTGACTGTACTATCAGGGTTCAAAACCTTCGAATCGAGGTCATACTCAAAGTTTCTAAGTTTCTTCATAAATTCTAAACGTGCCACCGAATCCAGACTCTTATCCTTCAGCACAGACCGGTAGTACTTCTCCGTCTCCGCCAAAAGCAGCGGTTCAAAATGGTTAACAAAGTAATTGTCTTTCTCGTCAGCCAGGGTTTCCATTATACCCGCTAATTCCTTACAGACGTCGGCAATGGGTCCCTCGAGTGACTGCTTCTGACGAATCTGGTTAATCTCTTGGATCATCGCCTCGTCAATCGACGCAGATAGTGGCAGTACAATTCTTTTCTTGAACAATTGCATAGCGAAGTCATAGGTCTCGGGCTTCATCTCCTGTTTGCAGTAAACCTTATCCATATAGATCATAATATCACTCAATAGCTTAAAATGTAAGCATTCTTCCTGCCATCCCACACATAGTGCGTTCAACAGCTCATAGCCCTTTCCATCGAAGCACTTCAGATCATCCCTCTTTTCATCGAGTATCTTCCCAAGGTGAAGCTCCATTACCTCAAAGACTTCAGGGCCCTTCTTCCTCAGAGTAAGAGTGTAAACGAGTCTGTAAAGATATTCAAATGACAGCTTATTGTAGTTGTCGCAACAGATTTCATCGATTGCGTGTCCCAACGAGCCTAACAAGCTCTCGGCACTCTCTTCAAAATTGCCCAGCCTATTGGGAATGCGAATCTTGGTTCTCTTGGTGGCCATTGGGAGATTCAAGCAGCTGATTGGGTCTTCCAGAGGTCCTTTTACTAGTGACTGTTAATCTCTTATAGTAATAACGCCTGTTGAAATTTCATAGTATTAGAACATCACTTAAGAAGACAAGAAGAAGGCCAAAGAGGACCTGAGAACGCTTCTATAATGTCGTCGTCTGATATATTCGATGTGCTGAACATCCAACAGAGATCCAAGAGTCCCGGGAGCACTGCTTCGCCAACTCCCACTGGTACTAGCAGTGGAACAAATGGTAACCGAACTGCTAGACCGCAAGTTACCGGTATGCAACGAGAACTCTACAGTTTACTAGGCGAGAATCAACCTCCGGTAGTTATACAGCCCAGCAGCAAGTTCAAGGAGAAATTGACTGCTATTACGAAACCCTCAGCTTGGACCAACGCACCTTTCAAGGCAAACTCGACAGTGAAATTACACCACTGGGTCAAAGGCACGAAAGAATCGATTGGAACTGAGCCTCAGGAGTCCCAGTATGCCAAACTTAATGTTCACTTAACGATTCCTAAGTTTAATAAAGAAGAGTACGAGAAGTTTATGGCAAAGACAGATGAGCAGAAGCAAGATGTTACTGAGCAAAGTACAGATACGATAAAGAAAGAAGAGATTACAGAGAGTCCAAGCGAATCATGGAGTTTTGATGAAGTCGATTACCTGTTCAATCTTTGCAGGCGATACGATATGAAATGGTTTGTCATTCACGATCGGTACTCTTTTGGCAAGCCTCGAAGCTTGGAGGATTTAAAAGAGAAATTCTACGAAGTTTGCAGGAAATTCTTCTCCATCAATTCTCCTGATGATCCCATAATGCAGAATTTGAACTACCCCAGAGAAAAAGAGATTGAGAGAAAGAAGTATCTGCAGAGACTACTCGCCAGATCGGCGGCGGAGATCGCTGAGGAGGAAGCCCTGATAATCGAGTCTCGTAAATTTGAAATGGCCGCTAAGAAAACCTTAAATGAAAGAGAATCGCTGCTGCGGCTGTTGGATTCACCAAATTCTGATCAATCGGTATCTCAATACATGACTTCACAAGGGATCTCTCAGCTCTATGGAAGCCTTCTCTCAGACAAATCGAAGAAGCGGAAGCACAACTCTAATGTCCCGGAAAACCCTTGGATGAAACAGCAGCAACAGTTTGCGCAGCAGCGGCAGCAATTGCAACAAATGCAAGATAAACGACAGGATGGCCAAGATCTTGGATCTCCCCGGAAAACTAAGAAACAAAAGCAAGAGATTCAGACAGCTATGAAGCGGAAGGCAGAAAGTGTATACGCAGAGCATCTTCTGAAGAATTTCAGCCCTGAGGAAAGAGACGCATTGGGGGTCGTTACTCATGGTGATAAATTACCTCCTGGAGTATATCTACGATCTTCTAAGATTTCTACTTTCAAACCTGCTCTTCAGAATAAAGTTGTCGCAGTTTTGCAAGAGTTGGATTTGCCCATCAGACCCGCCATGCCCACAGCCAAGGTGATTAATAGACATGAGGAACTACTCAAACGCATAACGACATTAGTGGATCTCAAAAAACATCTCGACAAGCTGGAAGCTGAGAAAGCTATCGCAAAGTGATTAGCGGCTCTATCACTTGTGTCTACAAAATATTGATATTACGATTGATTCCTTTTCACAAAGGTGCTTTTCTGGTTTCCCTTGATGATACTAGTTTCATCAATTTTGCACAGTCTGGCTTCGGCTCATCGAAGTCAACATGTAAAGTCTGGCCAGCAGTCTCTATCACGAGTTGATCGATTTTCTTCGACAGAGAGTTAACTTCGTTTACGTTATCTTCCAAAGAGCCCTCTAGGAATGTCTTCGAAAGGTTAAGTAACACGCCATATTCTGAAAAGCCCTGCGCAATTTGAAGAATGATAATCTGGAAGCGGACGCTCTCGTAAGCGTAGACTCGATTACCGGGGATTTTAGACAAAGACTGCAGAGGGAGTCGTTGACATATTAATTTGAACAACCGGCACTGTTCTAAGAATTCATCCGCCGTGACTTGTCGAAACCTAGCTATCAGCACTTCGTTGATTAGTCGTAAGTAATACGCTGCAATGCCGATTTTGATATGAAGAAACTTGTCTTCTTTTTCTCCAATTAAGTGGGCTTCTATCAAAGACACAAAGAACCGGAACGGATTCGCCAGTACTGGGAAGACAAAAAGTGACTTCAGCTTGCCCAGATAATTGGATACTTCATCCGACGTGACTGTTGCATGGATAAGGCCACTTTCAATGAAACAGGCTTGCGAAATAGGGTCGACACATAATTTGAGCACATCTCTAAAAGAACTCTTGTCTGTCTCTTCGTTCGATATTCCTAGTTCTCTTTTCAACGCAAGAAAGTCATGGCAATTCTTGATGTCATCAACAAAATCTGAGTTGAAGAATTTAATTATCCTGGTGGCATAGTTTTTCTGAATGGCATTCTTCTGATAAAGTTCTCTAACCTGTGCTATGAGATTAAAAATCAAATCATTGTAAGACAGTTTGCTAAGGACTGAGACAAATGGCCTCAGAATGCGAAATGTGCTATCGACAATGCTTCGAAAATCGGTGATAGATTTTTTTCCTGTTTCGCGATCTATCAAGGTCCTGATATAGTTAACGAATAGAACACTTTCGCTTTCAAAGAAGGACGCTGTAGCTGTTTCAAAGAGTGATCTTTTCATTAGCTCGAAGGATTGTGAGTCGCAAAGTTGCGCTACTTTCTGGTCAAATTCTAAGCGACCAGTCAAGTCACTCTTTATATTGTTGTAAACGAAGAATGACCACCAAGTCATCACATTATGATCAATAAGAAATTTTCCAATAGTGCAATAATGCCCTACCCATGTATTAGAAACTTGGACGACTTTTTGCACCGCTTGAAACAGATTGGCATGAACCCAAGTAGGACCCAAAGTTTCTAAATTTTGTAGGTAGATATGCAACATAATTTGTCTCTCTTTTGAGCAATCTCGTTGTTCACAAAGCACCGGGAAGCAGGGATACATTGTCCTCAGGAAAGTTAAAGTTGATTTGTCGAACGACTCAGCGGCTTGCTTCAAACGTTCCAAAAATCGAATGAATATAGTCTTCGTTGTATCCTTCTTGGCAATGACGGCATCAAATATTGGGAGAAAGATATTTGCCTTGAATGGGAGCCTTTTATGGCAACTGATCTCCAGCAAGGATAGCAAACCATTCAAAAGTGACTGAAAAATCCGCTGCAGAATCTTATCCTCTCTGGAAGCCAGGTAATCACCTCGGACCAGTGGTCGAACAAGGTCAGCTAGCCTCTTTTCAGCATTTAAATTTGAGTGCTCAGCGAGGTAAATAAGCAGATTAAGCCTGTTGATTAGCACCGAAACAGAATCATTGACGGATATCTCGCCCATGGGCATGATTTTCTCAATAAAAACCTTTGTTAACTTAACTGACCGCAATAGAAGAAGGTATCTATTGAATACCGTTTTTGCGGTTGGAACCTGTCCTTTTGAATAAACTACACCGTTGGAAACGGAGGCTTCTTTTTCCTCGTCGAAATCCTCAAACCTTCTTCGTCTAAGGATGCGCTCAATAGGTAAGATGACGCTAGTTGTCATCTGCCATCTATGTTCGCTCACACAATAATGTATGAAAGCAAGCGTCTGAGTCACTGCTTCGTAGTCACTGTCGAATTTGAGGATACCCCAATGAGCTTCCTTAGTTGCAAAAATGTCGACCAATATGAAGGCAACGGCTGTGGGAAAATTCTCGTTCTCGAGACGTTGCCAAAGCACTTCTTTAGCATCTAATATGCACATTACTATAGCCAAAATGTCGTATGCTTTAATGAGATATTGCTGATCAGAGTTTGACAAATGTTCTTGCGAGATAGCAAGCAACTTAAAAAAGGACACGATATGATCGAGTATTGCGGATTCTATTTCGCTTTTAAAGCTGCCAGACACGCTGGAATATTTGGCGATTTCTAACAGCATTAATTGACACACAGCAATCTGATAGAAATGAATGGTCTTCACATTCTGCCGAAGAGAGTTTACTTTGGATCTGAATTCTTTGTGGAATTTTGAGACCGGTTCATATGCTCCTTTGTTGTTCAAATGAAGCAAGAAGGTCGTCAGTGACTCGCTAACCTCGACGAGCTCTTTATCAGTTACACCTTGATGAATTATATGATCAAAAATCCCAGTGATATCTCGATCGATATGGCTACCTCTCAATTTTGATAAGGTGAACTGCCTGTCAGCTATGTTTATTTTGACGACATCAGGTATCTCAACCTCGTTCCCCAGTAGGAGGGCGTCAACAGCAGTCGAAAGACATGCATTATCCTTTGACGGTTGTCCAAAAGGCCTTTTATTATTAATACTTTCGCTACCGATTCCTGATCGATTGGTTGGCGCAAAAGCATAATAGCGACTCAATCCCTCAACCACCGTTGTAAACTTATTCACAGATCTATTAAGGTCAGAATTTGGTTTCGGTAGTATTCCGAAAATGGATTCCTTAGTCTTTTTTTTTACTGGAACCTCATTCTTTGATTGGACGTTTTCAGATAATCTTGTATTGGCATCCAGGCTACTTTCAACGGTATGCTCGGCGGGTCCATTGGCATTGTTATTCGTATTCGGAGTTTCTCGTCGTAGCCTTTTTCTAACAATTTTAACATGTCGTTTCGTTCGTCCCTCTCGCTTGCTGTTGCGAATAGATTTATTTCTCGGTTTGGTACTTCGAATTGGTCTTCGAAGCTTCGAAGAGGCCGGCCTGTTCATCAGCATTCTATCAATAGTTATGCGATTGTCTTCTTCTGCGGCAATGCTGTCATCCACTGGTGAATCAGAATCAGATTTAATGTCTATGACGTCTGAAAATGACCGAAAGTTGATAATTTCAGTTTCTTTATATTCCTCCTTAGGCGGGCTGGGATGGCTCCGATCTGCGGCCGACGTTTCCTGTGCCTCTAGAGAGCTGGTGGATGATGTTTCGTCCCCATACTTGTCCTGATAATAAGCACTCATTTTCTGAAGCTCGTCGATATCTTCGATCAATGAAGCAGATCTTGCACCGTACTCATCTGCTGCGTTGCTCATTTCTACCTCACCATCCGGCACAATCAAATCGTTCATTAACTCCATATCTTGGTTAGATTGTCCGCTGCTCAATGTCTTCCTCCTGGCAAGACCCTTCCTGTCTTCTCGTTCCAGTCTTCTTCTTTTGATGGCTGACTGACTGACACGCTTCATAGACTTCTCCCAAGCAACCCTGGGCAGGATACCACGATAACCTCTCTCAACATCTACCACTTTCCCTCTGAACACTATGCGATTGTTGTCCGCATCCTGCGAATGGCTTTCGATGGCTTGAGAATTTATTAGCGATCCAACTATCTCAGTATCCGCCTGCATAACGTCCTCATCAGTGCCACTACTGTCACTTTGGCTCTGCCTCGCATCCTGTGAATGGCTCTCAATGGCTTCAGAATCCACTAGCGATCCAACTATCTGAGTATCCGCCTGCATAGCATCCTCATCTGTCTCACTACTGTCACTTTGGCTCTGCCATTCATCGGCCTCATCTGCCGCCGGTTCAGGATCCCCAGTTTCTACACTTAAGAGCCTTTTCGGCAGTTTCACCTCTTCCAAGACGGCATCAAACGATGATATGTCAATTCCCTGCAGCAATTGCTTATGCTTGATCCGTTCCAGGCTATATGGCAACTTCTGGATCGCCTTCCTCTTCCTCAGATACGGTCTATGGCCTTCAAAGCTCGCTCCATCCAACTGTACAGCCTCCTGACCACAAGGAGAGGTCTCCAGAGCTACACCAATCCCCAATTCCCTTGCTTCTCTCGCTCTCCCGCTTCCACTGGATGACAGCTTGACCTCTTCTTTCGCATTCAGCTGGCCGTGAGGATCAAAGATAAACTCCTCTATACCATCATCACCGTCGGAATCTCCTACCACGGAACTGGAGGACTCATCTAAGCTCATAAGTAGGCCCTTTTCCACTATAAGCACATTAAGCAATCTTAGTGTTCGTTAGTACAAGTAAGGTTAGAAGACGCGATATATCGCTATATAGACCACATCTTAGAGGAAAGTACCACATTTGGCGACCACATTGAGGATCCAGGATGTCTGGCGAGAAGGTGTCTCAAGAATATGGACAGGATACTGTGGAATCTAGAAGGAATGGCACGAATTCATCTCTGTCTTCCAGATCGACGTCTACTAGCGTGGAGACGATAGTGACGAAGCTGCTGATGTCGACTAAACACCTTTTACAAACGTTAACGCAATGGTCCAAGCAGAGCGTAACTCAGAAAGACGTTTCCGATGCGTATGTTCAGTTGGGAAACGATTTTAAGGTGGTTTCCAAGTTCTTCACCCATTGTGGCATAGATGTGCGGGACCTGGGTGATGTACCAATGGATCTGAGGCGGGTTCTGGAGGTTGCATTGAGGGAGAAGCCTTCAGATAACAATTTGAATAAATATCTGCCTAGTATTCGGGAAATTATCGTTAAGCTACTGGATAAGCTTAAAGTCAAGCAGGCGCTGCTGAAATCGATGAAGCAGGAGCAGTCTCTCAGATCGATGCAGCACCAACAAAGGCCGTCGGTTGTGAGTAGTCTCTCGTTGTCGTCAGCGTCTATTCCTTCGCGGTCCTCCAACTTGATTGGGGTTAATGCATCACCAAATGAGTCTAAGGACCTCGCCGTGCAATCTCAGAAGAACGAGAAGCCTCGCAGTGGAAACCTCTCGAGTCCTGACCTTTTGAGTCCAGCTCATGCAAGCAAACAGAGAGTTCTATCAGAGAATGAGGCGCTGACACGCCTGAAGCAGGGTTCTGACCTGCAAAGACGCGCTTCTAAGCGGTTTTCGGCCTATCATATGGCCAAGTTTACAAACCAGGCAACTAGTGATGCAAGCGAGGCAGCATTGCCATCAATGCCCACATCTGCGCAATCTAATCCGCAACCAGTGAGGACTACTGCCGAGGAAGACGGGAAGGCTATCGAAAATGTGGAGAAAACAAATCCATCAACCGCTAATCGAGCGGCAGAGGGTTCTTTATGTACTCTATTTCTCACCATGGATGGCCAGACGAAGAAATGCCGTGTTCCCATGCCAGCAAACATAAATGCACTAAAACTGCTGTTTGTCGAGAAATTTGCCTATTCACCTGGCGGTGATACGTTTCCTCAGCTTTATATCAAGGACAAGCATTACAACGTCTCCTATGAGCTCGATGAACATGCATTTTCTGATCTAGGTGATGGATCTATTATTGAGCTTCGACAACACGAGCTTCACGCACCAGTCTCAAGTACTCCACCAGAATGGATCCAATCAGTTAAGGAGGAAATCCAGAAGAATAATAGTGAATTATTGAAACAAATAAAGAATCTTATCGCTAATGACCAGGTTAGTGCCTTGCCTTCCACACCAAAAGACGACTCGGCGCCTAAGACATCTTCCATAACACAGAGCAGCCTGAATGAAATGAAAAGAGAGATCTCAGTTTTGAGACAGCTCCAGACGGAAAATAGGCAAAATCTCAAGACTGCTATAGCGGCTATTACTGAAGAATTAACTAAGTTTCAATCCCTATCTCTTGATTCGGGTTCATCCTCAAATAGGATTTACATCGGAAAATCACAAGAACAGCTGGGCCAAGTCTCCGATTCACTTTTGAGTAGAGTCGATGATTTACAAGACCTCATCGAGATACTCAGGAAAGATGTTGCCGTGCGTGGAGCAAAGCCGTCAAGGAAGAAACTCGATTCGGTTCAAAAAGATCTCAAAGCTGCTCAAGATGACCTTCAAAAAATGCATGAATTTATTGCCGCCGAGAAACCTCACTGGAAAAAGATCTGGGAGGCGGAGCTGGATAAAGTTTGCGAGGAACAACAATTTCTCACACTTCAAGAAGATTTGGCTGCTGACCTTGAAGAAGATTTAGGGAAAGCTATTGAAACCTTTGACCTAGTCAACCTCTGCTGCGTTGAGCAAGAAAAAAACCCTAAAAGGTCGAAAACCAACCCGATTCTTCCTGTACCGAAGCCAGGGACATTGAACAGGGTGAGGGATCAGTTGTTGAGCGAAGTTCAGTCTCTCAATCCTGATCATGAGAGTAGAGCTGAAGCTCTAGAGAAAGCAGAGAAGCTGTGGTTAAAGGAAAAAGAGTATAGAGACACGGGTGAATTCGAAGAGGAGCTTGGAAACTTTGTTGAGAAATCGAGTTTCAAGCGATCTGGTGGTGTGGAAGAAGTGGAAAGATTGAGAAGGCAAAAGGACGAAGAGAATCTTCGAGCTAATTTCGGGGGACTACCTGTATGACTATGTACTGACTAGCGATTCGAAACTTTGATATGTAACAGCTCGGCTGAGTAGCATTGCAAGAATTTTACAATGTGCTGAAATTTCACGCACCGTTTTGAAAGCACAGCTAGAAAGCCCTTAGCGATTGCAAACTGAATTTCAAGGATAAAAACATCATCATTACCAAATTGGCGATGTGAACGGACTGCTGCGGCAATCAATCTCTCAAAAAACAGGGAA
This sequence comes from Torulaspora indica, assembly GCA_931305995.1. NCBI lineage: Eukaryota > Fungi > Ascomycota > Saccharomycetes > Saccharomycetales > Saccharomycetaceae > Torulaspora > Torulaspora indica. Next base: position 724,907 of record CAKNUP010000002.1, on the reverse strand, counting down.
AAGCTTGCACCTTTGGCATATTTCTTCTTGAAAGATCGGACAAATGATTCTGCGATGTTTGACGCAATTAATTCAAGTTGATTCAGTATGGTTGATGGAGAATTAATCGATAAACTAGCCGTGCCGTAGGACAACTTTGCTTCAAATATGTTCGTCAGCCTCTTGTAAAGCATGCCAGTGGTACAGTTCTGAATTTCAGGCACAGCTAAGGCATCCGAGCTTTTACTGATTTCCAGCGTTTTAATATTAATGTCTAAAGCACAGAAAGAAAGTTCCTGGTTTGGTTCTTTGCTCACCGAACTTATAAGCTTGCTCTTCTTAACTTCAGCGTTGAATTCTGCAAACCCGTTTCGGACTTCTTCTCGAGCTCTTGTAATTCTTGATTCGCTAGTGGACAAAATCAAGAAATCGTCAGCCAACCGAAGAACAATCGTATCGTCCTCTTTAGAAGAATGAAATATCTCATAATGCTCCAATAGCTCGTCATATACAAGGTCAACCAGGAGTGCCGAAAGGCTCGTGCCTTGAAAAAGGCCATTCTTTCTGAGATAGCACTTACCATTGAAAGAAAGTGCGGATTGAAAAAGCTCAGTCATAACTGTGTGAATCAGATCATCTGCGCTAACGTAAAACGTCCTGACGTTATCAATATAAACTTCCTCCTTCTTTGGTTTCCGGCAACCGTTGACAACATTTCGAGTCCGGAGAATGCTTTTCTTTGTATCATAATATGATTGGGATCTCACAAAAAAACCACAATCATTCATTAGAGTCTTTCTAATAACGCTCAATACCTTTTCACGCGGAATAAAATCGTAGCATGAATTGATGTCAAACCTTAGGTAATGTATCCTTGGAATTTCTCCATACTTGTTGAGCAGCGAAGCCTTGAATTTCCCCAAATGAGTGCCGATTTGGTTGACAGAGTACAATTTCTCAAAATGTGTCTTTCTTCTACTTCTGAGATACTCCAGTACGCTTTGAACGGGACGAATAACATTCCAGAAATTCTGTTGGAAAACCTTGGACTCCTCGTTATCTGCTCCCTTCATTGGTATCGCTATAACTCTAAATTCTCCTTTGCCTTTCTTAGGAATGATGCGCACCCTGTGGTGATTGAATTTTGATAATGTGTAGCTTTCGTGATTCCTGCACTTGGTATTCTCAATCATGAAATTATCAAGGTAGTTCTGTAAAAATGGCAATGACATTTCGTTCCATATATCTTGCCGGAAGAACAGTGTAGTAGTAAAGGACGATATCTCGGTGCAATAGAAGAAAGTAGATACAATAGCCGGAATCACCGCCTTGAATAGCCACGAAATAAATGATCTCATCAGAAAGTTGGCAACCTCAAAATCATGTCTAGAAAATAGATCACCTGGCGGTCGAAACACCTTAAAGTCCTTAACTTTCAAGGAAGCTGTAATTTCTTTAATAGACAGAGAACCTTTGATAGGTAATTTCAATATTTTAGAGATATACCTGAAAGCCACGGCTTTATTTCTCTTTGAACCAAACAGTTCGTCGGTCACTAGCTTCTCCAGCACAACTATGAGAAATCTGAGAACCTGATCCGTTGGCGTCTTAGCGGCAAGGTGATCGTTCATCTTGGGTTCGGGGCACAAATTGTTAAAGATCTGCAGATACTTTATCCCACGATGATGCCTTGCCAGTAATTTACACAGCGCAGTATCGATTTGGCGCATAACGATGCCGCTGATATGCACCGGACATCCTTCAATCAACGAATCTCTTAAAAAAGCATAGCTCTTTCTCGAAGGAAGTATTCTCTTGTGCTCGAACCCAGAAGAGTTTTTGTACAGGAAGCTTGCTACTTTAAACGGTACTTCGAAGTCATTCAATCGATCTTTCAATTTCCCCCGCTGCGAGACCGCAAGGCAATGTGAGCCGCTTATTCTGTCACCCGAAACCTGTGAGAAGCACTCTTCACCGAAGAGAAATAGACTATGGTTAATAATCAGATTAGCAAAATTTTGAGTTCCAAAAGCATCACGAAACAGTTGCCAAGGTACGCTTTTGATGAAGGCTACACAGGAATTCACACTACCACAATGAAGGTTAGCACCAATATTCTCGTTCAATCCAATTCTATACCCACAAGTCAGTAGATTATTGTAAAGTTTCTGAGACAGCAGAAAGCTTATGCAATGATCCACAACAGAGCCATGATTATCCGCCTCGGGGAAGGTCGGTAATGGAACTTGCCTTTCATTCGGATACACAAAACATCTCGACAGTAATTCCGAAAGACCATTGAGATGCTTGCAAGCGTAAATTTCATGAGCTTCTAAGTCGGCAAAGTCAATTTTCAAGTCGTCCTTCAAATATGACTCTAAACATTTCATTCGATGAGCATTCGCTGCCGCAGAAGAGACAAGACAAGCCAAATGAAACGCAGAGCAAATTCGACTCAATTCATCAGATCATAGCAGCTTACTGTCCTCTTAGCTAGGCATCAACTAGAATAGCCTGAGTACTAAGCTTCGTTACCCTGCCGCTAAGATCAACCATTAGGCTCATTAGATAGCGATGAGTAGCACTCTGTAAGCCAGTTAGTGCTAAGAAGAATCAAAAGCGGGACTATTGACCAACGAGGCTGCTGGAAACTTGCTGGATCTTGACGAAATTCCTCGCTTAGGAAAAGGCCAACGAAATTGATGAAATTGGTCGTGAAATTTGTCTAGCATCAGTAAACAGCATTGAAACTGTGTCGTTCGTTCCTTTAATCGATTAAGCATCCAAATCATCCGGCATCTGAAGCTAGCCTATGCATCATGGTTAAAAAGGCTTTGAATCCACTGAAAATCGATTACAAAAAATGCATAATCGAAGATCGTCTGCTCCAGATCAGAAGTAAGCAGAATTTGAATGAGCCTGATCTTGGTACGTATTCCTTTCAGTGTGTGAGTGAACCGAATTTCTACTAACGATTTCCACAATAGCTCGGGTATGGACAATTGAGATTGAGGCTAAGAATTCCAAGCCGATCATAGAGTATGTACACCAGCGGCCATTTCCTGTTAAACAGTTGACTAACCTCCTTGCCGTAGCTTCATTCGCCGAAGGCTTCAGCCAGATGATCCTCTCACATTCACGCATATTAAAAGAATCAGGAAAAAAGCCGGGGATCCCAAAAAGCTTGTAATCATTGTCTGTTCTTATGACTTGTTCAACAGCAGATCGGCGGTATCCTCTGTGCTGGCAGAGAGTAACGTATTCTTTGAGCATTTAAGCGATGAGGACAAGGTACCTCGTCAGGGAGCACCAACGAAGGAATTGATGCTTGAATGGTCCCAGAAATATTGGCCGCTGACATGGTGTGGAAATCCCAATGATCAAATTCTCAACGATTACACGTTCGATATGAGCCACATCAACAACATGCTTGGTAGTATATCAGAGTTGGCGCAACTGGAAGCCAATAAGGGCAATAAGTTTCCCATTATAACAGCATTTGTCAATCCACAGGAGAGAGATAAGCCAATTTATGCGATCGATCGACGAATGGACAATAAATGCACGCCTTTGGACCACAGCATTATGATAGGGATTAAACTGGTTGCAGAGAAGGAAAAAACGTCAAATGCGAGTGGAACTGGAGCATACCTATGTCTCAATTACGATGTGTACACGACTCACGAACCATGTTCTATGTGCTCGATGGCACTAATTCACTCAAGAATTAAGCGGTGCATATTCCTGCAACCTATGCAGCTCACGGGCTGCCTGAAAAGCAGCAGCGGCGATGCCTATAGCATGCATGACAACCGTCTTCTCAACTCCAAGTACGAAGTTTTCCAGTGGCTGGGTGACGAATACAAAATCCCAGCTGTCGATGCAGAAATCTGCTGTTAAACCTCATTATTCGGGTTTAGTTCCCGTCTGTAGCATCTTTCTGTACTCAGCTAATACATCCACAAGCTCTTTCTCCCATTCTCTGTTCCCCTGGTTTGCCCTTGCCAAGATATCGCTGAATTGCTCAAATACGTCCGCAGTAGCTTCAAACCTGCCATTCAGCGTTTCTAATTTCGCATCTAGGATTTGATCCACAGTATAAAGATTATCCACAAGCTCTTCCAAAGTAAACGATTCCTTCAATTGCGACGTTTCCAGTTTGCAAAACTCATCGCGCTCAATTCTACCCAAAAACTGATCCACTCGGGATTTAATCGACTCCCGCTCCACTTGGTCTCGTTCTTGATACATCTCATACCACTCTTTCACCTTTTCCTTCGACAACACCGCATCTCCTAGGCTCTTGCTCACAATCTTCTGGAATTCCTCCAAAGTCAATCGGCTAGTCAACTCATTACCGACCAGATACTGGCTGAGAACATCTCTGGAGCTCATCAGAGGCCTTTAAGTCTCAACTGGCGACGACTCTAGCCTTATAGCATCGCTAACTACGTTCTTCGCTATATAGCTTGATCTTACGCGCATCTTAACTCCTAATCACTTGCTCAAGAGCATTGCTTGGATTGCATCGGATACTAAGTAAGCTGTTGTGTTGTATCAGTGGTACCAGTTGGTGTTGAAATATGGAGAAGTTTAAGTTACCTTCGTTCGGCAGAGCTACGGCGAACCATGTTCCGCCAGATATGAGCAATGTGGATCCGAAACCTCGACATTTATATGTGGCAAATTGTCCTAATAACTCCTATGCGTTGGCAAACGTTGCAGCAGTATCTCCAGCTGATTTCCCCGATAATATATACATATTGGTGGACAATTTGTTTGTGTTCACTACCAGGCATTCAAATGAACTGGCAGCAGGCACAATCGGTTTTAATGGTAACCAGCGGACTTGGGGAGGATGGTCGTTGAATCAAGAGGTCCAGGCAAGAGCGTTTGATCTTTTCAAGTATTCTGGGAAGCATTCTTATCTCGGGTCTATTGACATCGACATTTCCTTTAGATCGAGGGGAAAGGCGGTGAATACGCCGTTCGAGCAGGATGAACTGGCGCTGCACTTTTCTAAGTGCTTTGAGTCTCAGATTTTTTCGCCTACACAGTATTTGATCTTTGAATTCAAGGGCCATATATTCGATCTGAAGGTTAGGAATTTGCAGACAATTGACCTGGGAGATGTTGAACCTGTGGCTCCGGTGTCGTCTGGAATCGAGGCCAAGGGTATACTGACCAAGCAAACGCAGATCAATTTTTTCAAGGGAAGAGATGGTCTCGTCAATCTGAAGGCTAATAATTCCTTAAGGCCTAGATCGGACGCTGTCATTAGGGCAGATTTCAAGTTTGAAGATCTAGGCGTCGGAGGCCTTGACAAGGAGTTTACGAAGATTTTCAGAAGAGCTTTCGCCAGTAGGATCTTTCCCCCATCGGTTATTGAAAAGCTAGGTATTTCTCACGTTAAAGGTCTTCTCTTGTATGGACCACCAGGTACCGGTAAGACGCTGATCGCTAGAAAGATAGGAACAATGCTGAATGCGAAAGAACCCAAAATTGTCAACGGTCCCGAGATCCTGAGTAAATATGTCGGATCCTCTGAGGAGAACATTCGTAATCTGTTCAAAGATGCAGAAGCTGAATACAGGGCCAAAGGTGAAGAATCATCCTTGCATATTATCATCTTTGATGAGCTGGATTCGGTCTTCAAGCAAAGAGGCTCTCGCGGTGACGGTACTGGTGTTGGTGACAATGTTGTCAATCAGCTTCTAGCCAAAATGGACGGTGTCGATCAGTTAAACAACATTCTAGTCATCGGTATGACAAATAGAAAGGATCTGATCGATAATGCGCTACTGCGGCCTGGTAGATTTGAAGTCCAGGTAGAAATTCATTTACCTGACGAGAAAGGTAGGCTTCAGATCTTTGAGATTCAAACTAGAAAGATGCGGGAAAACAAGATGATGGACAAAGACGTTGATTTGGCGGAATTGGCCGCTTTAACTAAGAATTTCTCCGGTGCCGAAATCGAAGGTTTAGTGAAGAGTGCCAGTTCCTTTGCTATCAACAAAACAGTCAGCATTGGTAAAGGAGCCACTAAGCTGAATCCCAAAGATATTGCCAAATTGAGGGTGACTCGTGAGGATTTCCTGAATGCTCTCGGAGAAGTCACGCCTGCCTTCGGTATTAGCGAGGAAGATCTTAAGACCTGTGTCGAAGGAGGAATGATAAGATATTCGGACAGAGTGGACGCAATCTTAAAGAACGGGGGTCGCTATGTCCGCCAAGTTCGTGAAAGTGAAAAATCAAGACTTGTTTCTCTGCTCCTTCATGGTCCTGCAGGCTCTGGTAAGACTGCTTTAGCCGCTGCCATAGCCCTGAAATCCGAATTTCCCTTCATCAGATTGATCTCTCCAACAGAGCTGTCCGGCATGTCTGAGAGCGCTAAGATCACCTACATCGATAACACATTCAGAGATGCCTACAAGTCCCCGCTTAATATCCTAGTCATCGACTCTCTGGAGACATTAGTCGATTGGGTCCCCATTGGTCCAAGATTTTCAAACAACATCCTGCAAGTTTTGAAAGTTGCACTAAAACGCAAACCGCCTCAAGACCGTCGCCTACTGCTCATGACCACAACTTCCGCTTATTCCGTATTACAACAAATGGATATCCTAAGTTGCTTTGACAGCGAGATTGCCGTTCCCAACATGACAACCATGGATGAGTTTAACAACGTAATGATCGAGTCCAACTTCCTGAGCGATGAGGAAAGAGTCAGGGTCATAAATCAGCTGTCGCAGACTTGTCCTAAATTCAACATAGGAATCAAGAAGGCCTTGACAAATATCGAGACTGCAAGACATGATGACGATCCTGTCAGCGAGATCATCGAGCTGATGGCTCAATCCTCATAGAAAATCGTCCCGGAAAGAAAACATTTTTACAAATATCTATATGATTGATACAGATACGACTCACACTTCTAGAGCATAGTCAATGGCACAAGCTAGAGCATAGAACAGCCAGTTACTTCAACATATTCCAGGCTTATTATGGATCTTGGGCTTGTTTTCTCAGCCTAAGACTGGGTCCGGGTAACCTGAAAATTTTTCAAGCTCTGTAGACCGAGATGAGCTTAAAGCCCACTATAACGAGTAGTTCTAAGCTATATCGCCAGTAAGTTAGATCTTAAAAGGACGTATTTCAGCTATGGCACCTCCTCCCTTACGTCCAGAGAATGCTTTGAAGAGGGCTGATGAGCTGATCTCTGTCGGTCAGCGCCCGGCAGCACTACAGTCGCTTTACGATTATTTGACCGCGAGAAGAATCCGTTGGGCCCAACCTTCCGCTATTGAGCCCATTGTGTTTAGGTTTTTGGAGCTTGGTGTGGAATTGAAGAGAGGTAGATTTATTAAGGATGGTTTGCATCAATATAAGAAGCTTGTTCAAGGATCTCCAGAAGGTTTGGCTTCCGTCGGTGCTGTTGCCCGTAAGTATATCGATTTGGTTGAGACCAAGATGGCTTCAGAACAGGCTAAGGCTGAGGAGCTGCAGAAGGAAGAGGATGACGATTTGGAAGGTGGTATTACTCCAGAGAATTTGCTGATTTCTGCTTACCAGCAAGACCAATCTGTTGGTGGCTTTAACGATGAAGCTGTGACATCATGGTTGAAATTCACTTGGGAATCGTATCGTGCTGTTCTAGATCTGTTAAGAAACAATTCTCATCTGGAGATCACTTACTCTGGTGTGGTCAGCAGATCCATGCAGTTTTGTTTAAAGTACAACCGTAAGAACGAGTTCAAGAGGTTGGCAGAGATGCTTCGTCAGCACTTGGATGCTGCCAACTACCAGCAAAACAAGAGTGGAAGTAACATTGTGGACTTGGGAGACGACTCTACTTTGCAACGTTACTTGGAACAGAGATTCCATTTGGTGAATGTTTGCGTGAAATTAGAGTTGTGGCATGAGGCATTCAAATCCATTGAAGATGTCTATCACTTGATGAAAATGTCTAAAAAACAGCCTAAGCCTTCCACCTTGGCTAACTATTATGAAAACTTGGCTAAAGTCTTTTACATCTCTGGCAACCAGACCTTGCATACGGCTGCTTGGCAAAAGTTTTACAAGCTTTACTTGACGAATGAAAAGGCCAAGGAAGAGGAGTTACAGCGTTATGCTTCTATCGTGATGTTGTCAGCTTTGGCTATTCAGTCCGATTATTTGCCCACTGTTGGCTATGATCCTCAAATGCGTTTAAACCGCTTATTAAACTTTGAGTCAAAGCCAACTAAGAAACAAACATTGGAAGCCGCTTTGCAAGAAGACGTCTACTCCAGAGTCGACCCGGAGGTCAAACAATTATACGAGCTTCTTGAAGTCAACTATAACGCCTCTACTATCAAGGAAGATTTGGCCTCTTTGCTGTCGAAGTTGACCTTTAAAAGCTACTTTGCAGATTATTCTTCCTCACTAAGAAGCTTGATCGTTAGGAAAATTTTCGTCAGTGCTTCGCAAGAGCATGAAGTCATCAACATTGATGAGTTGTACAAAATGGCCACTCTACCTGCACCTTTGGACATGACTTACTGGGATTTGGAGAAAGCTCTTTTGCAGGCCGCTATTGAAGATTATGTGTCATTCCAGATCGATCATGAGGCCAACACGGTCACATTTGTACAAGATCCATTTGATGCCTTTTCTTCAAGCACTGCTATTCCCGAAGAAGAAGAGCAGCAAGAAGAGGAAGAAGTTGAACAGAAAGCCTTGGAGGACGAAGTAGACGAGGGCGAAGAAACCGAGGTCGATGAAGTTAATGAGAATGAAGAAACTGCTGCTGAACCTGAGCCAGTGGTCACACGTAATGCCTATATTCGCCGCGCATTGATTTCTCTCTCTTCTGCTCTTTATGAGACTGAAGGTTTCAAAGAGGCATCATATTTGGACAAGGTTAGGATGGCTCGCGAAAGCTTGATTGCTCAAACACAGGAGATCATTGAAGAAACTAAGAGGATCTCTGAAGAGCGTGCCAAGAGGTCTCAAGAACGCAAGCAAGAATATCTAGCTTCTGTTGCAATGAATGCTGAGCAGGATGTGGAATTGAGACAAAAGCGTATCATGGAAGAAAGGGCCGCTATTGAAGCAAGAATGGAAGAAGAAGCACAACGTCGTTTGGTCGAGAAGAAAAAGCGCGAATTGGAGGCCTTGAAATTGAGAGAGGTAAAGAACTTTATCGATGAGGTCAATAAGAAGGGACAAGTTTACATTGATCCTGAGCAAGCCAAAAACATGGATATCAAGGACGCTAGAAAGATTATTGTTGAACAATTATCTAAAGATCAACAAGAGCTAGACGAAAGAATGAACTTTGCACTAAAAAAGCTAGACCACTACGAAAGGGCTCTGAGAAAAGTGGAGCTTCCATTATTGCAAAAGGAGGCAGATGCTTTAAAGGACGTCGACTTGGGTAAGTATGAAGCGATGAAGCAAAAGATCTTGCAGTCGGCCAAGGCTGAGCATGAAGCCAAACTTGCTGATCATCAACGTTTGACCCAAGTGTTCAGCGACTATGAAAAGTTGAAAAACCGTTTGAGATCTCAGTACGACGAGAAGTTTGGTAAGGTGCATGCAGAGAATCAAGCTAAGCTTGATGCCGCCAAGAAAGCAAGAATTCAAGAAGTTCGTCAACAACGTTATGAGGAATTGGTCGCAAAACGTAAGGAAGAGATTGCCCTCAAGGAGAGAGAAGAACGTATCAGAAAACAAGCTGAGCTCACCAAGAAGCAAGATGAGATTGCACGCAAACAAAGAGAATTAGAAGAAGCAGCCGCCAGAAGACAAGCAATTCCTGCGGCAGCACCAACTTTTACTCGCACCGATCCATTTGGCAGGGCACAAAGATCAAAGGAGGACATGGATAAAATTGCCAATAGACAGAGAGAGATGGAAGAAGCCGCAGCAAAGAAGCAAAGCGCGCCTTCCGGACCTCGTACTGATCCATTCGGTAGAAGCCAGAGATCCAAGGAAGATATGGACAGAATTGCCGCTAGACAGAGAGAGATGGAGGAAGCCGCTGCCAAGAAGCAAGCTGGTGCCGCCACTGCTCAACCTGCAGCCACCGAAAATAACAGGCCAATGACATATGCTGAAAAGATGAGAGCTAAGAGAGCAGCCAGAAGTAACGGTAATTAGATTATCTGTAGATAAGTAATGTAAAACGTGAATTGAATTATAGTAACATAAGATTTAGATTATAAGATTTAGATACAGACAGTAATACTGATTGAACAAAAAATGAACAAATATGACCAATTAGTAGTGACCTACAAAGTTTTGAAAAATTTCATCTCTATTATTGTTTTTAAGTTGTGATTATTAGCGAGCTAATGGATCTTACAACAAGGCAGCGGCAACAGCTGCGAAGACACCGAAGATAGAACCAGCTGGGGCGTAGTCTGCAGGAGCGGCACCCTTAGAGGATTTGGTAGAGGATTTGGTAGATGAACTAGAAGAGCTATCGCTACTGGTAGAGACAGCGTTGTTGTTACCTGAACTGGTAGCAGTGGAGCTGTGAGAACCAGAAGTGGAAGACAACTTAATGGAAGTGGAAGTAGCACCGTTCTTGCAAACGAACGAATCACCAGCAATAGCACCCTTACTTTGCAAAGATTTCAAAGCGTCACAGGAGAAGTTACCGGAAGAAGTGTCAACTTGAGCACCACCCTTGACGGACTTCAAAGAAGATAGGTCCAACTCGGTAAAGTTACCAGTAACAACAAGGGCACCACCAACGGTACTCAACTTGTGGAAACCGTCAATTTGCTTTAAGTTGGTGTTGTTAGCGACAACGAAACCACCACCAACGGTAGTCAAGTTGCTGCAGTCAACCTTGGTTAGCTGGTCGTTAGAAATAACAGCAAATGAGCCACCGACAGAGGTCAAGTTAGACAAGTCTAGGGAAGAAATAGTGTTGTTAATCAAACCTAGGGAAGCGTTGACAGCAGACAAACTGGCGAAAGATGCAGAGTCGACATCTCTCAAAGTAATGTTGTTAGCCCATTTCAAGCTGTCAAAAGTGACATTGGCGTCGTTACCGTTGGAAGAAAACTCTAGAGCCTGAGAAACAGTCTCCAAATCGGATTTCAAGTTGGTCAAACCTCTGTTGTTGTTAATGTTGAACACAGCAACTTCTTGCAAAGAGGTGAAAGCGTTAACGGTCTCCAAAGCAGTGTCAGAAATGTGAATGATGTTAGCATGCTTCAAATTCGTAGTGAAAGTCGAGATAGCTGGCAAAGTCAAAAAGTCAATAGTGTCAACTTCCTCTAGAGAACCAAAAGACGCAGACGTTAGAATGTATAGCATTTGCATGCTTAGAGAGTTCTCAATTTTCTTCAAAGAGTCCGCGTGGAAACTGCCCAAATTGGTAGCATTGTTAATCACCAAAGAACCTTGCAATTCCTCCACACCGGCAAGTGCACCAGAAGTCAAACTAGCGCCACCAATGGTTAAATTACCAACAAGCGTCTTACAACCAGAGTACTTGTCCAAATCCGCCTGTGCAGTAGCTGTCGCACCCGACGAAATCGTACACGATGATGGAATACTGGTGTCATTAGCTGTCACGTGAGTGTTAGTAAAAAAAAACTTTCTCCATATTTCCAGATCGGGAAATGCCACAAAACTAGCTCGACAACCGGCTAGAACAAAGATCGCTCAACATACACTGTGCTAGGACACCGGAAGCAGCCAGCAAAGCTGTAGCAACGGTAGACTTGAATTGCATCCTTGAATAACTATAACTTTGACGACGACAGAAGAAAGAGAAGCCAAATAGTAGCGAATGTAACGGTAAGAGTAAACCTTTCCCTTCTTTCTATCTCCCAGGAACGTGTATCCGGATCAGAAAAGCCTTTACTTTACTAAAAGCAAGTTTAATTCCACAAAGACTGTACCCAGATCGCCGAAGGAGTTGCGACAATATATACGATATATATATAGAGGATGTCGCAAGGAACCGGATCGAATCGATCGATTTTGCCAGAACGGGACACACAGATGCACAGTGACGCGACGCGCTATTTTTAGTGGGAGTCGCCCCCAGAAGACCGCGCACAACGTAGAGGCTCGGTCTCAACACCCGTACATCGCGGAGGCTGATGAGCAAAAAAAATTTCTGTGGCTGGGCTGGCCGGGTGACAGAGTGCGGCCCAAAAGGGTAAGAGGTAAACACGGAACCGTTGCTATGATAATACAGTATGTTGCTATGTGGTATAGACGATGAGCTCGGTAGTTATCTTCTGGAGATATCGAGGATACGGGCGATCTTCTTGACTGCAGAGACGATCTTCTCGTCCTGGAACCGCATACCGGTGAGTTGTAATGCTATTGGAGCACCAGTGTAGGCAGTAGGATCGTATTTGATGGTACCGTCTTGGTGGTACCAGACCATTTTTTCAAACTCGTTTTTCTTGAGAGACTCGGCGGAGACGAGGACGTCCTGTTGCGGATCGTGCTCGTAGGCTGTGGGGAAGACGACGTTCGGGTAGTCGGTCAGGTTCCAGAGCGAGGTGTAGCCCCAGTATTTGCTGTGGCCTGGGATCTCGGCGGGGGCGACGTTCGCGGGCGAGAGGATGAAATCTAGCTGGAGGCTGGCTGGGGCATCGCGGGAAAAGAATTTTTCAAAGATGGCTAGTCTGGCGGAGTCTCTGAGGACGTTGAGTTTGCGGTTGTCGTAGACGGAGAGTTCTTTGCCGTTGTTGAAGTTGAGGAAATGTTCGGTGAGCGGGAGTAAGGGCTCGCCGCTGGGGAGGAGGAGCTCGAGTTGCGATCTGTTGCCGTCGACGGTGTAGAGGGAGATGTTGGTGCGGTAGATGGCGAGCATTTCCTGCTCGGTGAACCAGGCGTCCGAGAGGTCGACGATGTGGAAGCTGGGCTCGAGGCGCTTGGCGATCTGTGCCAGGGCGCGCTTGATCGCAGGGTACGGGGTCACGAGGTTGTCGGTGAACAAGACGCCAATACGGGGTCTTGGTCCTGCGGTCGCGGTTGTTTCCCAGGGGATCGGCAAGCTGTTTGGGTCGTAGGTCCATGGTTTGCCCTGGTTGATGTACACGTTCATGTAGTGTTCGAGCTCTTCGATGGATCTCGCGACGGGGCCCTCTGTCGAGGGGATCGACTCTTGTCCCTTGGAGCCTGACACACCGTTCATCGAGGAGAGTCTCTTGGTGGTCGGCTTGAGCCCAAACAGGTTGGTGAATGCGGCGGGGCACCGGACGGAGCCGCCAATGTCTGATCCGATGCCGATGGCGGAACCATGCATGGCCACCATCGCGGACTCGCCGCCGGAGGACCCGCCGGGCGAGAGTCTGGTGCAACATGGGTTTCTTGTCCTTCCAATGATGTTATTCCAGGTGTCCAGCTGCATAATCGTCTGGGGCTGAGAAGTGCGAGCGGTATAGACGGCTCCCAGCTTGTAGAAGATCTGGTTCGAGACCGTACTCTTCTTGACGACGTTCTCAATCAGCGAGACATACGACGCCGTGGTTGGCTGTCCTTCGTACCCCATCTGCTCCTTCAGCGAAATCGGAACTCCGTGCATAGGACCGAGTAGCTCGCCATGCTCTCGTAAATACTCATCCAGCTCTTTGGCCCTTTCCAAAGCGCTGGGAATCAGAAATTGCATCACGCAATTTGTCGCGAATTGAGCGACAATGGCCGATTTGATGTAGGCTCTTGTGATCTGTTCGGCGGTCAGTTCTTTGGACAGCTGCTTGCGCAGCAGATCATCGATTGTGAGTTCATTGACGATTTCACGCTCTGAGTCGCTCAAGAGCCCTGGTTCTGTGACGAACACGCGGGCGTCTATCGGCTTCGAGTCCAGTTCCTCCGGGCCTGGGATTTTGTCCTGGCAAAGACGGTAAAACTCGGGATCAAACTGTTCCATCTGTTCCCATTTTTCGCGATTGTACTTGTCGATTAAAGGTTGGAACTCCGCAAACTTGGCTGCATCAGTGGGTTCACTTGCTGGTTGATCGGAGAATGTCATAGCGCTGCAGGCCAACTGATGTATTTTCTGTAGGATTTTCTGGCATTCTTCCTGAAGCAAGACGGAATTCTCTCTCTTCTTATACTAGAGCTTCAGCTGCTGCTGCTGATAAGCGTCCTCGCCCGAGCTGATAAGCGATGCAGATAAGACAGTTGAGCAAACGATAGACGAAAATCTCAAAAACTTAGATCTCTCGCCGGCCCCGGTGTTCGGATTCCAGAGCAATTAGCATCCATATTTCTCTGAAACCGACAGCAGGGGCCTGGGCAGTTCACATGCCAATGATGGTCGTCGGCCTAGTTTCCAATGGCAATGAGTCATCACCTCAGCTGGTCGCTTCCAGGTGCACGGATATAAGCCAAGCTTCTAGCTGAATTGCACCTCCAAAACTATTTGACTGTTAAAAGATGATCGACATGGGGGGTATTGAATGGTCACGTTACTATAGCAACACCGTTGTTAAGACAGTTTTTGACACCCGGACGGAAATAAGCAAGAAAGATGATGAAGTTGACATCAAGTTGATGAAGACTCAAGGTCAAACATCCCAGGTATTTAGGCAGCTGAGAGTCGGCAGATGTATTGTTAATGCTTTGAGTTATCAATGGAGAAGAGTTTAAAGCCCGATGTCTGTGGAACCCGAGAAACAAAAGTATTCGGGTCGCGGAAACGCAGGAAATTGAAGTACCCGATGGCGGATACGGTTGGGTAGTGCTGGTGGCATTTTTCCTTTTCAATTTTTGCACTTGCGGTGCCAACGCGGGTTACGCAATCTATTTGAACCATTACCTGGAATATGGTACTTTTGCTGGTGGTACCAAACTGGATTATTCTGCGATTGGTGGTATCGCTTTTGGCGCCGGTTTGGTATTTGCGCCTGTGATAACGTGGTTCTCGCACAAATGCAGCCTTCATATAACGATTGCAATTGGAATCGTGTTCCAGGGCGCGGGACTGATGTTGGCAGCGTTTTCTAAGAAGTTGTGGCAGCTGTATCTGACACAAGGTTTGCTTATATCGTTTGGATTGGCTTTTATCTTTATTCCGTGTATGACGCTGATCCCTCAGTGGTTCAGGAAGAAGCGGTCGGTGGCTTCGGCTCGGTGGTATCGTCTTCAACCTGGCGATGCAAAGGATCACGGAGATAAAGAACGTGAAATGGGCGCTCATTACGCAGTTCATCATATGCACATCTCTCAGTACCGTAGCGCTAATGCTAACGAGGACTAGAAGAGACGTCATTTTCAAGGACAGTGACTTCAAGATACGTATCGTCGACAGACAGGTCTTCTCCAAGCCAGGCACCTGGCTACTCTACGGATGGGTCTCCTTCACCATGCTGGGCTACGTGATCCTGCTCTACTCTCTGTCCGCGTTCACCACCAGTCTCGGGTACTCTGCCAAGCAAGGTTCGTACGTCTCGTGCATGATAAGCGTCGGTAATCTCTTTGGCAGACCCGTGATAGGCCATCTGGCAGATCGCTACGGCCCGATAAGCGTGGGCGTCGTTGTCCATCTCATCGTAGCCATCTTTGCTTGGGCCATGTGGATACCCTGCAGGAACCTAGCGACCGCGATCGTGTTCGCCCTCATAGAGGGCGCCCTGATGGGCACCATCTGGCCTACTGTCGGTTCCATCGCAGCGCGTGTCGTAGGGCTCAAGAAGCTAGACGTGACCCTGGGGGCCTCCTGGCTTTTGCTCGCCGTCCTCAGCATACCCGCACCGGTGATCGGATTCAAGCTACGGACCGACCAAGACGGCGGCAAGGCCTACGTGAACACGGCCATATTCGCCGGTTTCGGCTACTTTGGCGCCGCGCTTTGTCTTTTCCTTCTAAGAGGCTACATCATCGCTAGAGACAGAGAATCCTTTCTAGAGGGCTCTATGGACCAGGACGAACTGGACGTCAAAGTAACTCCCAAGCAGTTCTTGCAAGCACTCTTCCTACTAAGATCACCGCAACGTAAAGTATAGAGACCTCGGCGGCTAAACCGTCGAGGGCGACATAGATGTATAACAAGCTTAGTAATACTCGCTACACAGGCGCTAACTAGAGGTCTCAAATAGCGATACTAGAGCGCCATATAAGCTCCATCGCCAGTACAAGCAGCTAAGGACGCTGGCAAGGACCGTTAGCCCACTCTTAAGAGTACTTGGAAGCCTGCTCGTTGATAGCGACAGGACCTCAAAGGTGGTGGGACAGAACCGTACTAGAGAGAATATTCAAGACTTTGAGCAACTCTACACTGCTAGAGAGACTGTTATAGGCTTTCATATCGAGTCAGGAGATTTGCAAGGTGTCGTTTCCTTGCTTAACCGTTCTTTCAGTCTTTGTTTCCTGTTAGTGGCACACCAAGCGTTGTAGCTGTCCGACAAACTTTGGTACACTGTTCTACAAGTGATACAGTTTTAGTTTTGCGTATAGAGGCCAGAGATAGGTTGTTTCGTGTTGGGAGGACCTTTTCATTGAGTTTTGGCGTTTTAGAGAGTTGAGATTATGAGCAACCGCAAGAGTACCGCTGCCAGTTTGTTGTTGCGACAATACAGGGAGCTTACTGATCCTAAGAAGGCTATTCCGTCGTTTCACATTGAGCTGGACGATGATTCGAATATATTTGTGTGGGATATCGGGGTTATGGTGCTGAATGAGGAGTCTATCTATCATGGGGGTTATTTCAAGGCACAGATGCGGTTTCCTGAGGATTTCCCGTTCTCACCGCCGCAGTTCCGGTTTACACCTGCTATCTACCATCCGAACGTTTATCGCGACGGCCGGTTGTGTATCTCTATTTTGCATCAGAGTGGGGATCCAATGACCGATGAACCCGATGCCGAGACATGGTCGCCGGTGCAGACTGTGGAGAGCGTTTTGATCTCGATAGTGTCGTTACTGGAGGATCCCAACATATCGTCGCCCGCCAACGTGGATGCGGCGGTCGATTATCGGAAGAACCCGGAGAAGTACAAGCAGCGGGTAAAGATGGAGGTGGAGAGGTCGAAACAGGACATTCCTCAAGGGTTTGTGATGCCCACGTCGGACGCAGCGTACGTGTCGCAACTGGGCAAGCGAGAAGAACCGGAAGAGGCAAGAGACATGGCAGATAATTTTTGGTACGACAGCGATCTGGACGACGACGATAATGTCGCGGGAGACATGAATGACGATTCCTTTTCATACGACGACGACGATGTTTATAACTACCGGGGCCGCAGAGGCGACCAGGACGATGACGAGGACATAGGATTCGAAGACGACGACGATAGCATGGATAACGACAGTGTCATGGATAGCAAGAAACCGCACAAGACAGAGGACGAAAGTGAAGATTTGGAAGAAGTTGAGAAAGTAGGTAAGAGATAGCAAGCATACAGAATCTCCAATGCATCACGTTCTGCGACGAACAAGGAGAATTCATCACAAAACATCAAATAAGCTATAATCCCATCGTCATCCTCTTCGCCATCATTTTGATCTATAAACACCAGAATATTACACAAATCGGACAAGTGTAGCGTACTCATCCATCTGGGTATCTCTGTGTGTTTGTCTGCGTACGTAGGTTATCTAGAAATATGTCTGTTCTTCGCCGTAAGAAGCCCTCGGGGTCCTTACAAAGCTACAAGATCCATAAAGTGTGCTACACAAGAAACTATGGTCATTCAGTCACGGAATGTGAGGGAATTGCTGCAGACGCTGCTCAAGCCCGTTCATATCGATGCTGTCTCTTTCAAGACCAGCCCTTTGCAATCGGCAGTACTGCTCGCAAGCACAAACGGCTCCGTGATCTCATTCGCCAGCAGCGACGCCGCCAAACAGGACAACCATTCGGTCAACAACCTGAAGATGATGAGCTTGCTGATCAGAGACAAATGGGCCGTGGACGAGTCGCTCGCGAACGAGCGCTCATCACCAGCGGAAACCCGCTACAGACACAAGATAGAAACGGAAGAGGGCGAAGCCCTCTTCTCGGACATCTACACCTACGAGATTGAGGACCTACACGCCTGCGTAGCCCAGATACCGCAGAGCGAACTGCTTTTGCTGTTCATCGCAGAGACCGGCTATCCGTACGGGCTGCTCAAGCTCAAGATGCAAAAGGCATTGCTGGCATTCAAGGATATGTACGGCTACAAGCTAGGCTAGACCACCAATGGCATCCAACCAACACCATCTCTCATAGTCCTATATCTCAGCTTATATACTGGTATTAGCGCATCACGTGACAAACGAACCATGTGATTCTTAAATAGTTATCACGTGATTTTGTCACGTGATGCAACAGTCACGTGATTTTGAAATTCGTCACGTGATTGACGAACCACGTGATTCTCACGTGACTGGCAAAGCACGTGATTCTTTAAATTTGTCACGTGACTGAAACTTTTCTAAGGACTGACGCGAAAAGATCGAGTATGGGACCCTCATCATGATAAATACCGGCAAACAAGCGGACTGTTGCTACTAGAGGTTGGTTCTGACGGCCATTGGGACGTTGGATTGGGTTCAGCACGAGTGGTGGTGGTATTATGGCACGGTCTCCTTTGAAAGAGACCGATACAAATCTGCAACAAAGACCGACGGGACACGTCAATGAGGATGGCATTATTCGGGGCGGTGTAGTGACCAAGAAGAGGACTTTGGAGAGGATTGAGCTTCAGGAACGAAAGAGAAGCAAGGCGGAACGCGCCCGGTCCATTGAGGGGGCTGTTAAGGTTAGTAAGAGCACGGCAGTGAGGAATATAGAGCCTAAGGTGACTCCAACGGAGCTGTTGGAGTGGCAGAACAATTGGAAACGAATTATGAAGCGGGAGTCGCGGATATATTTTGATAGTGCTGAGGAGAATGACTCTGGGAAGCAGAAGGGGAAGATGGATAGGAAGAGAGAGCTGTTGAAGAGCGGGTTTCTGTCGTTGGGTGCTCAGATCACTCAATTCTTTGACTGTACCGTGACTATTGTTATAACCAGGCGACCTGTGGAGAATATACATCTTTTGCCGGAGTCTGATATCCTGTCTAGGGCTAAGAAGGGTTATATGAAAGTTTGGGGCTATGAGAAGGCATTTCGGTTTCTGAAGAACTTGGACGTGGACCTGGATAATTTAGAGAGTAAGAAAACTGATCTGGGCGCCCCAAGTTTGTCGAATTTGCTTCAGAGCGAAAAGCTGTACGGTCCCACAGACCGGGATCCCAGGACGCGTCGAGATGATATTCATTATTTCAAGTACGCTTACGTTTATATGTTTGACTTATGGCAAACATGGGCACCCATAATAGCACTAGAGTGGAAGCCACAAGAGTTGAAGGAGACAAAGAAGCTACCATATCCGGTCTTGAAGATAGGTACTTTTGGGCGCTGTCCTTTTATAGGCGATGCTTCATGCGACGAGACTTCGTACAGAAGAGTGATGAAAAGGTATGCGCGTGATAAAGCGAATAAGAGTTACGCTCTCAAGCTGCGTCGATTGTACCAATTCAACGCTCAGCCCTGTGAACGACAGAAGGATTCGGTATTTCTACCTCACACCTGTTTGGACTCTAAACGTTGTTTCGAGAAATGGAAGAAAAGTATTGCTGAAGAACCGAAGGAGGAGTTATCGGCTTCGGATATCTCTCTGCAAAAAGAATCACAGCGCTTCATAGAAAGCCGACAAGAAACCCCTGAAAAGAGCCTAGAGCTGAAGCAAGACGCGAAGAAGGGCGCGCTAACAGTGATGGGACTATCCAGAGAAGAAACAGAAGAATTTCCTGATGACTTGTGTCAAAACAAGAAAAAATCAAGGATTAGCCAGGAGATCAAGGCAAGTGGGGTGCACCAATCTAACGACGTGGCAACTTCCTTCGGAAATGGTCTCGGGCCAACAACTGCCAGTGTGATGAACAAAAATTTGAAGACGCTGAGCAGACTAGTTGTTGACAGGAGACTGGGTGCGAAAATGAACTATACCGCACCTGGTCTTGCTCCGCCCCAGGCAAGCGCGTCACCATCACAGATCCAGTTATGCAACACAAATGATGAGCAAGTTCCAGCTAGGAAGAAGAGGAAAGTAGAAGTATTGGCGCAAGCAAACGCGCCGCAGAATGTCAAGAAAGAAGTTGTGAAAAACGCTGGATATTGTGAAAATTGCAGGGTCAAATACGAGCATTTAGATGATCACATTACCACAGAAAAGCATCAAATGTTTGCGCAAAACGATTATAATTTCGAACTGATTGACTCGTTAATTGAAAAACTCAAATTTCAATTTTGAGAATCACTTGAAGCACCTCTTTATTATTGCATTTACAAGAGCACATCAATATCTTAATAGCATTTATTATATGAGAATTATTTTCTTATTAAACAATTTGAACATACAAAGGTTTCAATTGGAACCTGACGAAATCACATTCAATGTAATGCATAAAATAATTCTCGTAGAGGCCTTCAATCGAGCTCCTGTCTCTCTTTTGCACATACGATATTCTTGCATAGTTTTCATTGTTTAAATTCCTGAAAGAATCAAAATCTTCAAAATCCTGTTTTATAATCTCATCGTACTCACACCAACCTAGTCTGATCCATTTCGAGCAATGGGGACACAAGACATGCGTTCTTCTAAACCCATTGCTCAGAACTTTCGAAAAGCTTTTCCTGGGGATCGGCACCAGCGAGACTTGTAAAAGAGGCAGCAGGTTTCTGCTGAAATCCACTGACCGTACTGTTTGGACCTTGACAGTGAAACATCCTGCGATTGTAAAACTCTCCTCTTCGAAATTCGATAACGAACCCGGTTTAATCTGCGTCATTATCCCATGAGCCAGGAACAAATGCTTAAAAAAATTCGAACCCCTTATCCAATTCCTCCCATGGCAGAATCTGCACATAACCTCTTTCCCATCTGCTGACTGTCTCGTGTATCGGTAAGAAATCCAATTAACATCTTCCAATGTGGCCCACGACGGGGCAGGATCGTTGATACAGCGACTTGGCGGACACTGAAAATTTTTGGCCAATTCGTAGCCTTGATCCAAAATATGTTTCTTAAGCCAGCGCTGAATCCTGTGGTGTTGAAACGACCTGGGCAGCACCAGCATTTTGTGCTCCTTCGCCGGCGGCGCATCCTTACAGGCAGAATCTCGCGGTCCCAGCTCCCAGAAAACGTCATGCGCCGCGTAGTGGTCACTGGATGCAGGCAACTTCCTTTTACAACCACTATCGTCGCTACTCACTGCGTGTTCGACGTCACTGGCATAACAATAGGTGTCGTCATCCACGTAGGTCGAGCTACTATCTATCCAGTATTCCACATCTTCAACAATAGGCAGAGGACCACTGGCAGAGCCAAAATTCATTACCAGCAAATTCTAGCGATCGATTTGTGAAACGTTCCACACGTTTCCGGCTATACTTCGTTCTCTCTGTAATATTTCGAGAAAAGACAGACCTTCATTTTCTGGCGCGCACAGAAACTCTCGCGAAGCCGCATCGGCAAACCCAACACACAGCGGACCTGGAAAAATAAAACTAAACGCCGGTGTATCCATACGTGATGCTAGTAACATCATGCGGCTGACCTGTTCCCATCGGTGGCATAGGCGAGAACAGGTCTCCCGCCTTAATTCAGTTTCACAACGTTAACAAATGCTCGACCGCCCAAACACTCTGACAAAGCGCCAAGAATGTAACAGAATAACTGAACATTGTCTAGCTACTTTCTTGCATCGATGGTCACTTAAAAATGACTCATGCTTACAGTTAGGGCCCATGTCCCGTTTGGGAAATAAACTCTATGCGCTCGCCCAAAACAGACAAAGGAGGCACCCTCCCGCTGTCCCAAAAGGGGAAAAAATGTAACTCGCTTGCCTACGGAAACCCCCCAGAATGGACCAGTCGTCGAAAAGTGTCCCGATAAGGGCGAACGCCTGTAGGGACGCCAGGTGCCTGTTTCAAGGTCCATAGCTGCGAGACCAGCGACAGAGGCTCGCAGATAGGCATATATTGTCAGCGAATGCAGCTTCTTGAAGTGCGTCGATGCATTGCAGTATTTTGCTCCGTTTTTAAGGAATCTGTAACCACCATTTCTGCCCTCCCCCTGCAGGACGTTGGCGAGGGAATGAGGGTTGGAGTGCATGTAATTATATAAATGTAAGTTAGTGTAGTTAAAGTTTTGGCTATAGGAATTGAGTTCGTTCCTTTGGCTGGATTGCAGGAACGAACGGAGGAACGAGTAGAGGAGCATGCACTGATGGCATGGAGAATATAGCTGCATTGTCTAATGAAGTTCTTGTAATGTGTGGCCATTTGGCCATTGAAATGGATAGGATTCCACTTGCATTGGAGCTTGCTGGAAAAGTGCTTGCTAAGAGTCCTGGAGATAAGGCAGCACTGTTGTTGTTGGCGAAGGTTCATTTGTTGAAGAAAGAGTATGGGGAAGTGGTAGAGGTGATTGGGAAGGGCGGGAAGGACGTGAGATTTAGTGCCATATTTTCGCTGGCGTGCTACAGGCTGGGACTGTACGATCGTGCGGCGGAAGCGATGAAGCTTTGCAAAGGTGACGAGGAGGACGTGGAACTGGAATTGAACCTGAATATCTTGCAATGTAGGATCTTGCTGTTGGCAGATCTGCAGGAGAACCCGCTGCAAGCGACGATTCCGCAGTTTGAGAGGACGCTGGAGCTCACTCAGCTGTACAGCGTGCCGACGCTGCATCTGGAAGCGTTGCTGACTAGAGCTCAATTGTTTGAAAAGAGTGGCGATTGGGAGAAGTGTTTCTTCGATTTGGAGGACTCGATAAGCATTTTAAAGAACCAGGAGGTCATGACGCATTTCCACATCAGGGATTTCCTTTACAAAACTACCTTTGCGTACCTTTACAAAATCTTCCTTCGAGAGAAGGTACATAAGGACTCCGAGCCGGCAGATCAGCTATTCCAAGAGTGTTTTAAGTTCCCGCATACCATCGAGACGCTCCACATGCTGACCGTTGCCCGTGGTATATACAGTGCGATCGTGGGCGAAAAGCTTGACGTCGAAGAGATCATCTCGCTGACGTCGGTGGTCTCAGTTGAATTCAAGCCTTTTGTGTATTACATCGCTGCAAGAATTATAGTCGAGTTGGACAATCCGAAGAATTTGCATCGTGCTTCTGAATGCTATCAATTGTCCTTGGAATTGGACTCTTCGAGGATCTATGTGTGGATATCTTTGGCGTCTCTGCATCTCAAATTAAGGCAAATTCCAGAGGCGCTGTTTGCCTTTTCCAAAGCGGTTGGAATGCTTGGTTCCTTAAACCTACAGCAATACTCGATTTCAAGACACTCTTACGTAGAGCGGGAAGACGACTTGAATGTATTGTCCTGGTTCGGCATGGCGCAGGCTTATCTCAGCATGAACAACATCGAAAAATCATTGGATGCACTACAGAAGGCTACTTCTTTCCTGGGCAACAATAAACTTGTAGAAGGACATTTTTTGGATGAGTTTGGTGAGACTTTACGCTCAGACGACGTGGCCGCAATAGAATTATTGAAGGAAAATATGGTTCTACCTGAAATACCATTAGACTTTTTCCTCAATCCAATTTTTTACTTAACGGAGATTCAGGTGTTCCAAGTGGAATCAAGACTGGAGAAAAGTTCATCACTTCTGCCCAAGTTCAGCTCCTCCAGCAAAATCCCAAATGTCAGTCCAGACTACAGGTCCAACAATGAACACGGTGCTTACAAGAAACCAAGAAAGAGACCTATGAGAAAGATTTCAGAAGGAATCAAGACCACAAAGTTCAGAAGCAGGAAGAAAAATGATATATTTAGACGAGCCAACATTTCCATTTCAAAGCGTGACAAAAATTCAAATCAGAGCAGGAAGAAGCATGTCCCGTCTGTTGATGAATCACGCAAATCATCAATGCATACATCTAGCCCTAATCGCAGCCAGTTGCATGATTATAAGCTCGAAACTAATGTTATTGGGGTCCCCATTTCGGCTGGGCATAACAGCAACATAGCCCTTGACGATAATAATCACACTAATACAGGTCACATCATACCTCAGCTCGTTCATACTGCAGGTTTATCCCCTGATCAACAGCACCACTTTGGTTATTTATATCAAAGTGATGAACAAAATCAAACTAATCAAGTACATCAGCATCATGAAGCCGCACCTCATAGCTATCCAGCTTTCATTTCATCGCATAGTCCCGGTACATATCCTGCATCATATCCTCATCTTATTCAACCATTCGGCTTTTCTGCATCTCCGTCATTCTATTACCCACAGCAATCCATTGAAGAGGTCTTTAGAAACAATTCAAATGGTTTAGGTGAACAAGGCTTATCACCAAATTTTGGACCTCCTGTAATTATGCCACCATTCCCAAATCCAGTTTACATTCCTGATGGAGTAAGGTTCTCTGCCAATCCATTACAACCTACAGTCATGCCATTAATGGCCTCTCAGCAAAGTCAGCGGTCGCAGTACCTACCCACAGAAGGTAAACATGCAGACGTAATTACATATACGGAAAGGTAATTTTAATTAGTAGCTTAATGACACACAAGCATTTTTATTCCGAGCTGGATGAGCATTCTCGAGCCAACGACTGATCGCAGAGTCGCGCATTCTGTTTAACAGCAATAGGAAAAATAACTGACACAGCGGTTTCCACTTAAACTTCAATGGTTTCACTGAACTTTACCAATCCTTTTTCCCAATTAGCATAGGTAACGTATAGAGGAGAAAACGTCAATAACTCATCTAACGCTGGAATCTTTCTGCGCAGGCTGTTACCTATCCTTGTTTCTGAGTCATACTCACCCCAAAAACAGGTGACAGATACGCCAAGAGCATCCGCATTCTCGTTTTGAAGAGATATTTCGTTCTCGTCGCTGCCCGTGATAATCTTGGGCAACCACTGGATGCCAACACGAAAGTAAACATCATCGAAACTGGACTTATGTAGCATAACCTCATTAATTCCAGAAGATAGGCTCAATGTACTACTCGTGTTAGCTTTGATGCCTTGATCGCGGAACACAGTAATTTGCCGCACTGGAGACCTCACGGTGGAAAAACTATCGAACTTCAAATTACAGGCTCTGCTCTCGAGAGCTTTTATTCTCAATTCCGCATATATTGGAGCATACGACGATCTATCGCTTGAGTTTCTATTATCTTTCAGAACTTCTAAGGAGAACATATCATATGGTTCAAGTGGGGTGTCTGAATCGACGAGACTAGGAGGATATCCACGATAAACGCATTCTTCGTTACCGTCTCCCTTGTGTTGGCATGAAATATGCTTATTTTCAATTTTGACACTGGGCAAATCCTGTAAAATCTGGGGAATGAATCCTTTTCTTCCGAACACACTGACTACAGCATCGGTATTGTTGTCTAAATTCAAACTCTGCGAAAAGCGTACTTTTAGAGGGTACTGCTCCGTAAATGGAGTTCTCAGCGTGGCCAGCCCCAAAGAAATGACGAAAGTGGCGCCAAATGTTAGTGCAACAAAATAGTTCAATTTGTAGACGAAAGGTAGCAGAGGAACAACGATCAGAATACCGCCGAGCAGAACGATGTTCCAAACTGTGACAGTGGCTTTTTCACTCTCTTGTATAGTCTGGTTGAGAGCACTTAGTATCAAATCAACGCTGGTAAACAAGAAGTAGGTTAAAACCGGAACCGATACCAAAAATTGGAAACACCAATCGTAATTTAGCGCTTTAATAACTGTATTAGTGCTGGCCTTTTTCTTACTGCCGGTCGATGTGCTCTCGTGCAAAAGCGGAGCTCTTTCGTCTTCTGGTACGCTTTCGCCATTTTCACTCCGAATGACATCTACATCTATTGTATCACTTGACCGTTCGTTGGCATCTGACGGGTTATCGGGAGAGCTTAATTCCTGGTCCTGCATTCCGGAACCATACCTGATTGGCTTTGATGGTTCTTCATATACGTCAACTCTCCTAAAGGTGCGGCACAAATAGCCTATAATGCACCCAAGTGACAAAGAGATGTAAAGCACGGTAAACGGATAGGTTCCTGTCTTCTTGTAATCCGATTGGTAAAGTTTGATTGTTTGTAGCAGAAGGGTTACCCACGAAATGATAGCAAGCTGCCTGAAAATGCTAGTTTTGAGATCTTGCGTTGGTGAAAGGTGCTCCCAGGACGCTAGAATCAGATAGTTGACTAAAACAAAACATGACGAGAGCGTGAAGAGCGAGCTTAGGTAATCACGGGAAAGGACCAAAGGGTTGCTCAATTCTAGCAGATATCTTATAGCGGTAACTATTGCCATTGAAAAAGCCAGGGAGATAGGAAATCTTAACCAGACGTTCCAAGGCTTCCTTGTCTGCCGGTCTTTCCTCTTTCCCATCATATCGAGCAGTATGGTAACAATAGGCAGAGTAATTAGCAATGCACATCCCCACCAGAATAGCCTTTTCGCGCTCATTACAGCGAAATAAGTTCCGAATGTATCGAAATAAACAGCCGCCGTGCGATCCATATCATCTATATCAGCGTTTTCAGCCATGTAACTCGTCAATTGCCAGGCAGTGTGAAACATATGCCACAGAGCTTCCCTGGAAGTGTACTGGACAGAATCCTTCATTGTATGATACAGATCCCGAGACTTGTAGAATGCGATATCAAAACCACGCAGATTGTTTCTGGAATAGACAACAAAATCTGTCTCACTTCTCACCAGACCATCATTGAAACCTTGCTGATAAATAGAGTTTCCAAAAGGCGCTTTAGCAACAGCCTTTTGGTAGATCTTGGCGGTCGAAACGTCGGAGGTTCTGAAAAGCACCGATTTGCCTCCAGTGCCAATCCCCTCCAGGTTTATCACATACTGAGCTCTCTTAGACCAAGGATGACTAAAGAAAGCTTCAGCACCGAGTAATCCAAACTCTTCGTTATCATTGAGATTGAAGATTAAAGTTCTCTCTGGCTGTTCGCGGCAATAGTAATCAAGTATCCCAAGTAACGACACAACACCTTTCCCGTCATCAGTAGCACCATGAGCCGTTGGCACCGAGTCATAATGAGCCGAAAGAAGCAAAGCCGGCAATTTGGACTGCTTACCTTCAATCTTCACTAAAACATTCGCAGATTCAAAATACGTAACGTACCCGATCTTCTCAGAATTGCCCACCGAACGTAGACCCTTACCCAGGTGAATACGGCCATTCTCCATATCGTCAGAAACCGTAGCATACTCCACATCTCGTGTCATCTTCAGCACACGTTCCAGCAGATAGTCATGGACTTTAACGTTGGCTCTCGAGGTAAAAGGATGGAATGTCTCAGTGATGTTCTGTAAATCAAGCCAGGCATTCTCCAGCAGCTGAGGAGCCCGACTAAAATCATCTGGAGTGGCCAAAGTATGCTTGTAGCGGACGCGATCATACACGTAAAGTACCCCAATGAGCGTATAGGTCAGAACACATAGCAGACTAACCGTGGTCTTTCTTAACCGGAAAACTGAGCTGAAGAACCCTGATAACATCGGCAATCCAGCACCGCCGCTGACTTGAACGAATCCAGTGGCTTACATATCTGTTTTGGACGTGTTAAGCACAGGGTCCGACCAATCTTACAAGCGTTTTGTACAGCACTTACCACTACAGAACACAATCAAAAGCGAGAAGAAGCTCAATTGAAGCCTGTTAACGCTGGATATCGGTTAGCTATGGGATCGGTACAGTCTGTTGACCACAAGGAGTTCGCTCCGCTCAAGAATGATCTGATTCTGAGAGCTGCTAGAGGTGAGAAGGTTGAAAGACCACCGTGCTGGATTATGCGTCAAGCTGGACGTTATCTGCCCGAGTATCACGAAGTTAAGAACGGCCGTGACTTTTTTGAGACGTGTAGAGATGCTGAGATTGCGTCTGAGATCACAATTCAGCCTGTGAGACGCTACGCGGGGCTTCTGGACGCTGCAATCATCTTCAGTGATATCCTAGTGATTCCACAAGCGATGGGGATGAAAGTTGAGATGGTCGACGGCAAGGGACCGCATTTCCCAGAGCCTTTGCGGACCGAGAGCGATTTGCAAACGGTTCTAGAGTATGAAGTGGACGTGTTGAAAGAACTGGATTGGGCTTTCAAGGCTATTACGATGACTAGAAAGAAACTAGAGGGTCAAGTGCCTCTTTTTGGGTTCTGTGGCGGTCCCTGGACGCTTCTTGTGTACATGACTGAAGGCGGTGGTTCGCGCCTGTTTAGGTTTGCGAAGGAGTGGATCAACAAGCGTCCAGACTTGTCAAAGAAGCTGCTGCAAAAGATCACGGACGTCGCAGTCGAGTTCCTGTGTCAGCAAGTTGTTGCTGGTGCGCAAATCTTGCAGGTCTTCGAAAGCTGGGGCGGTGAACTCTCATGCGATGACTTTGACGAATTCTCCCTTCCTTACCTCAGACAGATCGCTTCTAAGGTGCCTCAGAGACTAGCGGAGCTGGGTATCACTGAAAATATCCCGTTAGTCGTCTTCGCCAAGGGCTCGTGGTATGCCCTGGACAAGCTTTGTGACTCTGGCTACGATGTGGTCTCTTTGGACTGGTTGTGGGATCCCAAGGAAGCCTGCAGGATCAACCACGGCAGAGTAACTTTGCAAGGAAACCTAGATCCAGGTGTCATGTACGGAACAAATGAAGTGATTACCAAGAAAGTCGAAAGAATGATAAACGGTTTTGGCGGTGGTAAACAGCACCATATCGTGAATTTTGGACACGGCACCCATCCGTTCATGGACCCAGAAAAGATCAGATTTTTCTTGGAAGAGTGCCATAGAATTGGCTCCCAGAAATAATCTTACTGCTTGTAGATGAATATAAACCTTGTATATCGTAGTCTATAACTGCATTATAAGACAGTTGATTAACTGGTAGCACTATAAGTGAAAAATTACCTATCTTTAAGAAGTTAAAAGATCAAGCTAAGCAAAGATAAAGTACTTCGTTGGTCTATTGCTGTTCCATGATGGCTAGTGAGACTACCTTCAAGAAGGGAGACCTTTATATTTACGATTTATCACCTACAATCTTGCAATCGCTGAGACTAATCACATATGACAGCACTTTGAGAGAGGTTGAGCCTGTTGAGAAGACAGAAACAAAAGACTCGAGCATCAGTGGTAAGTTATCCAAGAACTCTGTCTCAGACTCTTCCAAATGCCATGTTTGTGGACTAGAATTTCAGAAGTTGCAGGAGAACAGGGACCATCGCAAGACTGACTTCCACATATTCAATGTTAAGCGAAGCATAAGAGGCTTATCATCAATTGATGAAAGTACTTTCGAGTCTATATTACGGCAGGACAAGGATATTGCAAACGATACAGAATCCGAAGCGGATAATGATAGCGAAGGAAGCGATTCTGGGGAATCGGACGACGAAAAGAGCACTAAGCTTGATACTGTACTTGAAAATGAAATGTCAAAACTATCGGTTAATGTCGATCAAGATACGACGGTAAGTCATCTCAACACTAGATCGGCACAGATTTATTTCAACTCCGATCTTCTTCCCAATACTGAAGCATTTGGCATCTATAAAGCGCTATTCTCAAATGCTCAGCTTGCAGATCCTTTTCAGTCTCTAACGCAGTGGAATGATCCCACAGATCTCTCGACCCCAATATCAGCCCTTTTCATGGTGGCTGGAGGCCATTTTGCAGGCGCTATAGTTTCCCACCAGAAAGCAAACGTGGATGGAAACGCTAGAAAGACTGACCAGAGTTTACAAGAGCAAGCAGTCATCTTCTTAGAGCATAAAACATTCCACCGATATACCACCAGACGTAAGCAAGGTGGATCGCAATCGGCGATGGACCAAGCAAAAGGGAAAGCAAACTCTGCTGGGTCAAGCCTACGTCGGCACAACGAAGCTGCTCTCAGAACGGACATCGCGGCCTTGTTGGAAGAATGGGAACCCTACTTATCGAAATGTCGGAATGTTTTCCTTCGAGCTCATAATGACGCTGAGAGGAAGCTGTTCACTGAGAATAAAGCAATTAAAGGAAACAAAGAATCGGTGAAGTCGCTTCCCTTCACCACAGGGAGACCTACTATCTCTGAATTAAGACGGTCGTGGTGTGAGTTAACCTATCTGAAGAAAGTTATGAAACCTAATCCTTTACCACTCAGAGACGCAAGTTCTGTTAGTCGAAGCCAGGATATTCCCAAGGCAGCCAGTGCTAGTAAGGTCGAAGAATCTAAAAGCAAGAAAAGTTTGGAAGAGCAGCATACAGAGCAGATGTTGCTATATTTGAAGAAAGGCAAGGCACCTTTGCTTCTTGCTTACATGCGAAAGCATGATCTGGATGTCGACTTTCGCTTGACTCCTCAACGGAAGTATTCAGCAACACCAACCATGTTGCATGTAGCCTCGCAACAAGGTCTGAGGCAAATGGTTACGATCCTACTCTCTAACATGAAATCCAATCCGTGTATACTGAATAATGCGGGAAAAACGGCGTGGGACCTTGCGAAAGATGTCAAAGTTGAGAGAGGATTTCAGCTTGCTAGGTATAAGCTTGGTGAGGATTATACTGACTGGTCGAAGTCCCACGTCGCAGAGCCACTGAGTAGAGAACAGATTGAAGAGCTTGAGAGAGAGGAAACAGAGCGTGAAAACAAAGAGGCACGGACAGCGATCGAGCAAGAATTAGAAATCGTTAAAGAAAAGAAGAGGGCTGAAGTTGAGGCTAGGAGAGGTCAGGGTAGGACGCTTGAAAACTCTGGAGCTTCCCTATCGCCGAATTTGAATTCCCTAAGCGAGGATCAGCAAAGGAGACTCATGAGAGAACAAAGAGCTAGAGCTGCCGAAGCTAGAATGCGGAAACAATAAAAAGCCAAAAAGACTTAGTACCAATCAGGAAACGTCACGTAGCCTCAAACGTTGGCTCTCCAGGCTTGACAAACACAAAAGATATGTCATTAGGAACTCTTTGATAAGCTTCGATAGCAACAGGATCCATTAAATCGTTATCAATCTTAGGATCAATGTGTTTATATCCAACTAGGCATCTTTTCATTAAGCTGGTCTTTTCATTATTATTCTCATATTCACTCTGCTCGATGACTGGGCGTGCTTCGAGCGCAGTTTGCCAATGCTTTAACTTCGTAACCGCGCTTTTTACTGGAGTCTGCTTCACCGTTGGAGCGTTGTCATTTGCGGTGGTAATTTCGTCACTCTTACCTTGGCAGGAGCATATTAAGTCATGAGTATTGCTTAATGTTTCGCAGGAAATTGTGAAGAGGTCTTTGAGGTCCTCTTTGTTGAACAGATCGTCATCAGCGTGGCCTTGGTTTGCTGTTGAATCGCCAAGAAATTTTTGGCTTAAACTATGCTTCATCAGCTGCCTTTGTAAGATCTTCTCATCGATGCATCCGGTCGTGACGAGACGGTAAATATAGCATGGCTTTTTTTGCCCGTCTCTGTGTATCCTAGACATCGCCTGCAAATCCACAGAAGGATTCCAGTCATTATCGAATAGAATTAGTCTAGAAGCACCAGTTAAATTTAGCCCAACACCGCCAGATTTTGCGCTGAGAAGGAAGGCGAAGATTGACGGGTTATTGTTGAACGAGCACACAATGGCATCCCGCTGCTTGGCTTGTGTGGAGCCATCAAGGCGGCAAATCTGCATATCTGCAGAACGCATAAGATTCTCGATTATATCCAAAATTTGTGTATAATTTGAAACAATGACTACCTTCTCATTATCGGTACCGTTTCGAATTCGTTCGACCAATGCCATTAAGACCTTTAATTTACCGGAGTTTAAGGAGCGGTTGTACTTGTTTAACAAACTGGTTTCCCGCAAATTGGAATTGTAAAACGAATCATTCTGGATCAAAGTTGGAGAATTGCAAACCTTTTTCAGGAGCGTAATAAGCGCTAGCGATGAATTGAAGTTCAGATTTGTCAAATCTACTTGAGCTCCTTGCAAAATATCCCTGAATGCGGATATCTGCACTTCAGTGGGTCTGCAACACAAGATGAGATCAGTCCTGGGTGGTAGATATTTTGTCAAAATGGAACTAGTTCGTCTTAAAATGAATCTTTGCGTGATTTGGATCATTTCATTAGAACGCTCTTCACCTTTTTGAACAACGACTTCATTGAACTTATTAGCAGGATCGCGAGCTCTTGATATAGGGTTTATGAAACGTTTCTTGAATTGTGAGTAGTTTCCGAGGATCCCGGGATTTATGAAGTCGATTATTGTGTAAAATTCGTTGAGATCGTTTTGGATCGGAGTTCCAGATAGCAATACTTTGCTGCTAACGTCTAATGACTTCAACGTATTGAGAATTTTTGAAGCTCCATTCTTCAGCCGGTGACCCTCATCGCATACTATAAGGTTAAGAGAGTCCTTACCTAGACGTAGTTCTTCTGACACTGAAAGCAGTTTTTCGTAACCAATAATGAGGACCTGATAAGTTCTTTGAATTCTAAGAAAGTTTCGGACGTCGTACTTGTCACGCTCCGTAGTATTGTTGGCGCTTAAAGTGAGAACTCCAATGCGCGAGAGATTTAGCCATTTATCAAATTCCCGCTTCCAGTTGCCTATCAACGTGACGGGACAGACGATTAATACTTTCTGACACATACCTTGCAGTGGTACCCCATGTTGGGAGCATGGAACTTGAGAGGCCTTGGGAGTTTGTTTGAGGAGAGTCCAGATCAAGGCAATAGTCATCAAGGTCTTTCCCAAACCCATTTCATCTGCGAGTAGACAGCCCTGTATGTCTGAATCAGGCTCAAGCACTAAACTTTGGGATGTGACGTCTGTTACCGCGGTAGCTGAAGAAGGTTCCACTGGTCTGGCAAGGCCAAGAAGACAGTCATACATAAACTTCACGCCCTCACGTTGATGCGGTCGTAAATGCTTACTGATGAGTGGATCGACTATCACATCAACGTCCGCATCACAAGCCTTATTCATAACAACGGGATTCTCGATCTTCGATATATCAAACAATGGTGAATACTTTCTCTTCTCTTTCAGCTTTGGATCTTTGATACTATCACTGTCTTTCGATTTTAGCAGAGGCCTGAATACCGGTTTCTGCTTAGATTTTGTACTCGAGATTGAAGCCTCATTCACATCCTGAGTTTTTAGACCACTATTAGGTTTTCCAAGCACTATTTCAGCTTCTCGCCGTTCCTCTGAGTCGGTGATCTCATAATCCAATTGTAACTCCAAAGACGCCGCTTTGAAAATATGATCAAACAACTCTTCCTGTCCCTCAGTATAGACTGAATTGGCTATAAATTTCCCAGAACTGTCGTAAAACGAGAATGAGTCCAGACTTTTTGCTATAGCGTATCCATCGCCATCCCACGTCTTGTGTTTCTTCAACGACCGTTTGCGGTGAACAATAGTGTAGATCTTCCTTGAATCCTGTGAAGTCTGCGATTCAAGCTTCAATTTCTTAGCTTTGGCCTCTATTGGGACTGTAGCTAGATTTCCCACACATCTCTTGACGGTAACCTTTGCTGTCGAGGAACTGGGTCGAACTGAACCTACTTGAGACAGTCTTCTCGGTGGTTTGAATGGTTTATTTTCATACTTGGGCAGATGCATCTAACTTGATCCAGCTTGAACCAACCTAGGAAGTAATTATCGAGTAGATCTGCCTATATTTACATAACGCGAAGTCGCCTAGACCCACAACAGTGCTCTAGGAAGCAAAAGATGGATAACATCACACCTTTCGCTTCTTAGCTCAAGAAGTGGGTGAAGAGATCCGTCGAGAAGTCTCGAAGGTGCTGATATCTTATGACTTTCTGTTGGACAGTGTTTTTTCAAATTTAGCTATAAGTTATGTAAACTGAACTAAACATAAATTCCGACAAAAATCATATTTCTACTTAGGTCGTTAAATCGTTGCTTCTGAGCTTCAACAATTCATTTAGGAGCTCCAGGAACCAATATCAATCTTGCGAACAGCTCCCTCTTCGTCCTTTGAAGGCTCCAGCTTGGGGACGGTCAAAGTCAAAATACCACTTGCATAATCGGCTTTGATGTTGTCGGCGTCAATGCGTGGGTATTCTGGCAAGCTGATGACTCTCTTGAACTTACCAAATGCACGCTCTTGCACCTTGACCTTTTCCTGGTTCTCAGAGGTCACACACGAGGAAATTTCACCGCTGACCACGATCTGGTCTCTCTCCTTGTGGTACTCCAAGTTGATATCCTTCTTATCCTTCACACCAGGAACGCTGATCTTGATCTCGTAGTTTTTGTCATGGTCCAAGATATCGACTGGAGGCGTAATGCTGGACCCTGCAAAAGTTCTGGGCAACAAAGACCAGTCGTTGTCGAACCAGTCATTCAAATTTCTTGGGTTGTAGACCTCTCTGCCAGACTCTCCCTTTCTAGAAACCTGCTTGCCCGATTTGTCCTGCTCGCCAGCTTCCAATTGCTGACGTCTGGGTTGGTACGATCTGTAACCAGAGCTGTCTAGCAACCTGTTAAAGGCGTCAACTTCGTTGTTGATAGCGTCAAAAAAGCTGAAAAATGGTGTACTGAATGACATGTTTTCTATTGCTTGATTGTATTTGTTTTTACTGGTGTGATGGTTTGACAGAAACTCGATTCCATCACAACCAAGCCCCCATATTTATACCTTTCCACTGGCCCTTGCGACATTTAATCAACACCATCCCCATACTCCTTGTTAGACAATAACGAGGTTTCTAGTAGCTTCCAATACCCTTTTTTTTAATTATTATTGGTATTATTATTCGTTTGTATTTACTGACACTTCGGAGTATCCCTTGTGTCGCGATGCTAGAAACTTCCTGTCATCACGAGAAAAGTGGTTAATGGCGCATCAGCCATACAAAGGGGCTCTATCCAGGTCCATTAACGTTTCGATCACCGTAGTGAGTACTCAATGGTTCTGGCAAAATCCTTGTAAATTGAAAAATCGCTCCAATTGAAGCGTAACCATTGCAAATCGTAAATTGCTCAACTATGAATTTGCTACGTATCCAGACCTAGATTCTATTCAAAGTGTAAACTGGTTCTCCTGTGCCAGCGTATCCCATTGCTTCCCTCGTCGTCAACTCGCAGATGACCCTTGTCATCCAGCGTCTTGGTCCGCAGGTGAGTCTTGTCGACAATCTCGCATTCCTCGTCGCAGGGCTCGTCGAGACCCTCGTACAGCAGGTCACGGATCGATGTGGTACTGTCTGTGGAGAAAAGCGAAGACGTTGTGCTAGAGTTTGACGAAATGCTGCTGTCCGAGCTGCTCGACTGTATGGGACGGGAGTCGAGCTTTTCAAAATGTCTGATGGCTAAATTGTAGTCTCGCACCATGGTGTTATCGAGCAAGACGCTGCTTCGTTTCAATTTGCTTCGACTATGGGGCTTGTGTGTTGAGTCTAACGCCTCGAGTGACCTGTTCTTGGTCTGATAGACTGGGGAGCTGTCGCCATCCGAGTGTCTCACATCGACGAACACGGAATGTCTTTTCTTGCTAGCGGTCTTGGTTCGTTTCAACATCTTACAACCTGGGAGTTAAGGTTTCGGCTCGATACCGTTCCAGCAAGCTCCATTGGTGGAACCATGTAGCCGGTACTTCACTTATATATACAGCTGGTGAGCTTAGACGACACCAACAGCCATTAGACCTCTTAACAGCCTTTTCGTGGACCTAGCGTGTCTATAAGCCTGTCTTTTCGCATCGCCGCGATTTCGTGATCTTTCCTGAAGAGGAAGCGAGATGGATAGAAGCCAAGACTAACGAGTTTCGGTTCAAGAGGCTTCATTGACCGGCAGAACGATTGGGGAGCCCTGCCGAAAGTGGTACGCGTTTGAAGAGGTCCAGGCCGTCAGCTATGAGTGTCGAATACGTGTGTGTGGCATTACTGCTGGTATACGTGGTATACGTTGTTCGATTGATATCCATTTTACCGTTCTTTAGGAGCTACAGCGACGGCAGTGATGTGCTGG
This sequence comes from Torulaspora indica, assembly GCA_931305995.1. NCBI lineage: Eukaryota > Fungi > Ascomycota > Saccharomycetes > Saccharomycetales > Saccharomycetaceae > Torulaspora > Torulaspora indica. The sequence continues at coordinate 688,977 of CAKNUP010000002.1, read as the reverse complement.
AAGGCGACCGTAAGGGTCCGCTTCATGTTTTCGTGTTCTTAGGGTCTGGAGGCCATACTGGAGAGATGCTGCGGCTTGTAGATAATTACAAGAAGATGCTCTTGGCAAAAGGTAACACCGTCTATGTGGGCTACTCTGATGATAAATCACGTAGCCTGTTCGTCCAGCAGGTAGCGAGTGAGAACGGCGAGTGCCGTTTTGAGTACTTGCAGTTCAAGAAGGCCCGAGAGGTCAACGCTGGCCTGTTCACCAGTCTTGTTAGTGTGCTGCAGACGCTGGTACAGTCGCTGGCGGTCATTTTACGAGTGTCGAGAGCGATGAGAAGTAAACCTCACCTCGTTTTGCTGAACGGCCCCGGGACGTGCTGCATCATAGCCACTTGGTTCAAGATAATAGAATGGTTGTACCTCTTTCAGCCTTGTTCCAATATAGTATACGTTGAGTCACTGGCGAGGATTACGTCGCTGAGTCTGACCGGGAGAATACTGTACTGGATAGCAGATCTCTTCATCGTACAATGGGAAGATCTCTCTATGACCCATCCGAGGGCTAAGTACTACGGCATACTCGTTTAGTTTTCGTTATACTGACATAAAACATCTATCCATGTAGACATAATTTACAACCTGCTTATTTTCTGGAGTTGACGATGTCGACGAATTCTGGCTTCAAAGAAGCACCGCCGACCAAGAAACCGTCAACGTCAGCCTTGTCCTTGAAAGAAGCGACGTTGCTACCGTTGGCAGAACCACCGTACAGGATTCTGATCTCCTCGGCAACCTTGTCGCCCAACTTGGCAGCCAAGAACTTTCTGATCGACTTGTGGATGTCCTGAGCATCCTCAGCAGTAGCGGCCAAACCAGTACCGATAGCCCAGACTGGCTCGTAAGCAATGACCACGTTGGTCCAGTCCTTCACTTCAGCAAGAACAGCGGTCAACTGTCTCTCGACGACCTCTAGGGTCTTGCCGGCCTTCTTCTCTTCCAAAGTCTCACCAATACACAAGATGACACCTGCACCTTGGTCCAAGGCGAACTTGGTCTTGTCAGCGACAAACTTGTCGTCCTCGTGGAACAAAGTTCTTCTCTCAGAGTGACCTAGAATGACCCACTTGGCACCCAATTCCTGGATCTGTTCAACAGAGTTCTCACCAGTGTAAGCACCAGAAGCCTTCAAGTAGGTGTTTTGAGCACCAACAGCCAATTGAGGTCTGTTTAGCAAAGAAACAGTGTAGTCCAAGTATGGAGCTGGAGGACATAGAACAACCTCGACGTTTTCTGGTAGATCAGCCTTGTTCAATCTCTCGACGATCTCCTTGATAGAAGCCTTGGAACCGTTCAATTTGAAGTTACCACCAACGAAAAAAGTTCTGGCCATTTTTAATGAATCTTATCTGAGTTATTAGACGATCTCTTCCGGAAATAGACAGATTTAAATTCCACAACCAAATCCTTCAACATCACCACATATGCTTATATATGATACTATTCCAATAGTATTCCCTTCCCATCCAGCAAAAACCGCGAGGTCGCAAGACCACATGCATACTCACCGTGCAGAAACAACACCATCGCCCTCGGTCATACTGCCCACCACAATTGCACTGGTCAGTGCATGTTCTCTGCCAGGGCCTCGCGACCATTCCAGTCGACAACTGTCGTTCGACCGCGTTCCGCTGTTGGGTGACGACGACAGCTCATTCAGTTACAGGAAGCTCACGGAATTAGAGGAAGCCGCTTCGTGAAGCGAAAATTTCCGAAAATTTCCGAAGAGAGGGTCACGTGATCTTAAAAGGTCTTTTAAGATCACGTGATCAACACCACTTTGGTAGCTCTGTTTTGGCAACTCAATCCATGGACCGACAAGTTTGTTGACGAGATCATCAGATCTTTAAGTGCTTGCAAGGTGCTCCTGTTCTACCCCGTTTACTGGGTTTGTTACGATCAAATGTTGAGCACTTTTGTCAGTGTGGGCGGCACCATGGAGCTACACGGCCTGCCAAACGATTTTTTCCAGGCCATCGATTCTATCGCCTTGATCGTGTTTATCCCAATCTGCGAATTCTTCCTTTACCCGTTCGTCAGAAGGTTCACGCCTTTCAGGCCGCACAGTATTCCCGCCTTTGGCCAGACTCAAGGCTAAACTGGCTAAGTGAATAAAAATTCATGCTCAAAACACCCTTGCTTAAACGTCAATCATTCAGTAAAATATTTCAACAAAAGTAAACCTATTTAGTCAAACTCAGTTACAAAGTGTTGGGGGTTCTGAAGTCTTGCAAGGCAACGGCAATTCTCTCGGACATGGTCTTTTCACCCTCTCTGACCTAGACTCTTGGGTCAAAGTACTTCTTGTTTGGACTGTCTTCTCCCGAGGGATTTCCTCCCATGAAACACCCAGGTCGATACCGAACAGATTTTCTTGTGAAAAGAAGCAATGACGATTTATCAGGTATAATGGAGAGCTTTGGAGATGAGGAAGATCAACAGGATGGCAAATTCAATTTCATCCCTGCCGTGGACTACGCCCACATCGCTTACACCGGTGAGTAACGATCTTTGCAACTTCCCTTGCATCTGGGGTTTTTTGCCTTTAGATCTGTGAGCCTGAAGACGTAGTTGCAACCATCGTTACTACACCGCATGTGAGTGCGCGAATAAGCGTCCCAACAAGCTTTGCATATCCTGTCCACAGCATCCTCCAACCAGGAAACCTTGTACCACTTTGATGCTGTTTTTGTACATGATAGGCACCTCCTTTCGAAATACGGTCTTGATTCAAGTCTTTCCGTACTCAATTCGGCAGTGCCACATACAATCTGATCATCGGTGACAAAAGTTCGGTTAGAGGAACCCGACAGTACCAGGCCTATGACTTCATCTTTACAATCTTTTTGGATAATTTCAAATCTTAGCTTGCCAAAATTGAATGTGCCATCTTCTTGTTCTTCCACATCATCTTCAAAGCTTTCCCTTATACCTGATAAATCGTCATTGTCCTCATGATCATTTTCATTTTCCTCCGATTGGTAATCGGAGTCAAATTCTTCAAAGTCCACGTCCCTGTGATACCGGATTGGCGGGTTTCGCTTCCTTCCACAGGAGCATCTGTTCAGTATCGACCAGAGTGTTTCAAGATTTGTCCCACCAGATAAGTGGAAATACCATGTATCACTATGGTTTGTTCCACTACGCACATCAACGTGAGCGCCACGGAAATGGGTGGAGACAGTCAAACCAAGAGAACGCCCTATGAATTTTATGCCGTCTCTTATAGGCATGTAGGCAGACGCAATTTGCACACAAATACATCCGTTTTGGATTTTGCAATGCCCATCGGAATCAATCACTCCTGCGAGAAAGGCTTCACGCACCACTATTTCTTCTGTTCGCATGAATAGTGGAACGCTCTTCCGATCATTTCTTTCGCCATTCTCGTAGAATTCTAAGCCCTCCAGAACCTTCACAAGCGGGTTGTTTACGTTCCAAAGACGTTCCGCGCCATTATAGGTGTGAAGGTATCCGCTTGCTCCAAAGCCCTTGCCCTTATCATGCTTGATTGTCAGACTCATACCCCAGGCTTCTGCATTCTCCCAAAGTCTGGAGTTGATATCATGATCCTCAGAATGCAAAGCGTATCTTGCTCCGATTCTACAACCATCACCGATCCAGAACCCCAACAACCATGCCATGGCTTCAAGCTGCTCTGCAGTAATGTTCCTTCCGAAACATTGTTGCAACCATGGCCCCAATACTGGTATCTCTATCGATATTGGTTGTAAGAGCATCCTGGTACCAGCCCGACTTTGTTTGTTTACGTACACGTCCAAGTCGTCTGCCTCACATTGCCAAGTGAAACATCTTCCCTCGCTCCGCAAGACCATTGGCTCTACGTAGTCAATGATCTCCGACTTCTTGGTTGCCAGAGGGAATTGTTTCGATGTATCCTTGATGATCTTGATAATTCGACCATCCTTGGTTAGATGATCAGCCAGCTGAGAGACTCTAACTTCCCTACCTCCACGCCCATTCTTGGCTACCCCGATCCTCTGCTTTGTCCTCAGGACCAGTGGTTGTCTCTTGGAACAGGTCATTTCAATTATGCCATAAGGTTCCCGCATCGAGGGATCATACAAGTGTGCGCGGTGGTTCGTCTTTTGTTGAACTGTGACCAAATCATGGTCAGCTTTTAACACTGCCTCGACTTTTGCCGCTCCTCCCCCCGATGTAAGCACCTCATCGCCAACTTTGATATTTTCAATAGGCACGGTCTTCCAGTTGGCTAGGAAAACCTTTGTACCTGGTACCAAACCACCAATGAATTCTTGATCACCGCTCATTGTTCTGCGTTGCTTCATTTAACCATGACTGGCCGAATGAGACGAAATCAGTCGCTCTTTTATACACTACAGGGATGGCGCAATGTAGTGCTACGTTGTTTCAAAGTTGGTGCAGTGTTTGAGCATCAAAATGGTTTCAAATGATCAAATAATGCCACGAGATCGTGAGGAGCAGATTGGCCATTTTGCCTAAATGATGAAACTTCCGATTATCTCTCACTTTGATGGAAGAACCGGGGGAGCCAAATATGCGACTGTGACAGGTAGGTTGCCCGTTTTTGTAATGCAAACCTGTATCACCACATCTGATGGAGTCCAAGGTTTTAGCCTCAGTTCGAAACCTGGTATTGATATAAATATCCACATGCTTACGTATGTCTGTTTAACTGAAATGGCGGCGGTGCCTGTGCAGCTTTGTTTGTAATTTTTGGCAGCTCTGTTCTTAGTACATATGCATCGATGGTCTCGTCGAACTCCATTAGGATCATGCTTCCGTTCGGTACGTTTGTGAAGGATTCAAACTCTTCGTAGGTCCATCGGAACCATTTCATGAGAAACACGCGGCAGTAGATACCGTGTGTAACCAGAACGACAACGTCTCTGGGTTTCTTGTTTGTGCGTTCAAAGTATCTGAACAATGTCTCCTGGAAGCTGGCGACCCTGTCGTAGACGTCTGCGGCGCTCTCGCCCTCTTGGAAGCGGTAAAAGAAATGGCCGTAGATAGATCTCTTTTTCATCACGTCTTGCATGCTGGTGACCTGCTGGAAATTGCCAAAGTCCTGTTCTCGGATGCGGGGGTCGTCTTTCACGCGGTACAGGAGGAATTGTTTGTCGGAGAACAGGCCGTCCGGATCCTGCGTGTTCTTATTTTCGTAGTAGCCGCTGGGGAACGTCGGGGGATACCACTGGGCAAACTTGCTTCTCCCGCAGGGCTGGTACCGCTCTTGTTCGCGGACCTCGACCCCGGAGTTCAGCTCGTTGTAGTCGTCAAACACGTCCAGTATTCCCTTGAGGGTCTGCCGCGTTCTCTTGTATGGGGAAGTGTAGAAGACGATAGTCGAGTCCCGCTTCTTGTTCTGTCGTGAGTAACCCTTCAGTGGCAGTTTCTCTGCCGGTTCATTCGGCGCTGCGTACCGCTTCTCCAAATCGTCAACGATATCGTAGTTGTCGAGGTTCAGCACTCGAAGCAAATCGATACCGACTTGTCTCGACTGTCTCCAGCCATTCTCGGTCAGCGGTATCAGATGGTTGGGAGTGTGTTGGTTGATCGTTTTGTCTCTGTTCGATTCGCTTTCGCCGTGTCTGATCAGGACGATCAGGCGTGGTCTGTGACAGGTAGCCGCTCCAAAAGCTGGTGTACTCATCTCAACGGGCGGTTGAAGTCCAATCCAGAGATCTCTTAAGCGTTAATGGTCCTTTAAGAACGCAGCTTTACTGCTGATAGTGATCATCCTTAGCGACATTTCGTACGAGTTCCTCCTTAGTACCGGACCATCGTTATAACGGGGGAAAGGACTAATAGCACCCCGACTACTGGTTGAGATCACTACGATCATGTTCAGGATAGTGAGACCAGGCTTGAGCGGTGTTGGGGCTGTGTCCAGCAAGAGGCTGTACTGGAATTGGTTCACAAAGGGCGGAGGCCAAGGTGTTACACAACCGAACCAAATATTCCTGTCGATACGAAATGAGAATGAATTAACCAATACTCTGATAGCCAGCAGCAGGACGCCGCTGATAATGAATTTCACCATGCGGAACAATACAGCGTGCGACAGGCTCACGGGCGCGCTGAATAGAATAGTGATGCTGGAGACGGAGAAGAAAGTCAACGTTGTAGATGTCGAGACGGACTGGCCAGAGACCAGGGAGGCAGTCCTGAGGTTCGGAGTCAATAACATCCCGATGCTCGTGGCAGTACGGAAAAGCTTTCCAGTGGATTACTACGTGCCCAAAGATCTGACGAACGACGAGGTAGACTGGTACGGGCTGAAAGACTGGATCGAAAAGAATGCGGATCCATAGTGGTGATGCGATGCCTTGATGGTAAGCTTAGAACCAAGATCACGTGATTTTTCAAAGAGCATATGATGCAAATGAAATAAGCTGGGTCAAGTCATCTCGCTAGGCGTCCTGGCAGGGAAGACAGCGGACTGAAATGTTATCGTTTTGTCCCCTATGCAACAATATGCTTCTGATAGCGAGCGCCGATAGTGGGGTTTACTCCCTCTCCTGCCGATCATGCCCGTACGAGTTTCCAATTGAAGGAATAGAGATTTACGACCGTAAGAAACTTCCCAGGAAAGAAGTGGACGACGTGCTTGGCGGAGGCTGGGATAACGTGGACCAGACCAAAGTTCAATGTCCCAACTACGATAATTGTGGTGGTGAGAGTGCGTACTTTTTCCAATTGCAGATTAGATCCGCAGATGAGCCGATGACGACCTTTTACAAATGCGTTAACTGTGGCCATAGATGGAAAGAGAACTGATATTTCGGGAAGATCAAGAGGAGGGAAGGTTCGTCACACTATCAAAGCATGATATTTATAAAAGGTTTATAAAGTTTATAAGTAACAGACATCAATGGCATCAAAGGTTAAAGCATCAAGATATTTTGATCAATGGACCCATTCTCTTGGTTTGGTCGTCACTTTGATCAGTTTTTCCTCTTCAGAACCTGGTTCTGGATGATGATTGTAGAGCCAAGAGGCATACTCGGGCAAACTCATCAAGATCGATTCCACACGTGACCCAGGCGTTCTTAAACCGAATTGAGTACCTCTATCGTAGATCAGATTGAATTCAACGTACCTACCACGTCTGATCGCTTGCCACTTCTTTTGCTCTGGGGTGTAGGGTGTGTCCTTACGTTTAGCGATGATTGGCAAGTACGATGGCAGAAAGGCGTCGAAACAATCTTCCACCATCTTCAGAATTTCTTGAGGATCCTTTTCGTCGTAGTCATCAAAGAAAATACCACCAATACCACGGGTCTCATTACGATGGGTTATGTAGAAATATTCATCGCACCATTTCTTGAAGCGTGGGTACAAGCTCTTGTCGTGTTTGTCCAGGGCTTCCTTGTGAGTTCTGTGGAACAGCTCAGCGTCCTCTTCATACAAATATGATGGGGTTAAATCAGCACCACCGCCGAACCACCACGCCTGTGGGGTTCCATCAGGGTTCCACGTTTCGAAGTAACGATAGTTCAAATGCGTGGTAGGAGCATGTGGGTTATGTGGATGGATAACCATACTTAGACCGCATGCAAAGAACTTAACACCATCTGCTTGCGGATTACCCGTGGAAGGATCCTCCACAAGCTTCAAGTTCTTGTGGTCATGCTTCATTGCCGAAACGGCCGCTGGCGACAATTGACCGTACACGACAGAAACGTTAACACCGCCCTTTTCGAAAGTTTCACCGTTCTGGATCACCATAGAAGTACCGCCGCCCCCATCGTTACCACGGGTCCACGAATCGGCTGTGAATTTCGCAGTATCCAAAGTTTCCAAACCCTTGGTAATTTCTGCCTGCTTACGACGGATCAGGGCCTCCATCTGCTGCCTGATAGGCAAATGCTGCGGATCTTGAGGAGCTGGCATCTTGATTCGATCGGAGTTTTCTTGGCTCATTCTGGAAGAAAACTAAGTTAAGCAAAGAACCGTGTGAACACTAAAAAAACGACCAATTCCAAACCTTATATACCTGAAAACCAAGTAGCTTCCTGATCCCGTCCAGACCAACAGTGGTATCTAGTCGTTTAAACAGTCTAGTCACCAAACTAAACCAAACCAAACCATGGCTTGAAATTCTACCAACCTCAGCTTCGTTTAAAGGAACATGCGTTCCTACAGGATCACCCCCACCTATACGAGAATCAAGAGCCTGAAATTACCCAAAGGGGAAAAACCTGTTCTTTTGTCATGCGGCGGAATTCTTTCTGCTAAACGAAAGACGATCACCTAAACGAATTCTCAACAACTCTCTTACCCGGCTCAAAGCACGTGAGATTTGGGCCGGAAGACCAACACCCCGAAATGGGCAAGACGCGAAAATTCCCGAGATCTTCCTCAATCCTGACACCCACATTGTTTCCGGAAATAAACTCGAAACGTCCCCTGCAGCTTTTGTCCCGGAGCAAAAAGTCCTTATTAAGCTTGAGTGCCACGAGGTGGGGAAAAAAGTGGCGCGGGTTCTTGCCAAGAAAGTTAGCAAGACATTTTGCCGCACCTTTTTTCTTGGCAAAACCAATTCCCTTTAAATCCGGGCCACGTCACGACGAATCTTCGTAATCGATAAACGCTGCGGGTTTGTAGTGGGGCGTCTAATGTTTCACGTCGGATCCTTCTCGATTTGGCCTGCGGAAGCATTTAGCTCGCTGAAACGCACGTCGAGACCCTGAAAGTCTTGGCAAAAGCAGGGTGTTCCTAGAAATGTCAAATACATGCGGACAAGGTAGATAGTGGTGAAAAAGTAGTATAAAAAGGGCTTGGCTTTGTACAAGGCTTGGCAAAAAACGTGAACGGCGAAAGATCGGCCGGATAACGATTTGGTTTGAATATAGTTTAATAGTCGTATGAAGCTGTGATGTCGCATTCAGTTTCTGTTTTACCACTTCCGGTGGCTCAGGCCAGTAGCGCTGGGATGGGCACGTTGATTGCGGCAGCTAGTCCGGAAAGGAAATACTATACGCTGCTGCCTTCGATAACGGATACGCATTTGATAGAGGATGATCTGAAACAGAGGCTTAACAAATGCGCTTTTGATCCTCCGGTTAGGGTGCAGACGTACAACATGCCGACGCCGTCTTCGACGCCGACGCCGGCTCAGGGAGGCGCGTATACGATTGGTGCGGTGGCGCCTGTTTCGCCAAACAGCAGCGCTTACAACAGCTGGAGCGAGTCTTCGTCGCCCACCGCAACCACGAAAAAGAGAAAGAAATCAGTAAGAAGCCCGAAGGACGGCAGCGTCGCGGAGGTCGAACAAAGGCGCAGGCACGTCTGTAAAGTTTGTTCCAAGGGATTCACCACTTCGGGTCATTTGGCAAGACACAATAGAATACACACCGGTGAGAAGAACCATTTTTGCCCTTTTGAGGGCTGCAATCAGCGGTTCAGCAGGCATGACAACTGCATCCAACACTACAGAACACATCTACGCAAAAAGTAGAGGACTTCCCTCATAGCATACACATATATAGATCTGACATACTCTCATAACGGAGCCCTAAGTACAACTCCCCCAAGGTGGCATGTGTGGGTGTGGGTTGTGAATTTTTTTCGCATTAAACAAGACAAGTATATAAGTACTGGAACATGACAGGAAGATGTATTGATCAAGATGACCTTCTTCAGAGGTGTAAGGCTAAAGTGTTTCGGCATTAGTTGTTCATTCAGTTGAATGAGCAATGATTACCACCCTTAGCTTCGTAGCAGTTGCGGTATAATTTGAATGATGATAACCTTAACAACAACAACTTGAATTTCTTCAACCGAATGTCATATGAGGAAACAAACTTTGACATAGCTTTTTAACCCTGATCTCTTTATACTGCAACGAACCTCTTGATTTTCTACTGCCTACATTATCTTGAAAAATTAGTCGCCCGCGTCTTGGCTCATCGCTAATAAAAACTTCAAGGATAGCGACAGAGATGGAGGAAGCACCAGTGATCTGTGACCTCTGTTTGGGAGATTCGGATAGCGTTCGTCTAACCAAGGTAAGCAATGGTGCTCATTGCAAAATTTGTACTCTACCGTATACGCTGTATCATTTCAAGCCACACAGGCGGGACAGCAACCTGACCAAAACACTGATATGTGTTCGTTGTTCGAAGCAACGTAACATTTGCCAATGTTGCATGCTGGACATGGTGTGGCATATCCCACTGCAGTTACGTGATAGAATGTTGGCGATGATTCAAAAAGACTCTGCCAACATCACAGAAGAGGCCAAGAACGACATGATGAAAAGATTTCTTGCTTTGAAAGACGTCAAACTAGGAGGAGCTCGTACCACAAGCGATCCACGGGAAATCAATAACGTTATGAAAAAATTGCAAGAGATCCTTCACCAGCGCCCGGCAAGCGCACCGCCCCAGGCCAAGATAACGGACCCTTCAGCCCAGCTAGAGAATTTCAAGCATGTAGACGTATCGCGACTGCTTCGGAAACTACCGCTGAATCAATCTTTTGGTGATACCGCTGCATGTAAGTCTTTCTTCGTCTACAATATCGATCCATCGATACCAGAGTGGAAGATTTCTAGCGCTATAGCCGAAATAATTGACACGGACGACTGGCAAGACCGAACAACTACTTCACTGGTAATAAATCATAAAGCTCACTGTGGCGGATTTAGATTCAAGAATGAAGATTTGGGATTAAAATTTGTAAAAAACCTTCAAGATTCGAGTTCTACGCTACTGACCACTCAAAATTTACGCAGAGGCGTCCTGAATATAGATCACTTCCGCATATTCGTGATACCCTGGACATCAGGATTTTCAGCAGGATCTTTCGGAGCCACTACCAGCGAGAATATCAAGCTAAGTTTAAGCCTGAACAAGCTGATTACTATGGAGACTGCAACTTCACCAGATCACGTGCCCAAAACTGTTAAAGCGACGGCAAAAAGTAAAGACAATAAAGTCACAAAGAGACGGGCTAAATCTAAGAGAATACCAAATATCGAGCTCTGAGCGTCAGTTTTAAGCCAGTTTGGAATTTAAAATATCTCCTATTAGGTCGGCGCAAATTTTAGCGTATTGAGTCATGAATATCAATATGAACTACTCATATTTCTCGAATAAAAAATTCACAGAATCTAAAATAATAAAATTTATTAGTACCCTATGGTTCGTGGCAGTGAAACTACCGATAGAGCTCTTAAAGGCGCTATTTTTCAAGTCAAAGACTGATGTTGGGCTGGTACCTAGGACAACAAATAACCATCAGTACCAAACCATGTCTTTGACGGAAGTGATGACGCAGTCGTATCTGATGGAGGACTTTTCGCCATTTGAAACTTCCGGAAAGTATGCGAGACTATATTATTCGCCGGCGTTGGGTCTGGTGGTATCACTGATTGTATTTGGTACAGTAATGAGATTGAACTTCTTTAGAAAGAGTTCCCATTTCATAGTGAATGATAGAGAGAAATATAAATCGATTGAGACTCCGAAAAGCTCACAGCAGCTTGATCTGGAGAACATTCCAGTTGAATACGATGAAGAGCTCGGCACATGGTGTACTTTGGACTGCTCGAAGGTTGTGCCGGAACTAAAGAGCGATACTTGGATCGTTAATGATATCCCGCTGGCGGGATTACCCAAGCGAAGAGACAATTATGCTGCCCTTGCCGCCCGATCACTGATTTTCCCAGAAAACAGAAGCAAATCAAATCTGGCGGGAGCTTATAGTGCGTAGCATTGTTCACATAGATAGTTGATTTAAACTTTGTTAAGGAATATAAAACAATTGAAGATGAGCTGATGGCTTTAATTGAAGCGCTTGTAAGTTGAGCTGGAAAAAGCGGACCACCCAGTTAAAGATATATAGACAGCCATAGTGGCAAGTAAGGATGTCGAATGATCCCGACAGCAGCTCAGAGCTAAGAGCACAATTACGAGAGATTTTCAGGCGGGAGGGACTCCATGACATGACAGCAGTCTTGCAAATTCTATCTCAGCTAATACCAGAATCTCTTCAAGAAGAATGGCTAGAGCAGATGGAGGAGTCGGATGAAAAAGGCTGTCCTGAGTCCTTCATCGATTCGCTACCGAGAATACCCAAATCGAAGATCACGCCCGGAAGCAGCTGTTCGATCTGCTGTGGTACTTATCTGGATGAAGATTATCCCCTGGTTATTCGTCTACCTCACTGTGGCCACGACTTTGATCTCGAATGCATATCAGTCTGGTTTGCCAAGAGCACCAGCTGCCCGCTCTGCAGAGATGACGTTCTGTCTCACAAGCCGGAGATCGACACAAGCGGTTTGGAGGTGGAAGAAGATTGGGGGATGTACGGTTAATAACTATATATACAGGATGCGGCTCTAGCAATGCTCATAGATGCCTCTTGAACTCCGGGCTATTCAGCAACTCTAGTACTTTCTGGCCCACGGCTTCGTCTATCGTGTGGCCTTTGTCAGCGTCGCTAGCCGTCTGGGGCAGAGAAGCATCGCTAAACTTGTCCATTTCGAGAGACAATCCGGAACGCTGGTAAACGTTGCATTTCATCCCAACACCAGTAATCGCGTGTTTGGAGATGTACGACAGCCATATCTGTACGATCTCGGGATTCGTGTCCCAAACCCTGATCAGTCTCTTGTGTGTGTGTCTCTCGAAATTCTCCTTCGACTTGGCGTGAGCAAACGGCGACCGTATCACTGTCCAACGCTCCCGACGCGTTGGCAAAGGTTTTGGCCCCGTCAATGGCATCCCCAGGTAGTAACCCACTCTAAGAATAAAATCCGAATAAAAATCCAAGTTCTCATTATCGTAAGACCTCAGTTGCAAGTCAGCCACCAGATCGCCATGCTCAACGGGCAATTTCAAAGGAGCGTGGTAAACAGCTTCCACGTTAACAGGCAAAGGACGTTCATCGGCCGCCGTTGTCAAGCCAGAATCGCGTTTAATCGCCAGCGAAGACGAAGAGAGTGTAGAGTTTGGTCTCGCAAAACGACAGACCGGAGAAATCCGTCTAAACATGGCACTAATCCTCTCCAATCGGCTCCAGACCGACCATCACTGCTCTTCACCACGCTTTTTTTCACCTACCATACCCAAGACAGTCGTTACCCGCCATCACCACTCACAAGAACAAAATTTAGCAGACCACCGCTCATCGAGCAGACCAGCAGCAGCCAATTGAGCGATGGGAAAGAGCAGCAAGGACAAGAGAGACCTGTACTACCGCAAGGCCAAGGAGCAAGGCTACCGCGCCCGTTCTGCCTTCAAACTGCTGCAACTAAACGATGAGTTCCACTTTCTCGACGACCCGAACCTGAAACGAGTAGTAGACCTATGTGCTGCACCCGGATCGTGGTCCCAAGTGCTCTCCCGCAAGCTCTTCCAGGACGAAAGCGCCGCCCAAGACCGCAAGATCGTCGCTGTCGATCTACAAACAATGTCACCAATAGACCACGTGACCACCTTACAAGCTGATATCACTCATCCGCGCACGCTGGCGCGGATCCTGGAGCTGTTTGGCGACCAGAAAGCCGACTTCGTGTGCAGCGACGGCGCACCGGACGTCACGGGACTCCACGATCTCGACGAGTACGTCCAACAGCAGCTGATCATGAGCGCGCTGCAGCTCGCAGCGTGCATCCTCAAGCCCGGTGGCACTTTTGTCGCCAAGATCTTCCGCGGCAGAGACATCGACATGCTCTACTCACAGATGGGTTACCTATTCGGCCGCGTCACGTGCGCCAAGCCGCGCTCTTCGCGCGGCACTTCGCTTGAAGCGTTTATCGTGTGCGAGCAGTACAGCCCGCCCAGCGGCTGGCAGCCGCGTCTCGACGTGGGCCAGTCTGTGCAGGAGTTCTTCCAAGGCTGTTTCCGCGGGCCGGACGCCGCGGAAGTGGCGTCCTGGCATGACGTGCCGCGGAGCATAGCGCCCTTTATGGCGTGCGGCTCGCTCGACAGCTTCGACGCGGACGCTACGTATCACGGAGAAGATATGCAGGGCACGGGGTCGCTAGACCCCGTGCAGCAGCCCACTAACCCGCCGTACAAGCAGGCTCTCGAGCTGAAACGTAAGGGGAAACTGACGAGAGCCGTGTAACCCCGCGCACGCCGGAAATAATGCAGGGACTCCACGTGGCACCTTTTTTTGCTTCCAGAAGTCCACGTCATGGGTCGTTCGCTACGGAGTGCACGGCGCAGACCGCAGACCGCGTGACTCATCGGCAGATTTACCGGGCCCTTGAAAAGAAAAACTTGTATAAAAGGAAAGGAATAGACAGCTTATCAACAGCCCCTCCCGTGCAGCGGATAGTGTAGATATATAGATAGATTAGTGCATAATCTTGCAGACCAGGATATCTTGTGACTGATAGCCACAAGATGGACAAGCATGGAACTCGTAGCTCTGCAATAGATTTTGCGTTTACTGATTTTCATAAGTTGACGGCGGCTGAAGCCGCCGAAAAACTCGCGACAGACCTGGACAAAGGTCTTACGAGTGCGGAGTTTGAACACAGAATTAGGGAAGTGGGCGAGAATTCGCTCGGCGATGACGCCAAGATAGACTACAAGGCGATGGCGATCCATCAGATTTGCAACGCGATGATCCTGGTGCTGATCATCTCGATGGTGATCGCTTTCGCGATCCGGGACTGGATCACCGGTGGCGTGATTGCGTTCGTGGTCGGGATCAACGTGGTGATCGGGATGTACCAGGAATACAAGGCGTCCAAGACAATGAATTCGTTGAAAGCGCTATCATCTCCTACGGCGCACGTCGTTCGTGGAGGGCGATCTGAGCACGTGAGCTCAAAAGATGTCGTGCCGGGTGACATATGTTTGGTTAAGGTTGGTGACACTATTCCAGCAGATTTACGGTTGATCAGCACGAGTAATTTTGAGACGGATGAAGCGTTGCTTACGGGGGAATCGTTGTCGGTTGTGAAGGATCCGGATGCAGTGTACCGTGGGGACGAGGAGACGCCGATCGGTGATCGGTTGAATTTGGCGTTTTCATCGTCGACAGTGGTGAAAGGTAGAGCTCAGGGTGTGGTGATCAAGACTGGTCTGAACACGGAGATTGGTAAGATTGCTCAGTCTCTGAGAGGGACTGAGGGGCTTATCTCGAGAGATCCAGCAAAGAGTTTTTGGCAGAATGCGTGGATATCGACGAAACGCACCTGCGGTGCGTTCTTGGGGACCACGATTGGTACCCCATTGCATCGTAAGTTGTCGAAATTGGCCATTTTGTTGTTTGGGATAGCAGTGGTGTTTGCGATTATCGTTATGGCGTCGCAGAAATTCGATGTCGACCGTGATGTGGCCGTTTATGCGATCTGTGTTGCCTTGTCGATGATTCCTTCCTCTTTGGTGGTGGTTCTTACCATCACGATGTCTGTCGGGGCCGCGGTGATGGTCTCTAGAAATGTGATTATCAGGAAACTCGACTCTTTGGAGGCATTGGGGGCCGTTAACGATATTTGCTCTGATAAGACAGGTACTTTGACGCAGGGCAGAATGCTGGCCAGGCAAATTTGGGTTCCAAAATTTGGTACTATCACGGTAAACAACTCTAATGAGCCATTTGATCCTTTTGCCGGTGAGCTCAATGTTATCCCACGTCTCTCGCCGTATGAATATGTGCATAACGAGACCGAGGATGTTGGATTCTTGCAAAACTTCAAAAATAGGTATTACAGCAATGACTTGCCTTCTGACATGGCAACAGGTCTCTTTACGCAATGGTTGGAAACCGCCGCATTGGCAAATATCGCTACCGTTTTTCAGGATCCGCAGACTCAGCAATGGAAGGCCCATGGCGATCCGACTGAGATCGCTATTCAGGTCTTCGCTAGGAAGATGGAGATGCCCCGTTCTGCACTTACTGGAGAATCCTCATCTCCTTCAGATGACAGCGATTTTAAGCTTGATGAAAAGCCTGATGCAGGTGCAAAGTTTGCTTTGACAGCTGAGTTTCCCTTCGATTCCACAATCAAGAGAATGTCTGCTGTGTACGAGAACAGAACCGACGACTCGCAAACTGTTTTCACAAAGGGTGCATTTGAAAGTGTTTTACATTGTTGTAAGTATTGGTATGGTGGCGCTAATGATGACAAAATGACCTCGTTAGGTGATGAAGATGTCGAAATAATCAAGAAGAATATTGATACTCTTTCCTCAGAAGGTTTGAGGGTGCTTGCATTTGCAAAGAAGATCATTCCTCAAGAAGCTGTAGATGAAGACATGAAAACGAATTTGAGCACTAATAGGAACTTTGTCGAATCCGAGTTATGTTTCCTAGGTTTAATAGGTATCTATGATCCTCCAAGAAACGAAACAGCTGGAGCGGTTAAGAGATTCCACAATGCAGGTATCAATGTTCGCATGTTGACCGGCGATTTCCCAGGAACTGCAAAAGCTATTGCTCAAGAAGTGGGTATCTTACCCACCAATTTGTACCACTACCCTAAGGAAGTTGTCGATATCATGGTTATGACCGGTACTCAGTTTGATCAGCTGTCGGAAAAGGAAATTGACGAATTGCCCGTTCTTCCATTGGTTATTGCTCGTTGTTCACCGCAGACCAAGGTCCGTATGATCGAAGCTTTGCATCGTCGTGACAAGTTCTGTGCTATGACCGGCGATGGTGTGAATGATTCTCCCTCGCTGAAGATGGCCAATGTTGGTATCGCGATGGGTATCAATGGTTCAGATGTCGCCAAGGACGCTTCAGACATTGTCCTAAGCGACGATAATTTCGCGTCAATTCTGAACGCCGTCGAAGAAGGTAGAAGAATGAATGACAACATTCAGAAATTCGTTTTGCAGCTGTTGGCCGAAAATGTGGCTCAAGCACTCTATTTGATTATCGGTTTGGTTTTCCGTGATGAGAATAACAAATCTGTCTTCCCTCTGTCTCCAGTTGAAGTGTTGTGGATCATTGTATTTACTTCCTGCTTCCCAGCCATGGGTCTTGGTTTGGAAAAAGCTGCGCCTGACCTCATGGATAGACCTCCTAATGATTCTAGGCATGGTATCTTCACTTGGGAATGTATTATCGATATGTTCGCTTATGGTTTTATCATGGCAGGCTGTTGCATGGGAACTTTCACATCGATCATTTACGGCAAGGAGGGCGGCAACCTCGGATCTAACTGTGATAAACATGACAGTGCGTCATGCCATGGTGTCTTCAGAGCACGTTCAGCCACATTTGCTACAATGACTTGGTGTGCATTGATTCTTGCTTGGGAAGTCGTCGATATGAGAAGATCATTCTTCAGGATGCAACCCGAGACTGACACGCCCTACACGCAGTTTTTCAAGGATGTCTGGTCGAATAAGTTCCTATTCTTCTCGATCATCATTGCATTTGCTACTGCTTTCCCAGTCGTGTACATCCCCGTCATAAACACAAGAGTGTTCCTACACGGCCCTATTACTTACGAATGGGGTATTGCATTTGCTTTCACTATTGCCTTCTGTGCCGGTGCGGAGCTTTACAAGTATTTCAAGAGATTATATTTCAAGAACAAAGGCAAAGCTGAAAATCCGGAGAACGATTTGGAGAAGAAGTCGAGACATGACCCATTTGAAGCCTACAGCACAAGCACTACCTTGCAAACTGAAATTAATTTCCGTGGCAAATATTGAGTATGCCCGTTTTTCTAATCTCTTTTTGCCTTCAGTGTGGTCATCTCGTCATGTTGAACTCGTAGGATTTGGTTAATATTCGGTTGATCTTGACAATGAAGTATTACACATAATTTTCATAGCATAATATCATGAATGTTAGATACATTGATAATTCACTTTTTATGGAATTCACTACAACACAATCTATTTATATTAAAGCAACTACTTTAATAGTAGGATCTAGACAGCCTTTGCTTGAGATTCTTCTTTCTTGACTTCATCTCTCAAAACGTCAGGTTTTAATGTTGGGAATAGCAAGACTTCTCTGATAGTGTTAGAATCAGTTAGGAACATTGCTAGTCTATCGATACCACAACCCCAACCACCAGTTGGTGGTAAACCATATTCAAGTGCGTTACAGAAAACTTCATCGATCAATTGTACTTCATCGTCACCCTGGTCCTTTTGTCTGGCTTGCTCTTCGAAACGATCCCTTTGATCGAATGGATCATTCAATTCCGTGTAAGCGTTACAGATTTCTTTGGTGGCGACGAAAACTTCGAAACGTTCACATAGACCCGGTTTATCTCTGGAATATTTAGCCAATGGCGACATCATCTGTGGGTGACCGAATATGAAAGTAGGGTTGATACATGTGTCCTCCAATTCACCGACTAACTTGTCCAGCATACGTGCGTTAGTCAATGGTGGCGGGCATTCCATGTTGTTGTCATCCAAAATCTTCTTTAAGAATTTACCAGTTTCCGCGGTGTGCAGTTGATCACCCGAAGGGAAAGTGACATTGAATCTTTTCTCAAGTTCTTCAATCATGTTGATTCTCTTCCAAGGTCTGGCAAAGTTCAACTCTAACTCTTTCTCTGGGTTGTTTGGATCTGGATGGTACTTGATCACGTAAGAGCCGGTGATCTCCTTGACCATTTCGGAGAACATAACTTCAGTCATGTCCATTAGGTCGTAAACATCGGCGAATGCTTGATAGAACTCACAGGTGGTGAATTCAGGGTTGTGAGTCATATCGATACCTTCATTTCTGAATTGTCTACCAATTTCGTAAACACGGTCCATACCACCAACGACCAATTCCTTCAAGAACAACTCCGGAGCAATTCTCATGAACATGTCCATGTTCAAATCATTGTGATGAGTGATAAATGGTTTGGCAGTGGCACCACCGGCGATGACGTTCATCATTGGTGTTTCAACTTCGATAAAGTCTCTCGAGTCCAAGAACTTTCTGATATAAGTGATGATCTTGGAACGAGTGATGAAACGCTTACGGGAATCCTTATTCATGATCAAATCCAAATAACGCTTTCTATATCTTGTTTCCTGATCTTTGAAACCAAAGTGGTCTGCAGGCAACATGTGCAAACATGGCGTCAACAGCTGAATGCGGCTCACGAACACAGAAATTTCACCTTCACCACCTTTCTTTGGTTGAGTTCTACCGACGTAACCCTCAACACCCACGATATCACCTCTCTTCAACAAATCGTGATCAGCCTCGTAAGCACCTTCATCATAGTAATCCTGCAATTGAGACATCAATTGAACTTCCACTCCATCGCCGTGCAAGACGTAAAATTTCAACTTAGACCCGGACTCTCTCTTTGCGTGAATTCTACCGGCAATGGCAACCTTTTCCTCTGGCAAAGTTTGCCCTCTTTCCAAATAAGCGTATTTTTCCAAAAATTGTGGATTGCCGATCGAGACGTGGAATTTGTGAGGATAAGGATTTGGTGAATGCGTCTTCTTCAATTCCTTAACCTGACGACTTCTAGCCTCGAAGTACTGTGCTGGAGACAAATCTGCCATTAGATCAGATTTCTTTTTCTTTGGCTCCGGTTGTGGTTGACTAGACGCCTTCTTAGCGGCTTTCTTAGCCTCCACCTGTCTTTGCTTGATACGTTTCTTCAATTCAGATTTGGAAACCATTTCACCAGTGACATCGTCCAGATGCAAGTTGGCAACGCCGTCTACGGCCGCTTTGGTACCGTCTTCTTGGGACATCACAATTCTAATACGTTAACAAAGAGAACCCAGTGAGATTGGCCTGATCAAGACACCTTACAGCCCACTAATCGCTACAATTGATACCTCTGTATCACTACTCATATAGCTCGAGAAGACAATTCCAGAGTCATCGGAAATCGAAAAGAAAAAAATTCAAAATTTTTCACTTCGGACGGGTAACATCCGGGGAAAACTGTCCGAAATGTACCGGCGCAATATCGGACACGAAAGGGGCGGGTAACCCTCTTGAAAGTGTCCGAAACTGCACCGGTCACCATTCGGACATATGAGGAGCGGGTAACACTTACAAAGTGTCCGAAGTAGACCGGCACCATTTCGGACATAAAAGGTTCATCAATCTGCTAAAGATGTTAACTATGGAGAAGAGTTGGTTTATACAGTATTAGAGGTTTCTAGCTGCTTGAGCTTGATTCATGGGGTAGTGATGGGCGATGATGCCGAGGGGTCTGATATTGTGGCCCATAATGATATTTTGTCGTCGCCCTCGAGGCGAGTTGCGCCCGGCGTGAGAACTGCTTCACAGTCGCCAACTAGGGATTCGCAAAGGAGGAGAAGAGAGGTTAATAGGAAGTTACTGTTGGAAAAGATTCAGGCAGCAAAGAGGGAAGAGGAAGGAAAAAAGGAGGACGAAGATCATGTCGAATTGAAAAATAAAAAGCGAAGACGGCCTGCCTTTCCGTCCAGGAAGGAAACACCGATACCCGAGGATTTGACAACTGGAACAAGACTGGAGGCTCCAGAGCGCGTTGGGTCGCCAGATCTTCCAAGGCTTCCGTCGGAACCGTTCGACGTGGATGTGAAACTGACTGATCCGTTGTGCACCTCGACGAAAAAGACTCCCAAGAGCAAGACTTTTGACCATGATTTCACATCACCTTTGAAGAAAGTGATTCTGGACAATTTGCAAGAGTACAAGGACACAGCATCTTCACAATCGTTGAAACTAAGCCGAAATTTTACACCAACGCCGCTTCCGACTAACCAGGAACGGTTCAGACAGCACTCGGAAAAATCAGTCTCGTCATTTTTCGATACGTATGAAGGCTATTTCGATCAGAGAAAGGCCGTCAGAGGTTCCAAGAAATCTAAGAATACAATGAGCATGGCGACCGAATTGACCAGAGAAGAGTTTGCATTAATATCGAATGTCTTTCACAGTTATCTCCATAGGAAGGCGCGTTCCGAATTATTTGAAATACAGAAAAAGATGTTCCCGCAGTTTTGGTTGGAATTGCTGCAGGGATTTTCGTTGCTCTTTTACGGGATGGGTTCAAAACGTGAATTCATCGAAAAGTTTGCATTTGAGTATTTAGTGCCGCGATTGGCATATTCACAGATGGAAAAGCATCGTGAGG
Source organism: Torulaspora indica (assembly GCA_931305995.1). Lineage (NCBI taxonomy): Eukaryota > Fungi > Ascomycota > Saccharomycetes > Saccharomycetales > Saccharomycetaceae > Torulaspora > Torulaspora indica. Next base: position 667,902 of record CAKNUP010000002.1, on the reverse strand, counting down.
CGAACCCAGAGTGTTCACTCGATGTTAATGATTACAACATACCTTGCATCGTCATTAATGGCTACAACCCAACTTGTAATTACAGAGATGTATTCAAAGACATCTCCGCTGCAATATTACCCGAGGAACTGAGTAGAAATGAGACCAAGTACTGGGGGAATCATGTCCTGCTGCATATCCAAAAAATGATCGAAATTTACAAGCATGAACCGCCTGACATCAAAGTGGTCATCATTGTGCATAATCTCGATGGCCCCAGTATCAGAAAGGACTCCTTTCAAACCATGCTGTGCTACCTAGCGCTCATCAGACAAGTTGCGATCGTCGGTTCGACAGATCACATATACGCCCCGATCCTCTGGGATAATTTCAAAGCTCAGAACTTCAACTTTGTATTCCACGACGTTACGAACTACGAGCCCTTCACCGTGGAATCCTCCTTCCGAGACGTTATGCGGATGGGTAAGAACGACTCTGCCAGTGGTGCCGAGGGGGCCAAATACGTCCTGGAGTCCCTCACTATCAATTCCAAGAAAATGTACAAGCTACTGGTCGAGACCCAGATCAGCAACATGGAAAAAGCTTCAAACACCAAAGGGAAAGTGGCCCCGACCAAGCGCGGTCTCCCCACCATGGGAATCGAGTTCAAGCAACTTCTGCATCTATGTGCAGCCGAATTCATCGCCTCCAATGAACTTTCTCTCAGAAGCATGCTGACAGAGTTCGTCGAGCACAAAATGGCCAGCATATCGAAAAACCCAGCCGGAACAGAGCACGTATGGGTGCCCTACAATTACTCTGAGATGACTAAACTGCTCGCTGGTGCGCTCCAAGAAATATAGAAACCTCAGACGTGCATTTCACTACATACTATATAATACCAAGAGAAAACGCTACAGTGAAGCTAAAAGAGAGCTTCAACCGGGCAAGCGTCGATATGGCATGCCATCTCCCGCTTGGAAGGCCCAGCTGATCTCGAATGAGGCCTTCTAGGCTGGGAAGTAGGCTGGTTATCTTGTTCCTATTTTTTCGGGCTTAGATGGAATCTCTTATAGAACCCCCTTTCCAACCACATCTAGTAACAACAACTTGTAGAATAAGGTGATTAATCGACTAGCAGGCCTTTAAGCTAGTGTTTACTGGTCTGGTATCGCTAGGTATTGCACTATGGGAACTATAAATGGTGCTAGTCGAACATCCAGCTCGGTTGGAAATCACACGGTAGAGAGGTTTCAGCCAGGTGCTATCGTTTCAGTGGGATCACATAAGGTTGAGATTGTTAATTACCTAACAGATGGTGGATTTGCGCAGATTTATGTGGTAAAGTTCCTCGAGTACCTGAATGAATTTGACAAGACACCATTGAAAGCGGGTGAGATTGCCTGTTTGAAGAGGGTTCTTGTTCAGGATGAGAATGGGTTGAGTGAGATGAGAAATGAAGTGGAAGTTATGAAGCAATTAATGGGCGCAAAGAATATTGTACAGTACTATGACTCGAACGCAAGTCGCCGTCACAATGGTAACGGAGGATTTGAAGTGCTACTGCTCATGGAACTTTGTCCGAACAAGTCTTTGTTGGACTATATGAATCAAAGGCTTGCAACAAAGCTGACAGAGCCGGAAATCTTGAAAATAATGCGTGATGTTTCTTTGGCTGTTGCTCAGATGCATTATCTCAAGATTCCTTTGATACATCGCGATATAAAGATTGAAAATGTTTTGGTTGATGCTGAGAACAATTTCAAGCTGTGTGATTTTGGCTCAACTTCACAGTGTTTCCCTGTTGTGACAACGCACCAAGAGATAGCTATTTTGACACAAAACATCTATGTCCATACCACTCCGCAATATAGGTGCCCGGAGATGATCGATCTTTACCGATGTTTACCAATCAATGAAAAATCCGATATTTGGGCACTCGGAATATTTCTATACAAGCTGCTATTTTTCACCACACCATTCGAGATGACAGGTCAGTTTGCTATATTGCATTCGAAATACGAATTCCCTCCAAACAACTATTCGTCGCAGTTAATAAACTTGGTCATAATCATGCTAGCTGAGAACCCCTACATGAGACCGAATATTTATCAGGTGCTGAATCATATTTGTAGCATAATCGGTGTCGATGTTCCCATTGAGGACAAATACGGTGCTGGACCTTACGATTTCCAAAAGTACACAGAGTTTCAGACAAGATTGCAAGATACGCAGTACCAGATGTACGTGCTACAGCAGAAAAAGCTGGAGAATGGCCGTCTCAATCAGCTAGAGGAGAATATGCTTAACAATCTTATGATTACTGCTTTTGAAGTCTCTGCAAAAGTACCAATGGAAGCAGAGTCTCGCGATTCTTCGAATGTGCCAGAATTACATCCCGGAAGTGGGGGAGAAGATGTCACCACATCAACAGAAGACGTTGTGGAGCGGAAGCCGACGAGGACCTCCCTACCTGAAGAAGCGCCTGACAGAGGAAGCTCACTCAAGAGAACAGAAAACAAAACAGTAAACCAAATGGCTGGAGATAATGCAGTAGACGGCTCAAGTGATGTGTCAAAAAACCAGACTATTGCAGAAAAGACGATTGAGAAACCAGACACTGATGTGGGAACGCAAAACATTTTTGGCGCGCAATACACTCAACATTTAGCGGCCGCTAACTTAGATCAAAGGCAAAAGAGCGTCAGCTCTGCCTCATCTGGTGGTAAATCCTACATGAGTGGATCTCAAGCGTTGAGCTCGGACGAAGTTGTGGAGCCTATTACGAAGTCTGATGGTGCGCCTAACATCAAGCAACATAAATCAAACAACCCTTTTCCGAAAATGGCCCGGGGCTACACAGATCATACTAAGGCACAGAACTTCTTTATCAATGATATGTCTGTTGGAACGCAGCGGCCCCAGCAGCAGCAGCAGCAGCAGCCGTCTTCAAATGTTCCCCCTGAGGTACTCTACGTTGTCCAGAGCGAGGGTATAGCGCAACAGCAACGTCCTCAGTATATCGAACCTGCTCAGCAAATACGACAACAGCATGTCAGCCAAGCCCAGGACGGCTACATCTATCGCTCTGCTGAAATCCCGCCTGGTGCTTTACAGCAAAATCAACAACAGTCCTATCCGTTTCAGCAGGCACAGGATGCAGGCGGCTTAGATAACCGCAACATAGGGTACAACTACCAAGGCATCCCCGCCAATACTAACATGCCCTACTACGCAGCGCAGCAAGGTCAACAAGGCTCTTTCAATTTACCACAACATGAACCGCCCATAACGCAACCACAGTCGCAACAACGTCAGGCCCGTTACGACCAAGGGATTCCGTACCAGATCCCGAACACTGCTCAAAATGAGAATCCACCACCTATGCCAGCTCGTCGTGAAAAGTTGCCAGTAGACACTTCAGAAGCAGCCCCTGAACCTAGTGGCAAAGAGGAAGAGTTGTTGATAGCGTTCTCGCCGCCAAAACAAAGCCCTCATGAGGATGCTATCGCCAACAGTAAAAATTTCACAAGCTCAGAGAAGCAACGAAAACAACATGCCAGCCTTGACCTCAGTTACAATGAAATGGATCTGAGTCAAGAAGATATAAAGGCCGACACCGGTAGTCCGGTTCTTCATACCGGCGGCATGGACAGCAGCATGGCCTCCAGCGAAAGCATAGAGCTCAACCTCGACGAAGCCAAAATGGGTGGCAGATCTTTGCGAATCAGCCGAGATGGCGTTCCGTCTAGGTCCTTTGAACCTCCTGCTGTTAGGAGACGAGATTTCCGTGTCGAGGAAATCACTGCGCATCGAAACGAAACGGAGAAGGAGATACCAGCACGCAGGTCTCTGGATCTGCAGTATCATGAGATACACTTCTCATCTCCAGATCTCAACAGCGAAAATCCTAACCTGACAAACCACCATAACTCAGCAGAAGCTACTAAACATGAGGCAAACCGCCCATCAAGCAAGAAAACATCGGCAGTTTTATCTGATGGCGCATCGCACAGCGCAGCTAGGAGCAACCACAGGTCCGCTAATAGCAGCGGCGCCACCAGTCGCAAACACAGTTCGAACATAGGTAGTGGTCCAAAAACCGCTTCTCAGATCAGGAGCGATTTAGAAAGATACAAGGCGAAAAACTCCTCAGATAGCAACAGTAGTGTGAATCTGAGTTCTACAAGCCTCAGCGGTATGAGAAGATCGTTTGCCAAGGCTCGTCAGTCGCTGGATCTCGAGCGAGTCCGTCGCGAAGCCTTGAACAACAGCGAGTCTGCGGTCAATGCCAGCACCGGCAAGAGACGTTCCCTATTCTCTGTGTTCAGAGGAAGCACGGACAAGAAATGACGCCAAGATAGATTGCACGCCTACATAGAGAAAGATACATGTAAAATAGACTTTTCCTGCTTTGAGCGTATCTTAGCGACACAGCCTGGCGACGCCCTTTCTCGCGCGCTGTTATATAAACCAGCTAGTAGGCAGAAACACGCAACGGAGAACCACCAAACTGCCTAAGGAGTATCGAGATCGGTTATCTTCTGCGTTTACGACAAGTCCCAACACAATCACAATCGACTGCTGACGCTGCTGCCCCATCGCCAACATGAACCGCAGGCAGACACGAAAGAACGAACAACAAAGCGTCCCCGCCAGCAGGACCAGGAACTCGATGAGATACATAGAGACCATCAGGGAACGCAAGTTACGGAAGGCCTCAGGCAAGGACATCTTCGAGAAAGCGGGCGACACGATCGCGGATTTTATCGAAAGCCTCTACTGGATGTACTACATCCATCTGCCATTTTATCTGATGACATCGTTCGATTCGTTCTGTTTGCATGCATTCTTTCTGATAATCTTTAGTCTAAGTGTCTTTGGCGTGATCAAGTACTTTCTGCTGTGAACCGCGGTCGTAAGTTTTGTCAATACCCTTCTACTAAGAACTCTATTCGTGAATGCAGTCCATACTGGGATGGGATACACGAGCCAACGCAATACAATACGGTACAACTAAGCAAATATGTAGACATGATTTAAACACGGCTGGAAATTCACAACCGCAACCTACAGTGGGAATAAGAAGAGCAAAAGGGCACAGGTCTTAATTGCAATTGCATAAGGTCTCAATGGCATCAATTGCCTCCAGAGGACTCAATCATCCACTATCGACCATCATATACTAGAAGGTCAGTATATGGTTCAATTCGACTGTCCGGCGGCGGCCGAGTCTATCCGGACGGACAATGAGCGTCCGAGACCGACAGGGTTTATTTCGGACGGTCTTTTGAGTGTCCGACGCGGACCAGGTGTGTTTCGGACGATAAGTTTGTCCGAGCCGTCCGGGCCCTTTCCGGACAGTCGTCGGAAGCTTGAAAAAAATGCGGATGCCCAGAAATTACTGGATTGACGATAATAAGCTAGCAGCAAGATTGGTAGAAATTTGAGGCCGGCAGGGGAATTGGCTGGGATATAAGAGTGTTGGGGTGCTCTGATTGCTCAATTATAGAGAAGCTTTTGATATTTTGGATTTTGTTTTCGAATGTTGCGTAACCTTGGGAGAAGAAGCGAAATAATAAGACGAACGTTTATGAGTTCTAGTGTTAATTTAGAGAAACCTGTGCTGTTTCACGTGCGCGATACGGCACGAGTGGTTACTTTGAACCGGCCCAAGAAGTTGAATGCTTTGAACGAGGAGATGTGTGAGTCTATGTTTAGCACTTTGAATGAGTATGCCAAGAGCGATTGCGCGCAATTAGTGGTTTTGACATCTGCGAATCAGCCTAGATCGTTTTGTGCTGGCGGGGACGTTTCTGCGGTTGCTGATTACAACGTTAATGGCCGGGCAGCGGATTCGGCGAAGTTGTTCACCGCGGAGTATTCGCTTAATTTCCAAATGGCAACGTATTTGAAGCCTATCGTGGCGTTTATGGATGGGATCACGATGGGTGGAGGTGTAGGGTTGTCGATACACACGCCGTTCAGGGTTGCGACCGAACATACGAAGTGGGCTATGCCCGAGATGGACATTGGTCTGTTTCCAGACGTTGGCACGACGTTTGCGCTGCCCAGGGTGATTACTTTGGCTAATACGAACGGCCAAATGGCGTTGTATCTGGCTTTAACCGGCGACGTGGTCAGCGGTGAAGATGCCTATATGCTCGGGTTGGCGTCGCATTACGTCAAACACGAGGATTTGAGCGAGCTGGAGACGAGGTTGGCGGAGCTGAAGGCGATGGAAAATACAACCGCATCGGATGAATCGTTCTTTTCTATGGTCAATGGCGCAGTGGAGGAGTATTCCAGCCAGTTGCCCAAAGATTACAAGTTCATGTTTTCGAACGACCAGTTAAAGGTCATCGAGCGCTGCTTCGATATCGCAGAGAACAACTCGATCAAGCAAGTTTTGCAGAAACTTGACGAGGTGATCGCTAGTACTACGGATGTGAGTCCCGAGGCAAAACAGTTTGCTGTTGAGACCAAGACAAAGCTCTTGCAGAAATCTCCAACTTCTCTGTCGGTAGCTCTCCGCCTGTTGCAGGAAAACTCCAAGGACAACATCGAGTCTTCGTTGAAGAGGGACCTCTACACAGCAACAAACTTCTGTGCGGCGGCGCAAGATAAGGATTCGCCTGTCGAATTCTCACAGGCTGCCATCCACAAACTGATTAAAAAGCAAAAGACTCCTTATCCTTGGAAACAAACAATTGACGACATTTCTCCTTCAAAAATCACAGCTTTGGTCTCTCCCAAGCCCTCTATGCCCGTGTCGTTATGGAGAAATCTCGCTAACGTCACTTGGAAACAATATCCGCATCACTTGAAATATCAATTGCCTACGGAAACTGCTATAAGAAACTATATCCTGGGCCAGGACACCCAGAACAACGCCCTTTCCATCACAAGAAATGAAGTGATTTCCCATTTCACAAACTTCAACAAGACCTCTAGGGGCAAGATCGCGGTGGACAGGCTGTGTAAGATGGTCATCGAAAGAAAGTGCACGGTAGATGACACAGGCATAATTACTTGGAACGAATAAGGCTCTCATCTTACACAACTTGGCTTTATAGCTTCATAGCATGTAAATATTATACAGTTTTTCGCAAGGCGGGCTATTAAAGTAGTGTCAACTTGGGCCTTTAACCTTGATATAGACTAAAGATCACCGCATAAAGAGGTGGCAGAGGTCTCCAGCTTTATTGAATGATGGATGAGGAATATTGGAAGCAGCTAAACGTTCCTGCAGTTATTGCGAAAGACGAATGCCTTTACTGTTTTGAGACAGTGTATAACGAAACCCTAAGCGATGAAGCTACCTTACATAGTCTAGAGGTTTGCCTGTCGTGTTTCCAGGCCGTTTGCCAACGGCATCTACCAGTTCACATACGAGTTAGTGACAATAGTGATGAGACTGCCCATTCGAATTACCTTTCTATTGCTAAAGTAAGGAAAGCTGAGGATGAAAAAGATCAAATGGACCAATCCAATAAGAAGATCAAGCTCAATGTCGTGGAAAAATCTGAAGATGAATGCTTTGATAATAAGTGGTCTTTGCTGAGGTATGACTTGTCAACATCATCGCAAACTACTTTATGCTCCGACAAAGATTCTAATGTGCCTGAAATAATTAGTGAGAAGGTCAAACAGATCTTAGGGTCCAAATCTCAGGAGTTGGTGGACAAAACGTCGTCATGGGAACTTTCTATAAGCAGCTGTCCTCATACGAAGGATTTTAAACTTGCAGACAGCGAATCAAAAACAATTGCCGAGGCCTGTAATGAGTGTCATTTGGCACAGAACTTGTGGGTGTGTTTGCATTGTGGTAACGTCGGATGTGGTAGAGAACAAGTTGGTATCGAAGGTCATTCGCACGCGTTAAAGCATTTCGAAGCGAATCCATCGCATGCTTTGGCTGTTAAATTGGGCTCGTTAAGTCAATCGTCGGCTGATGTTTACTGCTATTCATGTAACGATGAGGTAAAATTCGATGACAATAATCAGTTGGGCCAAGCTCTCTTAAGGTTTGGTATCGATCTAGATAACAAGATGGCAAGCGAAAAGAGTCTTGTTGAACTGCAGGTGGAGCAAAATATGAATTGGGATTTCCGAATGGTAGATGCAAAAGGCCACGATTTGAAGAGATTGCCCGTAGGTGAAGAGTATGGCTGCGGTTTGATCAACTTAGGCAATTCTTGTTACCTCAACTCCGTTTTGCAGTGCTTACTCAACGGAGGGGTTAAGGATTACTCCTGGCATCAGGTCGGTCAAGATTTTCCATCAGACGTGCTCTATCCTGGCACCAACCTTAAATGCCAGCTAATCAAAATAAACAATGCTCTAGAGATCGAACCGGAGTTGTACGCCAATGGTATACGTCCTAGGAGTTTCAAAAAGTGTATCGGCCAGGGCCACGAGGAATTTAGCAGTGAGAGACAACAGGATGCGCTGGAATTCTTGACATATCTAATCGACAAGCTTGATCGGAAAATCTTTACAAAGGATGTCGACAATCCCAACAATCTGATGAAGTTTGTAATGCAGGATAGACTGCAGTGCGATAAGTGCAGAAAAGTTAGATACAGCAGTGAGCCATGTAAGGCAATACAAGTTCCTTTAAAAGAATCCGACAATCCAGATAACCCACAGGATCTCCGGGAAAGGCTACAGGCTTACTTTAGCGGCGAGACACTAGAGTTTAGATGTCCGGAATGCAAAGAGACAGGAACTGCAACTAGAATTCCCGGCTTCCAGACTTTCCCAGACACCTTGGTGATGAATCCTGTGCGGCTCAAGCTGGTGAACTGGACCCCCGTAAAGACCAATGACGATTTGGCGATACCAGGATTAAGCGATCTCTCTGACACGCTTGATCTTTCAAGCTTCCAGTCGCATGGCTTCAACCCTGAAACGGAAGTGATGCTTCATGACACAGACGAAGACCAAGCTGATGAGTTCGTGCCAAATCCGGCATGTGTCTCACAGCTCGTTGAAATGGGATTCACGCCAAACGCCATCGCGAAAGCTCTGCATGCATCGGGGAATATTGACACTGAACCGGCGATGAACTGGCTTTTCGAACACATGGACGACCCTGATCTAGACGTCCCGTTGAAACTATCCAAAAAAGCGGCACATCTTCCAAACCAAGTCGACCAAGAATCTCTCGACAACATGACCGCAATGGGCCTAGACCCCAAATTGTGTCGCAAAGCATTAATTCTCAATAACGGAGACGTGAACCGCAGCGTCGAATGGGTCTTCAGTCACATGGACGACGACGGCGAGTTACCAACAGAAACCACTTCAGAGACAAAGACCGAAATCCACGGTCACCGGACGCCAGCACCTTACAAATTAGTCGCGATAGTTTGCCACAAGGGTAACTCTGCCCATTCTGGCCACTACGTTGCATTCATCAGGAAATTAGTCGATCAAGAAGAGAAATGGGTATTGTACAACGACGAAAAGATCGTCGTCGCCGTGGAAGACAATTTTGAAGAGATGAGAAAGAACGGCTACCTGTACTTCTACTCGAGGGCCTAGATCTACTCACCACACTGGCTTTGATGCTCGATCAGATTTATTAAATATTTAATTATTTTATTTAATATGATCTATCATCAAGTGTCAGATTTGGGGCTTGTGACGCGACCTGAAATACAGTCCACGATTAGATGAAAGGACACTAACTCGAATATAATGACTGGATTGTTCACTCCGTGAAGGTCGCCAAGTGGATCTGATGCCCATGAGCCATTTGGATGGTGGCTACGAAAGAAACCTCGATATGTCGGTCGATGGTTTTATATACCAGGGAACACATGAGACTAGGGAAGAAGGTAATGAAACTTCGTCGTTAAAGCACCAAAATTTTAGTGGGAATGTGAATATTATGGCGATGAACTACGCCTTTCCGTCAGCAATAAACGGTACCGATTCGAATTTTTTGTTGTCTGGTTACAACAATGGTCCGTTGCAGAACAGACCGGATAATAGCACCGCTGGCGGTGCTGGGTTATATGCCAATTCTATGACGATGCCACGGGTGGTAGACTGGTCAGATGCTGGTGTGAGAAACGCGGGTACGATCGGCCGGACTGGTCCGGATGATAGCTCGAGTTTCAGTGGGCCGATAACGGCTTCTTCAGGGTTCACGTCGAAAAACTATGGAAGTAGCACTCTGGACAGCAGTTTTGATCGCTGTTTGGAATCTTCTGTCAGCAAGAGTAACGCAGGCGTTAATTATGCGGACGGTTTGCAAGTGGGTGAGGTTGGTGCAAATAATGAGTCAGTGAAGTCGCTGACGCTGAAGCTGCGGATCAAGGAAACGCAGAACGAGAGTTTGGAGAATGAGATTCAAAAATTACGAGGCTCATTTAATGAAGCTTTGAATTTTAAACAGTCCGAGCACAAGCACGAGAGGCAAAACTCGCATAAGGAAAAGGTCCCGCTGGAAGCTCCCAAGAACGTGGAGCAAGTTTTTAGAAAACTTTCCTCCACGCTACGCAGTAAGGATGAAGAGCTGGCAGAAACGAAAAATGCCTTGGAAAGTATTCTTACAGCTTTGGCATTGGATCCTTCAAACTCCGTGACAAAGTATGGTAGATACGATGCCGAGGCGCTCGCTCATAAGATGGTGACAAGGATCGAGATTCTGACTAAGGAAAACCAGGAAATGGCTAAGATGCTAGCGTATGGAAGGGCGAAGGAGATGCAAATTGAGCTGCAGCTGGCTCAGATGAAGAACAAGGAACTCAATGCAACAATCTCTAAATTGAAAGAACCTGAAAGCGCTAAAAAGGAATAAGCTGCAATAATACACTTTGCTTCGCCGATTGATATCAATTTGCTCCTCAACCCCATTACAGAAGATAATGTACAGCTTCGCTGAAGCATAAATAAATTTGCATTGCATACACACAGATCGTTAGGGACATATATTAATAACTCATCCCAAATCACTTTTCCTACACTATTTACCAAGAGCAGTCCTTCTTTTTCTCACACCGTCGGCCAACAGCTCCAAGACCTGTTCAGTAGATTCCCAACTAATACAGGCATCTGTGATGGAGCAACCGTACTTGAGGCCGGCACGGCCACCTTCGGGTGGCACATCTTGTCTGCCCTCGACCAAATTGGACTCGATCATGACACCGCAGATTCCATTTTCACCTGCTGCCAACTGATCGTGGATATTCTGGGCAACTTTTGGTTGGTTTCTGAAATCTTTATTACTGTTGCCGTGAGAACAGTCAATCATGATCCTTCTTTGGGTGTCTTTTTCGTCGATCAATTTGTGCTTTAACAATTGAGCCTTAGCTTCTTTGACACCTTCAGAATCGAAGTTGGTGCCGGTTTTACCACCTCTTAGAATGACAAAAGTGTCTTTGTTACCTTCAGTGCCGACGATAGCAGTGACACCAGGTTTAGTAACGGACAAAAAGTAGTGAGCATGAGCGGCCGATCTGATTGCATCAACAGCCACCTGGAGACCACCATCAGTACCATTTTTGAAGCCAATTGGGAAAGATAGACCGGAGGCTAATTCTCTATGCAATTGAGATTCAGTTGTTCTGGCACCGATAGCACCCAAGGAGAAACAATCACTCAGGAATTGCGGCGAGATAGTATCCAGCATTTCACCAGCGATAGGAAGTCTTTCCACTAACTTGGTGAACATTTCTCTCGAAATTCTCAGACCTTTATTAATTTGGAACGAATTATCGATGTCTGGATCATTAATCAAACCTTTCCAACCAACAGTCGTTCTTGGCTTCTCCAAGTAAGCTCTCATGATGATCAGCAGGTCTTTTGAGAGTTTCTTGGATACCTCGGCCAATCTGTCAGCATACTCGTACGCAGCCTTTGGATCATGAATCGAACATGGGCCAACAACGATCACCAAACGGTCATCCTTGCCGTTTAAAATATCACAAACGGCCTCTCTGGCATCAACAATGATCTTGTGGCCTTTTTCAGAAATTGGAAATTCATGTTGGAGCAAATCCGGTGGTGTCAATGGATCGTAACCTTTAATTCTCCAGTCTTCCAAGCGAGATCTATCACCAATGTGGTCGTTCTTGATGAACATTTTAAAGAAGTGATTTACGGTGATCTTCGGCCAGAATAACTGATAGACGATGATGACTCTTCATTTCGATATTTCATTTAACTATGCTATATGAGCTGACGACTCGCAAACTTTTCACTATTATTACCCGACCGGCGACAGAAATTCAAAGTGTCAAGAATTTGTGACGCTGACGCCAGCCAGAGCTTGACTTGTATAATTCACAGCTTTGCTGGTATGTAGTTTCGTTTATCGCAGTACCTTAATACATAGCAGATTTAATTATCCAACTATGTTACAGCATAAATCGATCAGACAGCAGCAGAGCAAAATGTTACATAGTGTTCCGCAGCAGCCTGTGCAGCCACAGCATCCAGGCTCTCGACGCACCGGAGCCTGTTGAACGTAAACCGGTTGTGGATGGTAGGCTGGTTGTTGATGAACGTGCATTCTTGCGGATCTGTATGAATCCGGGTACGTTACTCGGAAGATCTTGGAATCACTACAAGTCCCTATATATAAGAAATTTTACAGGTAAAACGCAAGAGATGTACGCTATAACATTTCCAGCGGTATTCAAGGCTATGGTAGTTTTGACAGATCTAGATTTCGTTGATTCGAAGCAATAGTATCTTATTGTTTGGTTCAGCCTTGTTTCAAAGCCGAGACGCCCTTTGCGGTGAGAATTTGCAAAAAAAGAGGTCCTACCCGGATTCGAACCGGGGTTGTTCGGATCAAAACCGAAAGTGATAACCACTACACTATAGAACCAGTAAATTTCTATGCTAGTTGGCCTTAATGTTAACTATCCCGAGTTACTAGCTGCAGGCAATCTCATCTGATGAAGGCGCTTCTCATTCAATTGTTGGAGGCTAGGAGCAATTAGCGAGCTAGTTGTATTCAATTATGGCTCTATATGCGTGAGCTAACAGAGCTAACCGTGGCGAAGAGTTCGGCTGTACGAACGGAGCGATATTCCTAGGCGAGTCTCATCTACCTAAAGGTTTAGTAGCGACCAAACTCGTCCATTGCACGCTGGAAACCCTGATCCCATTCCCACATATACTCACTATCACCTTTCCGCGAGATGTATTGTGCTCTGCGCTGTATAGTCAAGGCTTTCCATCTTCCTATCCGAGAGTTATCAAACTGAGCAAAAGCATTGATATCAGCCACAGCTCCTCTCAAGCCATCTTCGAATCTCCAATGTTCCATAGCATCGCCGCCTTTGTCTTTCCAGTAGGCAATATGTTGATTGATGATTTCTCTGATCCTGTTTTCGTCGATTGCTGGAGAACCTTTTGGCCTACGAGGAATTGCACACTTGCTGACCATAGGTACCAGTCCCCACTCACCGCCGTCGCCGTATTGGAATTGCAAAGTCCAAAAAAACCAGCCCCAACTAGCGACATTCGCAAAAATACTGGTCTGCACTTTTCCGAATTTCTGTACCCATTTCTCGCGGTCGCCGGAGGTCTTCTTCCAGGTTTCACCGTCCAGGACACAAGAAAACTCTCCAACAACAAAGTCTGCTTTGTCTCTCGGCCAGTTGATACTTCCGGGAAGGTCATTTATGATCTGACTTGCATTCTTAGCTTTATCATCTTCAGAAAAGCATCTGTAAACATGCGAATCTACCACTACATTGGCCGTAAGGTTTGTCTGTCCAAGCCAATCAGCCCACTGATCTGGCCACCAGCCATCGGAAATGACGATGGGCAGCCCCGGATCAATCTGGTTCAGTGCCGCTACAGCATGCGAGTAGTAGTTTTTCTGACCGTGAGCGCTGTTATCGAAGACCGCTTCGTTGACGATTTGCAACCCAATTACATTCTCGTAGTTGGCGCAAACATCGCGGCAGATGAATGGGAGTACGACATTGACCATCTTATCGATGTATTTGCCCTTATCGAAAAATGATGGAGCATTATTCCTGTACCCGCTGTGCATATCGGTATTAGCACCGCCAGGCAAGCCATGAACGTCAATAAGGACACCGATATTATATTCCCCAGCTTTATTGGTGAGATTCTTTAAAATATCCCATGGTTTTGCCCTGCTGTAAACTTCTCTTAAAGGCTCAAAAGGCAACCCGTCAAGAAGTTGCCCATTACCTACATGCCAATACCCGATCGGGATCCTGAAAGACGTGATACCCGTCTCCTTCAGCCAATTCCAATCAATCCTGCTTATGTAATCATCATAGTGTTTGGCCAGTTTACCAGCAGCCTCATCTACGGACGAACCATTCACTTGAGCGCTGACAGCATCAAACTCATTATCGCCGCCTTTATTAAATACAGACTCGAATATCCATTTTTCAAGTACAAAGCAACCTCCTAGGTTCACGCCATAGTTGTAGCGATTTCTGTAGATATCTTTCTTGCTTAAACCTCCAGTTTCAGGTATTGAGACCGACACTCCTTCGTTTTTGGGCTCGAGAGCCCCTTTAGCTTTCTCGAACTTTTGCTTAATTTTATCGAACATTGTACAAACCTGCAATATCCTACACTCGCCAGATCAACCTAGCAGCCAGAGGATTCTAACCTATAGATCAGTTCCTTAAGTACCTTAGGAAAGATTGCTCTTCCGTGGTAAGCGACCGTCCCTAAGCACCGTTGACAAGACTTGGCTGATCAAGGATGTCTCACTGAGCAGGACAATACGACCAAGTTGCTTCATTCCCTTATTAACATTGATCAAACTGCTTTCCCTTGGCACCTTACGCTTACTCTCACAAGGTTTGCTCTTGCAAAAATAATGAAGGATGCGAGGTTCGAACTCGCGCGGACAACCGTCCAACAGATCTTAAGTCTGCCGCCTTAGACCACTCGGCCAACCCTCCATAGTAATTTTTTGAATGAAAGGCTTCTTCGCGTTATATGTAGAGGAAAAAGGCTAGGCTTTTACTTCATGATATTGCAGTTTTAAGTATATTTTCCTTATCCCTCCTTTGTCTCCTTTTTGAGTAGAGATACGCTTTCGTTTTGGATATCATGCTCAATGAAGCACTAGCTCGTCACATTGGACTCGCTTCGGTAGCTGTTGCAAAGCAGGATCCTTGTGAGAATGTTACAATGTATAGGCTGCAACCCCTTCTACATATCTATAATATGCTTGATTCAATCTCTGTTCAAGTTCATTCCATCGGGCTTCTTGTATGAAGAAGAGAGTCAGAAGAGTTGGCAACTTCAAGTGTACAACGAACTGGAAAAGAGCGACAAGTGGATGCAAAGGCCTTCATTTTTGGACCAAAAGCCTCCACCTGGATATATACCAGGTATTGGAAGGGGAGCTACGGGCTTCTCAACGAGAGGTGATCAAGCAAAGAAAGTTAAGCTACCAAAACGACTGCGACCGGAGGAGAATGGATTTCAGCTCTCGAATCATGCCAGAGAAACGAATGAGGAGGCCTTGTCTAAGGAAGATGTGGAAGCAGAGGAGACTTTTGCTGCCATAGAGAGTAGATTGTCCTCGAGAAGGAAGAAAACCCATAGTGTAGGCGAAAACCTGGATAATCAGATACCCAAGCAGTTTGCTGATTTGAAACGGTCATTGGCAACAGTGAGTGAAGAGGAGTGGCTGAACCTCCCAGATGCCGGTGATTTGACTAGAAAGAACAAGAGAGAGCGGCTCCAAGACCAATTGAATAGGAAGGAATACGCTGCGCCCGATACGCTTATCAATAGAGGGGTCAATTTTACTAAACTGACAGAAGAACGTGAAAGACTACTAGGACGGCAGTTGGATAATAGCTTCGAAGGGGTCAGTTCAGATGCTTTAGCCGCCGGAAGCGATGTGGCAAGCTATTTAGGTGAGTTGGAAAGCTCCACAGCTAACAACTTGGTTAAGACAGACGATGCGGACGAAACTAAGCGAATGAGAATGGTTCTTTCATCCTATCGAAAGGCCGATCCGATGAGGGCAGAGGGCTGGATTGCTTCTGCAAGACTCGAAGAAAAAGCCTGTAAATTTCAAAAGGCCAAGAGCATAATGGAGGAGGCCTGCGCAGTTTGTCCTAAGAATGATGAAATATGGCTGGAAAGAATCCGACTGAATTCTTCAGACGTTTTTCTATGCAGAGGTCTGGTTGCCGATGGAATAAGATTCAACCCAAAATCTTTACCACTATGGACGAAAGCAATCGAACTGGAGAATGAATCTTTCAATAAGCGGAGGGTTGTAATGAAGGCGCTGCATGAACTTCCAACTAGTGAAAAACTGTGGAAGCAAATAGTTACGCTTGAAAGCGACACATTAGAACGTCAAAGGATTTTACGTCGGGCAGTAGAGCTTTTACCGACAAGTATTGATCTGTGGAATGAATTGATCCAGCAGCAGGCTTATACCGAAGCGAAGAAGTCGTTGAATACTGCAAGAAAACACCTCTCAACAAACTACCGCCTCTGGATTTTGGCTGTGCAAGTTGAGGAAAAAGGGAACGGGGAGGTTGCTACCGAACGATTGCAGAAGATTTTAGTAGATGGCATAAGCCAGCTGCAAAAAAGTCATAGCGATCCTGGTTTAGTAGAATGGTTAAACCATGCCCAGTCACTTGACGCCGATGGTGTATTTCCGAAGACTGCAATTGCTATTGTGAACGCAGCTCTAAGTATGGAAGATTTGAATCAGCCATCTGTCATGAAAAGGATTGATGAGATGAAGGCCTCTTTTCTCAAGGTAATTGCCTATCGTGTTCTGATAAACAAAAACCCAGAGAATCATAGCTTTTGGAGGTCGCTCAGAAACATCTGCCTCCAGCTGGGAAAGCAAGATTTATTGTATGGGGCTTACGAGGCCATTTTATTTCACCAAGAGCAAGATTATAAAACTCTAAAGCAAAACCCAACGCTGTCTCTCATCTATGCCAAGGAAGTCTGGAAATATGGAAAAGATGCTTCAAACGCACTAAACATTTTGCAAAGGTCCATTAACGTAGTTCCGAATTATTTGGATTTCTGGATAGCAAAATTGAAAGTACTTTGTTTCAGCTCGCGATTCGAGGAGGCCAAGGAAACGTTTCGTTGCGCATTTCAATCTCTGACCACGGCTGAAGTACCGCACCTAGAAAGGCTCTATTTGAAGTATGTCAGTTTTCTGCGGTTTCAGAACCAATACCAAGAGGCCATTGATTTCTTGGAGCAGGAATGCCTTGAGAAATTTCCCGAGTGCCACAAATTTTATATTCAAAAGGGTCAAATTTACCAGGACATGGGCCAACTGAGCAAGATGCGAGAAACTTATTCATTGGCCACCAAAAAACTACCAAAATGTCCCATTTTATGGATAGCATTAGCGAGGGCAGACGAAACAGCCTTCAAAAATGCCCCGAAAGCTAGGTCCGAGCTGGACATAGCGCTTTTGAAGAATCCAGACGATGAAGCCCTATATCTTGCTAAAATTGAAATGGAATGCAGACAAGGATTTCTCGATCAGGCGAGACTACTAGTACTGCAAGCACTGCAAAAGTTCCCGCAGAGTGCAGAAATATGGGCCGCAAACATCAGACTCATACCTTCGAAAAAGGCGTCCACAAAGAAAACCGTCTTCCAAGATGCACTGCGCAGTACGAAAAACAGTTGCCAAGTTCTGACTGAAATCGGATCGAGCTTTTTCCGCGATGCTCAATATTCGACCGCAATAAAGTGGTTTGAAAGGGCTACAAACAGCAACCCGAAGTTCGGTGATGCCTGGGTGTGGCTTGCCAGGTGCCATAACAAGGTAGAGAATGACGTGAAACCAATTTACGAACAAGTTGAAGAGCATGAACCCGTATACGGACCGTTATGGATCTCTATAACCAAAGATATGCGATACCAGTACAAGAGGCCATCGGCAGTTTTACACATACTACTAAGTGACGAGTCAGCAAGCAAATGAACCCACTCATAACTGAAAGAATGCCCATTTCATACCAAAATTCCTTCAATCCAGATCCATTATTGAAGATCCGTATAGGTCACGTGGCCATAGATTTGCGAGGTGAAAAGTTTTCCTGGGGAATTTCAAGAGATAGCTTAGTATGGCAACTGAACTGCGAATTTGGTCGAATCATCAAGGAGTTGAATCATCGCAACGCTTGCGGCGGCTGGTACTCGGATCTGCATTGTTCCTTTCATATTGATAAAAAATCTCAGCTTTTTTGACGGATTTTTCCGCTAATGTTCTCTAGACCTGGCCCTAGGATAGACGAAATCGACAAAGAGATTGACTCTGCTTTTGCGTCGCCTAATAGTCTATCTCCCTTTCCCAGTGACAGTAGTTCACACGCATCTTTTCTACGTGCAGAAAAGCTCTTTGCCAATAAGAACAGTGGACCACTTGGGTCTTTCTCGTATCCAAATGGTGGCTCTGGGTTTGAGCACTATGCTTCAATGACTTCACCAGCTACTTCGAATGAGAAAGTTGCTGAAGATGACAGCACTGTGAATGCCGTCTCGATGCCTCCAACATCCGTTACTTCGACTGTGAAGGATTCGAGCGGAAATGTGAAGCGAAAGTATTCAAGAAACGGTTGTACGGAGTGCAAAAGGAGGCGAATAAAGTGTGATGAAACGAAACCTACGTGCTGGCAATGTGCAAGGCTTAGTCGTGAATGTGTGTATGTGTTAAATTTGAAGAACAAGAAGAGGAAGAATAGGGAAAGCCGATCAAAAACCAGTGAAAAGGAGGCAATCATTAAGCAAAATTTAAGAACGCTGGCCACCCCAAAGGATAATGTTGAAGATATGCAGTTGCTCGAACTGCCGAATGTGATACCTGCAGGCCATATGGACGGATATGATGCAAATTTGCTGATACAGAACCTGAATGACATTGTTAGTATGAAGTTAAATGATTCTCTGCTGGATAATGCAGATTTGAAAAACTTAGAACTACCGAATTGGGACATCCCAGAGCTAATGCCCAGCTCTAGGTCTTCAGCGAGCTCGTTACCCATATCGTTCCTTGTGCACAATGTTATCACTTTTAATACCAAATTGAGCTCTTTCAAATTGGGGGGTGTTCATGATGATTATTTGGGGGTTTTCTTTAACGACTGTTTGGACTCCATTGCTCCATTCTTCCAAGGTCAAGAAAACCCGCTGAGAGATATCATATTGTCATTTGCGCGCAATGAATCCTATCTCCTGTCAGCCACCTTGGCAGTGGGGGCTTCAATAGCGTACCGAAAATCAAACAGTTTGGACGATGAAAAAAATTACTGCGGATATCTGTCCCATTGTTTAAGCCTTCTAGGTGAGCAGTTTCAAAACGAGTCCAACGTCCTGAATAAAATCGAACCGATAACTCTGACCGTTATAATGCTCGCATGGGATTGTATAAACACCATGAATTCTCAATGGAGGTCCCATTTGAAGGGTGTCACGGATCTTTTCAAGAAGATCAACTCGGCTAACTCATCTAAAGTAATGAATGTTGCAAAGTGTTGGTTCAAGGTAATGGAAACCTTTGCCAGCATAAGTACTGTTTTGGGTGGGTCTGTCACAGACGATGATGACCTCGATCTTATCTTCAATCCTTTCGATTACCAATATGTTGATTCATTGAGGTTTCTCAATATCATGACTCCCTTGAACAAGTTCAATCTGTTGAGAGGGCATCAGGAAGACTTTGATCTTGTTATCAAGGAAGTGATTAAAGCGTTAACGTCCATCAGAAAATCAGAGAAATACTATCGCACCAAAGAGGAAGATATTTTTATTAAAAACCTCGACTATCTTCTATGGTCTCCGCAGACCGATCCAGACAAATCCTCTGAACCAGTAAGCTATTTCAACACACAAAAGATATTGGTGCAGATAGATCAACAACTGGATTATCAATTCATTGACAAATCCGGTATAATTCCGCCCGATAGTCAGTCGCACCCAAATAATAGCAACATGCAGGACAACGCTATCGATTTGGTAACTTTAAAGAGTGGAGAGACAATTGCGATTAGCTGGTACGATATTTCGCATCAGACACAAGTACTTTCCTTTCTGCTAATCGTCCTGCTAAAATTGCTGGGTATACCGAAGGAATCCATCACCATCCAACAAGTGGTAAAGAAAATACTTGGTTTTTTCAAATTTCTTGATAGCGATTCTCCGCCAGCAAATCCAAGAACGTGCTATAGCAACTTCGCCGTCCTGATTGCTGGCCTAAATGCTATGGACGAAGAAACCAGGAATATTGTTAGAAGCTATTATAAACTAAATGGTGGGAAATTTCAAAGATTAACAGAGCATAATCTCAATAGGCTTGAAAAGGTCTGGTACGGGAAGGACAGCAAGTATAGAATGTCGGACCAAGATGTCTTGACATGGTAGGACTACGATAGAACTGGTATTATTTCTATTACTAGTTACTGGCTTAAAAGTTCATGTAATATTAAATGATGAATAATCTGTATAGAGAGCTTTGGAAGGTGAAAATAATCATTAAGCTCAGGTACAAATCAACAGAATAAAATGAATTTCAAGAGTGGAACGACTGACTAGAATGTTATGGTTCATTAGAGACGAGTGAACAGTGCCATCTCATATTGGTGGTATCGTTAATCATTTTGTTCGGTCATAAGAACTAAAATTTGATTCAATGACGTGGTGAGTTAAGACTCAAATGAGTTTGGTGAGTGCCGGTGTTGCTTATTTGCTGGAACTCTTAGCTTTCTTTGGAACTGGTTTTGGGCTAGAAACAGCGGTCTCGCCAGAATTTCTAGCGGACGCAATGCTGTTCATCGTCTTTTCGCTTGGCAATGGATGGAAAGAGGCTTGGTTGTGACCGTAACCCAATCTGTCAAGGCCAATGTAACCGGCAATTGGTACGAATAGGCATGGAACGACACCAAGTAGCAGGACGTCCAAGATACCATAGAAAACAGCTTCGGAGTTTGGCTGGATGACGTTACCACCTTCAGAGAGACCAAAACAGATTGGGTAAATGGCCCATAGGAACATGATTACACCATAGAAATAGGTGAAGACTCTGAAGACATCGGAACCGATGTTTTTGACCAAATTTCTAGTGGTTGTCATGACACTGATGCTGCAAACGATACCGGCAGCGATAGCAAGCGTATAGTAACCCCATTTGTAAGTCGATTTCACCACAGCGGCAATCAGCAGCGAGACGACCCAAGTTTCAGCCAACCCGACGTTAAAAGCAATCTGCCACAATGGAGTGCTACCAAGCAACGAAGCCTGAACGATGGGCCATGGCCAAGCCATGAACCAACCGATGTACCTGGAGTAGAACACCTGCCTATAACCTGGATGCTCCTTTTGAGTGGAAGTGCGGACATGGTTGTACTTGGCCTTCACTGGAATCCAACCCAAATCGGATGCAAGGGTAAAGTAGTTGATGGCCATGAAGATGACCGGTGCGATAGCAGTGTAGTAGAACAATCTCTCGTTAGGAGCCTTTCTGAACATCATACAGATGACAACAATCGCCATGGTAAGGAAGATACAAAACGCTGCCCATAACCAATCGGAACCACGAGTGGTCAGATGGAAATCAGCACCGTTTGGTGGATTAATAGTAATGGCTTCGTTACCGCCTCTTTTCAATAACTCAATAAAATCTGACATTTCCTCTTAATATGGAAACAGTTGCTATTAGGTATTACAATTACTGATGGATATTAGCTATATCAATTCCTACTGATGATTATGCTTCGAACAAGACTGCAAACCCTACAGCAAGAGGGGAGTTAACACCAGTATTTATACTTTAGAATTGGCAACCGCTTGAGAGAGTTTTGAACTATCCCGACCATTCGTTCCTTCCAGGATCTCCGATCCCTAGCTGATTACGTTAGTCGAATCCTCAGCTCATCAACCCCATTGAAGGGATTTAGTCCCTCCTACTAGCCGGTGACTTAGATCGATGCCTTTACTCAATTCGGATATCTAAGCTTCAAGGGTATCCAACTAGCATCCACTCAGACCCCAGTACGGACATTGAGCGACTAACCGCTACTACGACAAGACAAGACGCTTCCCCTTTGGACGGATTCCTTTGTTGTGATATTTCCCACAACCACCATTAGTCAAACAGAACTGTAAATTATTCAAATTCCCTCAGCAGCTCCGTCCCCAGTTTAATTAGCTGTTTCTGGCATAGTTGGCAACACATCTACAAAACAGGTTGCCTCCGTCGAATGCCTGCACGGCGGGAACCTCTGCCATATTCGATAAAATGACTCGGCACCAAGACGCTTTATGCGATGTCCAAGATTTAATGAGCTACGTGTTGCACCTATTGTCTGCTTGCATACAGTTCCCATTACCGGTAACGGTATACCAAGTGGCATCGAGGATATATCCGTGAATTCCTGCGATGCAGCACCGACGACACAATTCGGGAGTCTGACCACCGATGCGCTATTTTTTTATTCAGTTTTCATGAGAATTACAGAGGTTTTACCAAGAGTGCCAGGAGATCCTCGATATTCTGATCTACCTAATGGCAAGGAACAGCGGGTCCTGAAGATACCAGGCCAATGGCAACTGGTCCTGGCGAACTCTTTTGCAAGAGACCCTCGCTGACACCTTGAAGCGACAGTAAAAAAAAAAAAAAAAAGACTAAAAGAGACTGGCACAGGGACTGGCAGAGGATCAGTGGTATGCCCTACGTGGTCAATGGGTTGTTGCAATTATTCCAGGTGTATGGTTATGTCTGGTTAAGAGCTGGCGTAATTTTTCAGGGTAAGCTGGAGTGAAAAGTTATAGGAATGGTTAGGGATGGACGCAGTGAATGAGGACTGTGTATAGGTGAAGTGGCGAGTAGAGATGTGTGAGGTTGTGGAAGCTGATTTTAGGCGAATTAAGCCGTATTACCATGTACCAGATGCAAGACTTTCTGAAGGGATCACATATGTGAACGAGACAAAGACGTTGCTGTGGGTAGATATCTACAAGGGCGAAGTGCACAAGGTGGAACATATACGGAATCCCGAGACGTCGCACGACTATATTGAAATTGGGCTGGATAACTACCGGGCTAATGCAGCTATCAAGTATCCGTATCCGGACGCTGCCAAGGAATCTATCGGTGCGGTGTTCCCATTGGTCGACGAGGAAGAAAGTGATTGTGTCAATAGAGTGCTGTTTGCAAGCAAGTATGGGATCGGGAAGGCCAGTTTTGCCAGTAAGGAGTGGGAATACATAGCTCTCTACCGGGACTGTCCTGAGCTGGCCGAGGACAGGGCGCTGCGTCTGAGATCTAACGACGGGAACGTGTCGCCCTGCGGCAGGTACCTGTACGTTGGGCTCATGAACGATTTCGACCAGCCGCTCAAGGACGAGGGATGTCTGGTGCGTGTTCATCTGCCCGACAAGCATGTCGAGATGGTATGGGACCGCGTTAAGATCCCCAATGCGATCCATTGGGACGACACAGGAACCATGTATTTCACCGAGTCCCTAGAGTACACCATTTGGCAGTACAACGAAAAGACAAAGGAGAAAAGACCCTTGATCAACGTCAAAAACGCCAATAACCGGTCCTTCGAGTCACCAGAGCCCGACGGAAGCGCCCTCGATCTTCTCAACCACCGGCTCTACGTCTGCGTCTTTAGCACAGCGAAAATCCAAGAATTCTCGCTAAAGAACGGCTCATTGATCAAAGAGTACCTGCTCCCCCCATCTACGCCCCGGCTCACCAGCTGTGCCATCGCAGGCAACGACCTGTATGTCACTACAGCCAACGAGGACGTCCAGCGCGGTCCACAGGCCTGCAACGACCGTCGCGGAGGATCTATCTACAAGTTACCCAACGTGGTTCAAGTCGCGACGCCCTCTTTTACGCTCGAGTTCGTTTCGTCCAAGAGACAGCCGATCTTTACTGACTAACAATTGCTAATCAACCCGGCGTGGGCACTCTAAACGTTCAAGATCCAATAATGTCAGTAAACGTCAAATATTAGTATTTTTTACGTAATTTTTTTCTAATCTCGAGGAAGGTGAAGATTAGTTAACAATGCACCCCCTCTTGGACGATTTTTCATGTCTTCGAGGGCTAGTTGATCATATAAAGGCTCTAGTAATCGGTAGTTTTGGTTGTGGGACTCAATTGATTGTAGAGGGATATCAGCAATAGCTATCAATCAAACTTAAATATACTGAACAATGGCTCCAAAAGTCGCTATCATCATTTACACCCTTTATGGACACACTGCTATTCTAGCTGAGGCTGAGAAGAAGGGTGTTGAAGCTGCTGGTGGTACTGCTGATATTTTCCAAGTTCCAGAGACTTTGTCTTCCGATGTTGTGAAGGCTCTTGGTGGTCAGCCAAAGCCAGACTATCCATTGGCTACCAGAGAGACCCTACAGGAGTACGACTGCTACCTGTTCGGTATTCCAACCAGATTCGGTAACATGCCAGCGCAATGGAAGGCTTTCTGGGACGCTACCGGCGGATTGTGGGCTAAGGGAGCCCTACACGGTAAAGTGGCTGGTATTTTCGTGTCTACCGGTGTCGGTGGTGGTAACGAGGCTACTATCATGAACTCTCTTTCTACCCTGGCTCACCACGGTATTATCTACGTGCCATTGGGTTACAAGAACGCCTTTGCCGAGTTGAGCAACCTTACCGAGGTCCACGGTGGTTCCCCATGGGGTGCAGGCGCCTTGGCGGCTTCTGACGGCTCCAGATCGCCATCTGAGCTGGAATTGAAGATCCACGAGATCCAAGGTAAGAGTTTCTACGAGACTGTGCAGAAGTTCTGAGTGTCGATTATGTACAAGTAATAGCTAATTTAACCTATTTTCCACCGCTCCCATCGTTGCTGTAGACAAACATCTCGTTGATGGGTCTCACTCCATCCTTGTGCATCTGCGATTCGGCACATTCTCGCAGTTCTACCAGCAGACCCAGACAGTTTTCGTTGATGGTTCGTGAAGCCATGTTATCCTTGATGCAAGTCTCATACTGCTTCATTACGTCCTTGCAGTTGGTCATCACCTTCTGTACTGAGGGTACCTTGGCATGAATGCACTTCGAGAGGTCGTTCCTTCTGTATGAGCATTGGGAAGGGTCGTCGTGGTTGTTAGAGATACACTTGTGGTATTGCATAAACTCTTGCGGGCAATGTTTGGCCACATCCTCCATAATCAATTGGTCTAGAAAGTTGGACATCCTGGCAGCTGGTCTCGCGGTCGTTCGCTATTAAGATAGATTCTTTGTCAGTTGGTTCTTATAAGAACAGTTGTTAAAATCAAACCTAATGAATGATATCTTAACACGCTACAAGTTGGGCGATGTCGACGGCTCAGCATTGGTGAGAAGCGGTCGACAGTTAGAGTTTGCCAAGATTTTGGAATACGATGCTCCTAGGTGCTATACGCATTCCAAGCAGAAAAGAGTTACCACTGGTGTTACTTGTCTTGATCTCGATTCTGGGGGCAGGCTGCTGCTGAGCTGCGGTGACGACGGCTCTGTGTCGCTATGGTCGCTTGACGAACGGTTGAGTCGGTCGGATGGCCGCTTGTACAGCAAGAGAATCAGCTATGAGGCTAGAAACCGGGATTCGGATACCGTATTGACATCTCCTGCCAAGAGAATCAAGACATCTTCACAGGAGCCACGAATGGTACATGATTTTGAAACTAGGCAGAACAAGTTCCGGATGTATCGACAGTCTTCGGCTCCAGTGACAGACGCATTCCAGAGCGTGGCGATTGAGCCCTCAGGCCAGACACAGGGTCATCATTATGCTATCACATCTGCTAAATGGTACGCTCTCGACAGCGGCATGTTCTTCACCGGTTCTAACGACTGCAAAGTAAAAATCTGGGACACTGAAGCGTTTGAAGTTGTCCAGGAGATCGATCTGGGACACCGAATAAACCAGCTCGACACGGGCACGGATGGCACTTACGTCATTGCGGCCACGGAAGACACCTATCCGAGGTTGCTCGATCTGCGAACCGTCGTGAGCTCCGGTATCACAAACTTATCCCACGGCAAGATGAACAGCGAGATCCTCTGTTGCAAGACCAACCCACGCAAACCGCACATCGTCAGCACGGGCAGCTCCCAGGGGAAAGTGCAGCTGTGGGATCTGAGAATGGCCAACCGACAGCTCCGGGCGCTGAGCCAGCCGAGCTCGGACCTCGCGCATTCCAAGAGCTGCAACGACATGTGCTGGGACGAAACGGGCACCACCCTGGCCACCACGGGCACCGACGGCAAATGCTACGTGTGGTCTCCGTTCAGTCCCAAACTGCCCGCGCCGGTCCAGATCGGGCCGGTAGATCTCATGCGAAACAGATACCGCAAGAGAACCTCGCAAAGACTGCTCAGAATGGACAAATTCATAATACATAACACAGACTACGGAGACATCCAGATATTCGAGACCGATCACGGCAAACTATGGAACAAGCTCGACCTACCGACGTCATTTTCCAACGTCAAGAGCCCGCCTACCAAGAAACTCGCGTCTTTTTTCACAGGAATGGCGATCCAGCCAAACATGACAAGCTCTACGGGCATCAGACTATATCTGGGAACCAACGCACCCAGCTCAGACCACGGAAACGGTTGCATCTACGAATATCTGCCCTCCAATATATAGTACGGCGTTAGCATATATAAGAGGTTACCCGGCTACAATAGCAGGCGCCGTTACCCGGCCAGTATTTCTCTAATAGCTCCACAGCTTATTTGGCGGCGTGCTGGAATCTGGGAACATGAACCCCTGTGGTACGCTAGGAGTATTGAGAAGCTAAGTGATACGACAGAGTTGTTGGCGTTCTGAGCAGATCTTTCGATCAGTAGGACAGGTTAATCAGTGGCACCCTTTGTTCTGTGGAGTTTGGTCTACTAGCCTTTGTTTCTGACGTCTAGGCTTCAGATTGTCGGTTGTTTGCGGTGTTTCCTCCATACGAAAAGCCAAGAATTGGGTACGATCAGCTGTTGAAGCAGTTTTCCCTGGGTGAAAACCGGTTACCAGAGTGTTAGACGTTCAGGCGGTGATTGCCGGCAGATACTGAGACAGGGTAGTACAAACTTGGAGGTGCTGAAGGTAGCATGGGGAGCGAGTCGGCAGATCATGATTGGCCACAGTTGGAGAGGCAGAAGTCGAGTAGTGCGCCCACGACGCCGATTTTTAATGGAGGGAATGATAGGATAAGTTATGGAGATGATGATATGGGGCCATCGGTTTCGATGGCGGTTCAGGCGGATGACGATGAGAGTTTTAAGAGAAACACTTTTAATTTGAAAAGAACGAGATCGATGGGGTATTTTGATGACTATATTGATCCCACAAAGAAGCTGTTGGGGAAATCAACTTCCAAAGAGGGCGGTGTAAGCGAGGAGCGGGGGGATTTTGAAGGTTCGGAGGGCTCTGACGATTACGACGACGACTACAATACTGACAGTGATAGTGGTAGTGGTAGTTATAGCGATAATGACGATAATGACAATTTTGCAAACGATGAAGAAGAAATTGAGCGGCGACCTCGCGGTCTGTCACCTTCTGTATCACCGCCGCCGGCTGATACCGAAACACTTCTTCTACCACAGGATGACAATGATGTAATGAGAGAACCTGAAAGACATGTGGATTATCTATCGCATAATTGGAATGAGTGGGACATTTCAAAGTCGTGGAAGTATATCATCTTGAAGAAAAAGAAGCGGGCCGAAGATTTAGTCAACGCAGCTCGTTTGGAGAACGCTTCCTGGAGGACATGGGCAAAAGCAAGAAATAATTTGAAAACTGTGTTACCAGAGATTGTGAATTGGTCGAAGGATTCCGACGTTACCTGGTTGTATGGTCCGATTGTTCGTGATCGGGACGATGATGATGCCAGTGATGTTGAAAGAGGTTATGGCTCAGATGATGAAAACTCTAAGAGAATAGCTGCACCAACCAAGGTTGTAATGAAGAAAACACCAAATTCGCCAACTCCCAAACCGATCCTAAAGAAGAGAACTGTTTCGGAGATTTTAGCGGAAAACTCACAATGGAAGCTCAATGAGGTAAAGAAACTGATCAACGAAATGAAACATGCGTCCGTTGTGATGGATCCTTATGGAGGTGTTAAGGCTTCAAAAGATGAATACGACGATTACGATGCCTTGGCGGCCAAAGTGAATGCTCAATATTACCGCAGTGATCAAGCACACGGTTTGCAGCCTAAAGATTCTAACCCATCTAAAAGAGTGTCTGACCTGATATCCAGAAAATTTGGTTCGAGTAACCGATATAGCCAACGCGCACAATCTAGGCATACTGGGCACGAAGAAAGCAAGTCCGATGAGGATGGTCAACCTTCAAGTGAGCACATCGAAAGCTCATACACATTTTTGAAATCGAACTTCAAGACTGAGAAATCAACCAAAACCAAACATATACATTTTAACGATAGAGTTGAACAGTGCATGGCGTTAGCCACCCCCGCGTCTGATAGTGAATACACCGATGATGAAAATGGAACTTATTTTACAAGATCAATCAGAAAAGAAGCTAGTTCAAAAAACGAGGATGCATTACAATCCGCTGCAAGTAGTGGCTCATCATCTTCCGAGGATGAGAGTGATGAAGATGAGGACAATGCAGGGTTATTCATTAACCCAACCATATCTCGAAGAACGGAGTCCAATAGTCACTACACAGATAGTTCTTCTCAAAACTCATCGGTACAGAGGTTACCTCTGAACCCGATTATTAAACTACTGCCGGCGACAACTTTAAACTATGGTTCTGATGAGGAGGACCGAGATAACGAGGAATACAATGGCTACGGTAATGCAGTCTCTCACAATGTGAATACCTACAGAGGTTATGACTACATGTATGATTACAACTCTGTGTATACCGGTGATACTTCCAGTTTTCTTCCGGTGGAAGGTTGCGATGTGGTAGACGTTCCTGATGGTATTGACCTTCATGCAGCTATGGCTGCCGACAGCGCATCAAAGTATGAAATGGGTCCAGCAGTTTCGTCGAGCAATCAGGAGCCCAGCCGACATAGTAAGCAATTAGGAACCCATAGCCTCTTTTACGATTCATCGCAGAGCAGTGATTCCGATAGCGAAGAACAGTTCATTGAAGACTCACAATGCCAAAGCAGTGACGAGGACGAGGACGGCTTGTCGCTGAAAAGAACTGTCTCTTTCGGGAAGAACGGAAAGACAAACTCGCTTAGAGACTTGACAAACCCTACTTCTAGTGCACCGTTCCAGCCTGTCAAAACGCGCAGCTTTATCACTGGTAAAGCTATGAACGCAATTGATAAAAATCAGGAAAGGTCTACCGCACAAGAGCATACTGTTAATGGGAAAAAAGGAATTAGGCCCCGCTACTTGAAGCGCAACTCTTCATCATCAAGCTTTATATTCAACTCGGATAGCGATGAAGATAGTGAAGATGATGAAGATGGATCCGATTTAGCCATTCCTGTTGAGGAGAGGGCTCCGATAAAGTCCAGTAAACCGGATGAAACGGATGAAAACGCTGTCGACTGTCAAAAATCTTTCTTCTCGAATTCCAGACAGGCAAAACCTGTTCCGCCGCAAAGTAGTGTAGTATCCTCGGACCCTAGGGCCTTCACGTCATCAGTACCATCCCAAGTGTCGGATATGTCCAAGAGCCTACGACTGAAGAATTCATCGTCGCACGCAGAAGTTAGAGCCAGCGATGTGGCTATCTCTGGCAGCTTTTCGCCGAGGTCCGATTCTGTTAAATCGGTGGTCTCTAACCAGGGAATCGTCAATAAAACATCGCCTAATGAGTTACGCGAAATGAACGAACATCTGAAAGCATATCACTTGGATGACCAAAACGAGACATCTGACGATGATGCCAATGAAAGCATTCAAAAAATGATGCTCAATGCACGCGAGCTTGCACAAAAGTACTTGCATTCGTGGAAAAAACCAGACGCTAAACAGGACGACTCGAAAGCGGGTTCAATCGGTACATGAAACGCTAAGAACAAGCGTCTAACGATTATCCGGCTGATGTATTATACAGAATAGACAATCGATCAGACCTACTCATGAGACGAAATGGACCTCCGTGTTTGCTAGCGCTAGGGTTGCCAGGACACGACTTTCCGAAAACTGCGGGCATTCAGCTGTTGTAGCTCGGCCCGAAACCAGCCAGAGCTAGTCCATTCCTTAGTTCCTGTATGACGACTTCAGAAAATGAGTTCGAGCGGTTAACATAGCTAACTACAATTGGTGTGTTGTAGTTTGCTGTACATATGAAACTAAATATTAAAAGCTGTTGGAAGCTAGCTTCCCTCACTCAGATCAGACAATGGTTTGAGCTGTAGAATTGATTAAACAATCACGTCCTAGCTCCCAGAAGTGATGAACTGAGCACTTCCGATGCGTTACGTTTGAGAACCAATCGTACTGAAAGAAGCGCTATCTAGCCTATATACAGGTAAGAATCTCCAGTAGTCTGCGAGAATCACATCTACTAGTTGCTTGACTTGTACAGATATTATGCCAGAGCTTAAAGCCATCCAATGGGCTTGACAGCTTCTTCTGGGCTCTTTATAGAATGATCCATCCAGTGTCTGTTCGGGCTCGGCTTGGCAAAGGGTGCTAGCTATTGAACCTTCAATGAAAGAGAGACTTCAATGGCTGGGAAGAGAAGGAACCGAAGTCGATATTTGCTGGTAGCTAACGATCTGGCACTGTTGAGGGCGTATAATGTCGAAAGTGGAGGATGAAAGTCAAACAAGGAAGAAATTGGCTCCCGAAGACATCGTCACTGATATTAATGAACCGGCGCCCAAGATAATTGTAGCAGAATCAAGCGAGAAAAATGGCACAAGTCCGTCAGTAGATGATTCCACTTCACTGAACGACGATTTGGTCAGCGTTTCAGGATCCAATGCTAGACCTTTGGACTCATCTCGTATGAGTCTAGATTCCTATTCGATAAGACGAAGTTTCGATTCCTCTGTGATGGGACGTCACAGCAGATCGTTTGGCTTCGACAAGGAGAATCACAGCGGTTCTATGGAGTACTCGCCGTTGGGTAATAATTCTATCTACGAAATTGTCATGAATACTAGGCGGAAAGACTGGTTAGCGTATCCAACAGTTAATGATATTCCTCCCGTATCGCTGAGCAAACCTGTGATTGAAGATGCTTGGAAGAAAGCAGTTAAGCAGTATATTGGGGAAGTGAAGTACGAGAGCAGTATATTTGAAAGTACTAGTAATCTAAGAAGTATGACACGAATGGAACAACTGAGACAGCTTGAGAAATACGATACATCGAATCCAGAGGTTTCTACGGATGAGAGTGTGACTGAAACCGCTGAAAGTGCAAGGGCACTCGATGAAGTGCCTTCCTTTTATTTTGAGAAGGATTTCCAGTTGGATAATCCTCGAACTTTCCATCGCGTTTTGAAAGGAATAGACTTGCAGTTAAGCAGACTGACCCTCAGCGACCAGGCCAGTAGGGACGAAGCTCACTTTGAGCTGAAGGATCGACTCAATTACTACTTAGACACCGTGGAGAATCTGCTAGTTGGGGAGATCTCTAAATCATCGCACAAGTTTTTCCATGCATTGGCAGATGTCGATCAGATACAGCAGAGGGCTGAAAGCACGGTTGCAGAGCTGGATAAACTCACGGAAGCAGTCGAAACTGCAGACAGGGAGAAGATAAGGAAGAGAATAGACAGCCTCCAGAAGGTTTTCAAGAGAAAAAATGTGCAGAAACTAGAACAGGGATTATTACAAGTAAAACAGGTCCTCACCAGGTCGCAAGAATGCAAAGAGCTGTATGACAAAGGTGACCTTGAGCAGTGCCTGGATCTCATAGGTTCCGTGGACTGTCTTATCAAGGGTGACGACTCTCATGACCAAAGTGTGCAGCGCTGGGTCTCCGATTGGCCCTATAAGCTGGTGGATCTGAAATCTGTGCCCGCATTGACAGAGACAAGAGAATTTCTGACAAATTTAATGATAGAGATTGGAGGAAAATTCTCCCTGCAGCTATGTGAGATACTATTGAAAGACGTTGAAACATATTGTGAATCAGTAAGTGCGAGTGAAACTTTGGAGAGATTTCAGAATGCTTCTAGCTCGAGGAAGTTCCTTGAAATGGATCCAGAGGTCATCTCAGCTGTTAAAGACCTAATACACCAACTTCGCAGGTGTGAAGAACTTGCAAGTTCTCTCGAATTGTATCGAGAGAAATGCGTTACAGAGGTGAAAGGCATCATCAAAAAACATTTACCACAAATGCATTCAACTTCACCCGTGGAGCAACAGGATGCTGGGGAGCATCCTCTATCGCAGCAGTCCGTTAGCAGCGGTTCCAGGCTGTCGCGCCTAATCAGGGAGCAGACACCCGCTGAGTTCCAAGAGATGCTTGTAACTATCTTTACACGATCCAGTGAGGCATTGAGAAGATTTTCCAGACATCAAAAGTTACTGCTTGACTTATCTCTGAGCGAAATAACATCTACGCCGGCCAGTCAGGAAAATGACAACCAGCAGAACATGATCATTCAATTGGACATTCGCTCGGGCATAAACGAGACTATCAAAATCCTGCAGTTGCGTATGGGCAAAATTATCGCTGTAAGACGTGAATTAACTGCCACTCTAAGATTTGATCATTTTCTCAAACTATACACCATATGCGTGCTGTTCATCCAGGAATGCGAGGCTGTGAGCGGTGAATTTCTGACCAAATACTTTAGCGATGTGCTGGCAGCCCAGATGAAGAACTACATATCCGCCCAGGGTGCACGAAACATGCGCACCATACAAACCAAGATAGACGCGGAAAGATGGATCCCCTTCATAGTCGATCGACGCGTGCAGAAGGACGTCAACGACATAGTCTGCAGCGTGGATCTCGATCCGCTGGACTGGGTACAGTACTGCGATTTACTGAAACCTAGCGGCGCCGCCGGCGACGTCTCGGACGCGGGCGGCGACCCCAATAAACGGCTCGGCAACCGCAAGTCCGTGGTTGTCGGGGACAAGACTTTTGTTGCCAGCGAAGCCCTACTCGCCTGCATAGCCATGATAAAGGAGATTTTTATTCTGTCCACCAACCTGCCGGCCGCTTATCTCGCCAACTTTGAGAAGATGGCCTACGACTTGCTCAAGCAATTCAACACTTGTGCTATTGAGTCGGTCACTCTGCCGGACAGAACCCTCTCGAAATCGGGCAAGAATCTCTCCATCATGGGGGAGTCTCTTGACTGTCTCGCAGAATTTGTACTAATCGTCCAACGATTCTATCAGAGATTGTTCAATTTCAGCAGGGAAACTGCGTCGCACGAACAATTAAACTACAATGTGCTTTTACAAAGATACCAGGCATCTGCCGAGAAGATATACCGATCCAATGCACCGCCTCCGCCAGTCTAATCCGTTCTGCGATTTCAGCAGAGAAACCGCTCTCACGAACAACCAAGCCACCTCCCGCTTTCACAAAAATATCAGGCATCTGCAGAGGATGTACTGATCAACGCACAACCTCCACCGGTCTAATCAGCTCTGCTTTCCTTCCATTATCATGTGTCACAATTTCGGCACAGAAACCGCGTCTCACGAACAGCTAAATTACAGCCAACTCTCGCAAAAAAATAGCAGGCATCTGCAGAGGATGTACTGATCAACGCACCACCTCCACTGGTCTAATCAGCTCTCCTCCTCCAAGTGTCAGCGTATTATTTACTGACACCTGCCCCGTCACCCGGATTTTGTGAAGCTTCGCCAGTTGATGAAAATTTGTAATACAAAGCAAGTTGAACAAGGCAAGGCCATATTATGAGGGTAATCAAAGGCCAGCTGGGTTATAACAAGGTTGGTGCTCAGTTTACCCTGACACAGGTCAGTAGGTTGGTGTGGTATAGCAGTGGTAGTTGGTCTTCACTAGGATTGTTGTTTGCGAGTTTGGTTTAGGATGAGTGGTGACCGGGAGAAGCAATCGCAGGATCAGTCGTCTCATCTTGTTCAGGAGCCGGACGTTGGCGGTGGAAGCCATGAATCTGTGGAGGAAGCGGTGTTCAAGTACGTTGGAGTAGGTCTACAGCACGAGGATGACGGAAAATCGAAGAAATCGTTCGATGATAAGGGGGAGAGCGGGAGTAAGTCGCATGCGGACATGGAATGGCTGTTTAGAAACGCGCAAAGTGTCGAGGATGAAGGACCACAGCGTGGTCCGGGAAGAGAGCGTCATTCTGTGGCTTTGGCAGCTGTGGCAGCGGCGTACGCTGCCGGCGGAGCGTTGGGGAAAAGAGGACTGGAGAAGGAGGAAGATGAAATGGTTGGGAAGCAGGATAATAAGAAATTGAAATCGGATAAGGGTAAGTTGCAGTTAGCGGTGGATCCGGAGTTGGCTACGCTGGATGATTCGGATGTCACGGAACATGATCAGCTGGTCCGGAAGGCTATTATTGATACGGATTCGATAGCTCAGCATCCAGATTTCCAGCAGTATTTGCGTACAGAGGAGGATGCTCATAAATTGAAGGATACGCAGAAATTGAGGGACAAATCTGGGTCTTCGGATGACGAGTCTAAGGGGCTTGAAGACGTGGATCCGTCCGTGGTGGCAGCAAATCACTCCAGAGAGCATGATGACGAGCTTGCCGATGTCACTAAACAGTACTCCGAGCTGCAAAAGGAGTCAGCCATTGACGGGCCAGTTGGGAAGTCCTTGCAGAAAAAGGATTACCGCGAAGTGTTACCCAAGGTGATGTCGTCATCAGAGATTTCTATGGATTCCGATGTGACTCATCTGATTCAATCTGCCGCATCGAAGGCCTCGGCAATCATCGGCAGCACAACGCAGTCAAGTGGTAAATCCTTTGACAGTGTCGAAGAAGCTGCTTTAGAGCAGTTCATCACAGAATATCAAACTATTAAGAATTTGAATAGACAACAAATCTGTGAGAGAATCTGGAGCAACGAGCGCCGTAAGGATGATTTTTGGAGCAACATGTGCAAGGTTCTACCTTACAGATCAAGGTCGTCGATCTACAAGCATGTCCGCCGTAAGTACCATATCTTTGAACAGCGTGGTAAATGGACTGCTCAAGAAGACAGGGATCTAGCCCGCTTGTGTGTTGAGAAGGAAGGTCAATGGTCCGAGGTCGGTAAAGCCCTAGGTAGAATGCCTGAAGATTGTAGGGATCGGTGGAGAAACTATGTTAAGTGCGGTGCCAATAGAGCATCTAACAAGTGGTCTCCTGACGAAGAGGAATTATTGAAAAGAGTAATAGCTGAGATGCTGAAAGAATCTGAACGAAATTATGAGGCACACAATTCGAACGAACTGGTGCACGATAGCGACCACGGGGATGATAGTAATGATGATCAAAAATCCAGTATTTTACATGGCGGGAAAGGAAGAAAAGCGAACAACAAGCCATCTTTCAAAGATGCCATTAACTGGACCGTGGTCAGTGAACGCATGGGAGGCACGAGGTCGCGTATTCAATGCCGTTATAAATGGAATAAGATTGTAAAGAAGGAGGCCATAGCTAAAATTCAATCGATCACAGAACATGATAAACTTTGGATTCTGGAAAAATTGAGGGACTTAGGTTTCACTGAGGATTCTCAAGTCGATTGGGAAGAATTGGCCGCTTTGAAACCTGGGACGGCATGGACCGGAACTGAATTGAAGCTCTGTTACGAAAGGATGAGGAGTGGGGTTAGGTATTACAAGCAGAAATCGATTAATGAAATAGCCAAGGAATTGTTGGGATTACTAGACGGGGCGATTCCTTTGGATTCTAAGGGCAATTGAAAACATACTCTGTTACCTTCATATGTATGAATAGTGTATAATAAGTTTAAGATTCATGAATACCATTTGTAGCTGATAATCGAAGCGTCAGGACGGCTGGTTATTGCTTAGTTCAAATTTATATTCAAATACATTATACAAAATGATTATGAAATCTCAACCACCTTAGAATTTGGCGAATTGCTTGTTGGATTTGGAGTTGGAAGCGACCTTCAAGACGTTGAATCTAACGGTCTTAGAGATTGGTCTACATTGACCAACGGTAACGATGTCACCGACTTCGACACGGAAAGCTGGGGAAACGTGAACTGGGACGTTCTTGTGTCTCTTTTCGTATCTGTTGTACTTTGGAACGTAGTGCAAGTAGTCTCTTCTGATGACAATGGTACGGTGCATCTTGGTGGAGACAACAACACCAGTCAAGATCTTACCACGGATGGAGACCAAACCAGTGAATGGGCACTTCTTGTCGATGTAAGAACCTTCAATAGCGGTCTTTGGGGTCTTGAAACCCAAACCAACGTTCTTATA
Organism: Torulaspora indica; assembly: GCA_931305995.1. Classification (NCBI taxonomy): domain Eukaryota; kingdom Fungi; phylum Ascomycota; class Saccharomycetes; order Saccharomycetales; family Saccharomycetaceae; genus Torulaspora; species Torulaspora indica. Next base: position 631,570 of record CAKNUP010000002.1, on the reverse strand, counting down.
CCATCTCTTTGCTCTCTTGGAGGTCTTCAACTTTGGGTTGTTGAAAATGTGAGGTTGCTAATAAATCTGTTAGTAAAACCGCTCAGCGGAAACTGATGAGCTGATGGATACAGTGAGGATATGTCATTATTTCCTTTATACGGTCCCGCCTCATATGGGCCCGCCTGATATGAGCGGTAGCTCAGAGTTTCATTCGCTCAACATCCACAGGTGGTTTCTCTTCGCTGGCTTGCTCAAAGCAAACTTGCAATTCAATATCCTCTCTACTATTATTTCAGCTCATCTCTCACAGGTTTGTCTCGATAATTTGCATACCTTTTGGAAAGCTCTTTCAGATTGAACGGTCAATTCGGTAGACATCCTGGCAATTACTTGGTTTCCTTGAGTACTCAGACAATATTCACTACCACCAGCTATCCACCTATATCTAAGCTAAGTCTCAATACTGAAAAGTTTTGGAAACTCACCACCAGAGCGTGGGCTGGTGAGCTAGGCAGAATCCTTCCGTTCTCTGCCTAGCCCCAGCGGAGCTAGGCTCGCGGATTCTGCCTCTGTGGGCAGAAGCTTCTGCTCCTAGTGGGAGCAACTGAGCCCAGCCGGCATGGGTCCCGGTAGAAGCTTCGGATGCAGCCCGTCTACTTCTTCAAGCGACGCGCAATTTTCTTGACTTTTAAGAGATTTATGGTGTATGGATTTTTGGTTCTCTCACGGTGTACTGGTGTTGTCCATCGACAGTCCAGTATTTTAGTACCTTCGCACGACTGTTTACACTCATCGCAGTAACTAATAGCTATATATCGACATCAAATGGCTATTCAGCTGTTCTGGTGTTCTGCATGGCGTCGAATGCCTTCTTAGCCTGTAGCAGGATGTCAAAAATGAACGTGTGGCCACCATTGCGCATTAGCGTAAGACGCACGTTTTTTGCAAAATCCAGGAACCTTTCTATGACGATTTTGTCACGAAGAGTTCGGCATTGAACGAGTCTCGTAGGACTATCACAGCTCTCTCCGCTGGAATCGTAAACTGCGTACCTTGGTATCACCTCCAGCTCTATATATTGTTCAATCTGAAACTGTAGTTCTTCTGGCTCGTCTTCAAAGTCCGTGTACGTCTTGTTTAATCGCTTTCCCAGCACATCTCTGGAGAAAATTTCTAATTCGTCATAGAAGTCTTCGATAAAGTTCGAATCATCCGGCAGCTGTTTGTATTCATGCCTTGGGATCTTGGTTGCTAAGTTCCCAGCGTTGCCAAAGTGGGAGGCCGGGGGAATAATGATTCTGCTCGATACGGTCTTCGAGAGTGGCACTGCAGTACTACGGAATTTACGAATGAATTGTTTCAACATTATTCCAGGCTTCTAACTTGCTCCATCTAACGGTGAGAGTGGTTGAACTGCCTTACAGGATCGTTAGTCATTATTATCGATACCCTTTTTTCATATGGCCTTACAGGCTACGGTATGGCACTTTGACGGAGCTATACGTTGCAGTCGACGGACATTCTTGATGCGACATGTGAGGTTTAATCGAGACGGTGGATTACTAATGCTGCTTATCGTTTGTTGTAGTGATATCTCTGTAAGCCAGCCAAGACGATCATCGACTATAAGAGGGCAATGAAAATCGGTGGTGAGCGAATGTTCCTTCCAGCGAGGTATGAATCGTTTCCGTTTCGTTGCCATTGCAAAGAGCTCAATGAGTTCTGTAAGCGCTGCGTCAATACCCCAGACGCAAAAGGTTATCTTGATCCATGACGTTGGTGATTACGACGTTATCAAGTATGAGAATTATGCTGTTCCCTCCATTAACGATGACGAGATTCTCATTAAAAACAAGTTTGCAGGAGTTAATTTCATAGAGGCATACTTTAGGAAGGGAATTTATCCAGCGCAGCTCCCTTACTTGCTTGGCAGGGAAGCGACCGGTGTTGTTGTCGCCAGAGGTCAGAGAGTGTCGAATTTCCAAGTAGGGGACAAGGTTGGATACTTGTCGCCCGCCACATTTGCTCAATACACCAAGTACCCTGCGGTTGGTAGGATTTTAAAATTACCAAGCAACTCCAGCGATGAAAAACTGAAAGTGTATACTGCTGCTCTTCTACAGGGTTTGTCAGCTTTAACGTTCATTCAAGATGCTTACGAGGTTAAAAAAGATGACTACATTCTACTTTATGCTGCCGCTGGCGGTGTGGGGTTGGTCCTGACCCAGCTACTGAAGCGGAAGGGGGCGCATACCATTGCAGTTGTGTCGAACGATGAGAAGCGGAAATTGGTGGAAGATTTTGGTGCTGAGTATGTGGTTAACTCGTCTGAGGAAAATATCTTGGACAGGGTGCATCAAATTACCAGCGGACGCGGAGTGGATGCTGTGTTTGACTCTGTAGGCAAGGATACTTTTGAGACCAGCATAGATGCATTGAAGGTCAAAGGTACATTTGTTTCGTTTGGGAATGCCTCAGGTCCCATACCACCATTTCTTCCGACAAAGTTGTCTCCGAAGAATATTAAATTCGTGAGACCTCAGCTTTATGGGTATATTGCTGAGCCTGCTGACTGGAAACGCTATTCAGAGGAGCTTATTCATCTCCTAGAGAGCGGAGAGTTAAAGATTCTGATCAACAAAACATACCCACTGGAAGCATATCAACAGGCTGCGAGAGATTTGGAGAGCAGAAAGACTACCGGGAAACTAGTGCTAGAAATTCCACAATAATTCCAATAATTTTCTGTCATTCAATTTTATTTTTTTTTTTGTGAATTTGTGGCGCGCCTAGAAAAGGCCGCTTAAGAAGCCTAATATCCATAAGCTTTTGTACAACTCACAAGGTTTAGTCTTTTAACTGTTATTATACTACTCATTGATTCCTATTGTGGGTTGGTATAGTAAAGACTTCATTTTCTTTATCTACAGAATGGCCACTGTTTTACGTTTGAAGGAGACCCATAGGTCAGGTCCTGCTCCAGATATATCAGAGCACACTTATGGAAGAAGAGCCGCTATTAGAAAATGGTTTCATAATCTGTACAGAGAGAAGCCAGATGAGCAATTTAATGGGGATGAATGCATCTCCCTCGAGGAAGCTGAAAGCCTAGTGATGGTTCCGTCATTCAATTTGACGTCAGGTCCAAGTACCACAGAATCTTCGAGAAGTGCTTCCCCTGAGAAGAAGCAAACTCGTACTCACAGAAATAAGATTAAAGAGCTCAAGGTGCATCTTAAAGTCAAGCTTTCCCATTTCAAGCACAGGCACGCCAGAGGTTTAACCGAAAAAGACGGCAGTGAGAAGGATGCAAAGAATGATGCTGACAAGGCAGAAATTGAAGATCTTTGTGTTCAAAATCTATTTGCTGAGCAAGATGGGAACGATTTGATGGATGGTAAAACGAAGTCTTCTGCTGAAGACGGGACAGATGTTTTAGCGGAAATTTCAACTTCAAAAGCCTGTGAAGAGCATGAAGATGAGCGCGCAAAGGGCTCTGCTGAGCAGCAGTTACCAGAAGCTGCTACAGGAATTTCTCTAACCTCGGAGGGAATTTGCGGAACGAAGAGGCTATCGAACGACGATAGGAACAATGCTTCTGTCAAAAGGCCCTGCTCCAGCAAGGCTGTCGGCTCCAGTTCATCAAATGAGACCTCTGAAGACACCTCGGATGCTAATCAATTTGAGGAAAGCTCAGTGGAAAAGACGCCTTCTGCCTATCTCACGAAGTCGCCTACTGGCCCAGAACCAGAATCTGCACAGCACTTGCAAGCTGCCGAAGATACTCAGCCAGTCTTCGATTCTTCCAGTGAGGCTTATGAAACGACTTCGGATAGTATGGAAGATTCCGATGACTTTTCCAGCTCGGAAGATATGTCTTTCTCTGATGAGTCTTCAGCAACAGGAGGGGATACTGCCCAGCAATCTGAAGCATGCACCTCTCCCATTGCATCTGAAGCATGTACCTCTCCCATCGAATCTGAGAAAGTCTATACAATTCCCACATTCAGAAAGAAAGTGGGTACATTAAACGTCTCCAATATTGTTAAAAGCTTTAGGGAAGGTACACTTAGTCAGGATCAGCTAATCGAAATAGCCAACAAAGGAGTCGATGGACATGGTGACTTGACTTTTAGAAATAAAGAGTTTTACGATGATATTTCACCTGCCAGGTCAAGCATAAAGGCGAATGAAAAGATGGACGAGAAGAAACCCTCGAAAGAACAGAGCTCGAATGTGGAGAAGAATTCTAAGCCAAGTAAGACTCAGAAATCTGGCTCTGTTAAATTTGATAGGTTTTCATGTCTAATCGTTTACGAGAGACCTGTCAATGCTAGCCAATCCAGAATTAAGGAACCAGCTGGCTCTAACGCTTATGAAGGCACTGTCAGGTTGAATAAAAAGCCCCATTCACCAGCGCAGGGTCAAAAATGTAGCGGAACTAAATCTATTCTTAAAGTGAAGTCCAATCTAAGAGCCAAAGAAGAAAATAAACGAGCAGATGCTTGTGATCGCGTTGGAGTGGATTCCTTTATGGATCTGTTTGAACACTTTGAGCACAAGAAGCAAATGGAAGAGTGCATGTTGCCGGGTGTGAGAGAAGGACAGCTTAACAACTATTTCTCAGAGAATTTCTTTCCTGAAATCTTGGAAGATATTACGATAACGACATCCGCCAATAGTGAGTTTTCGAGAAGTAGGAAAGCAACAGAATCCAATATTGGTAGAAAACTTGGCGCGGTCAATTGTCGTATGGTACACTACAGTTGCAACCATTGCGACTCGCCCGTCGCAAGGCACAGTACTAAAAGCAAGGCATAGTGAGATCCATCTCACCTCAATGTGATCTATCTGCCTTGACATTCTGATGGATGAGTTATTTTATCGTTTAGAATCTAGTGTCAGCTTTATAGATCACTAAAAAGACGTTAAATTATTACAAAAGCACGGATCTAGCATGTTTATTTCTTCTTGTCTTTACTTGAAGTGGAGTTTTTTGGTAGTTCTTTCATATAAGGCAAAAATTCTGGCTCTCCTGGGATGTACTTTCTCAATACTTCTGGAACGACAAGACCATCTTCTGTTTGATAGTTTTCCAGGACACAACATAGGGCTCTTTGTGTGGCGGCCAAGGTGGAGTTCAAACAGTGCACATACTTCTTCTCTCTGTCACCCATCTTCTTGATCCCACACCTGATCTCCAAGTTTCTAGACTGGTAATCAGTACAGTTTGAACAGGAAACTAGCTCCTTGTACTCCTTTTGGTATGGGAACCAAGCCTCCAAATCGTACTTCTTGGCAGCTGCATTGTTCAACTCACCAGAGACAATGCCGACAATACGGTAAGGCAATTTTAGACCCTGGTAAAACTCTTCGGCGGTGGCGATCATTCGGTCAAATTCCTCCCAGGATTTTTCTGGTTCAGCCAAAACGAACTGTTCTATCTTTTCAAAGGCATGAACTCTGAACACACCCCAAGCGTCTTTACCATGTGCACCAGCTTCTCTACGGAAACAAGACGAGTAACCCGCATAACGAATTGGTAGCTGTTCTTGTGGCTTCTCGAACCACTCATTGCTATGGTAAGCGGAGATCGGTTGCTCGGACGTGGCAATCAAATATTTTTCGTCATCACCATCCATAACTTTGTATAACTCATCGTCAAAATCTGACAATTGCGCAGTCTTGGCCATCACTTCCTTGTTCATCATAACTGGCGCCTGCAGAGGGATGTAGCCCTTGGAAGCCAAGAAAGACAAACCATAGTTGATCAACGCCTGGTTAAGGAACACACCGTAGTTTCTGAAGAAGTAACCTCTATGACCGGAGATCTTGACACCACGTTCTGGATCGTACCCATCCAACCTCAGCAGAACTTCGTGGTGTGACAGCGCTGCTGGCTTACCGGTAGCGGACGCCAGAGGACCGACATCTTCGATATCAGCAGGTTTCCAAGAACGCACAAGCTCATTATTATCCTCATCGTTGGAAACAACCACAGATGGATGAACAATGTTACCAATTTGGAAAACTTTTTTTCTCAAATCCTTGTCCTGAGACTGTTCTTTCTCGGTCAATTGCTTCTTCTCTTCAGTCAATTTATCCTTTTCTGCCAGTAGTTCAGATGCATCTTCCTTCTTTTTAAACTTTTGACCAATTTCCTTCTGCAATTTGTTCAATTTTTTGTTCAATTCATCCAAATCAAATCTCGTCTTGACCCATTCCTTGTAGTCACTGATAATTTCATCAACAAGTTCAACACTAGCGCCTCTAGCTCTTTGAGATTTCTTGATAAGTTCTGGATTTCCACCCTTTTCCTCGATAAATTGATTAATGTCCAACATGTTCGATTCACAAAGCTAGCAATTGAGTGATTAGACCGATCAGGATGGATCTTAAGACTGCAATCACTCAAGTTTCATCAATATTCTGCAAAATTTTTCAATTATACAAGGTCTCTCTGCTGGAAGACCTTACCAACCTAGCGTTTACAGTGATATGTTTCTCTAGAAGACCACTAAGCTTAAAACTGCTAGTTGATTTGGGCAGCAACGGGACTTTGATCGTCTGAACCACTGCCAGTTTCTCAGTTGATGAAGCAGTCTTGAAATCTCTTGTTTCCCCAAACCATGAATCTTGTCCCTGAAACGAGATCTCCGATCTGGTACGTCCATGTATGGTGTCTCTACGACCGTCTGAACAGCTTCTACAGCCGTGATTCGTCTTTTGACGGCACCAGAAGCCCGAGATGGGACAGGTTGGTCCATTACCAGTGCTCGGTAAGGACTCAAAATAAACGCAACCGAATATAACTTGTCACAGGTCCAATGGTCCAGTGGTTCACGACGTCGCCTTTACACGGCGAAGATCCCGAGTTCGAACCTCGGTTGGATCATATTCAAGTTTAATTTTTTTGGCTCTTTAAAGGGCTTAGAAGACTATGTCTATCCTGTACAAGACATGATATGGAGGCCGTCGTCTGGATCTAACTGTCGTAACTGTCGTTCCTTTGACTGGCATCTATTTGACACTGGAGTCAGTATGCAGCCATTGACTTTGACTGTCTATGACAAAAACGTGCGGCATACACTAAGCGAAAGCAACCGATCCAACAGTCAGCGAACTCCAGATGGTGGATCGCATGCTATATTTCCTACTAATTTTCATTATATCTTTCAGGATGACAGCGAAACGGAAGAGGCAAATACTGATGGCTCTGTGGAGAATGTAATTATACTACATATGGAAGAGTCTGGCTCGCTGAGTCATGCGGAGCTCATAAGCGATCAGTACGAGTTGCTTTCGTTTAATAGTCGTCCTCCCGGGCCGGGAAATGACGAGAGCAACGATATTGAGTTGGAAGTGGTGTCACAGTTTAGCGATCTTTCACCGCTTGTTCGCGATTTAACCCTGGTAGAGCTGATAAAATTGTACACTACGCAAAATGAACAGTTGCAAACCATATCGAATTCAATGTAAGGAAGCTAAATGTCTGCCAGGTTGGCTGGCATGGGTTTTATTTTGATAGAGTAGTGTTTCTCAATCTCTCTAAGCTTTGCCGCATCGTCTCGTGTAGCGAAATTGATTGCGCAACCTTTCCTGCCGAACCGGCCGCTTCTGCCAATCCTGTGGATATAATTTTCGAGAATATCGGGTATGTCATAGTTGATGACTAGCGAAATTTGCTGCACGTCAATACCTCGCGCCCATACGTCAGTCGATATTAGCACCCTCGAATGGCCCGCTCTGAAATCGTTCATGATCCTGTCCCTGTCCTCCTGCTTCATATCCCCATGCATAGAGACCACTGCGAAATTTGATTGTGACATCTTATGGCTTAACCAGTCGACTTTCTTCTTCGTGTTGCAAAATATGACGCACTGAGTGATTGTCAATGAATCGTATAGATCACATAACGTGTCGAATTTCCAATCTTCTTTATCTACGTTCACCACATATTGCTTGATCCCTTCCAGCGAAATCTCGTCCTTCTTCACAAGTATTTTGACTGGATCCGACATGAACTTTTTGGTCACTTCCAAAATATCCCTGCTCATCGTGGCGCTTACGACAACCACTTGACACGACGGCGGTAACTTCGTGAAGATGTCGTAAATCTGCTGTTTGAATCCCAGAGTCTCACTGAGTAATTCATCTGCTTCGTCCAGTACAAGCATTTGAACGTTTCTCGTTGTGAGAATCTGTCGTTTGATCATATCCAGCACTCGGCCAGGTGTACCACTGACTACATGGCAGCCGGTACCTTGAATTTTCTTGATGTCGTCCTTCAACGTTTTTCCGCCTGTAATCGCCATAGCTTTGATGTTCATATAATCACCAAGGTTCGAAACCACTTGACTAATTTGACTGGCCAACTCCCTCGTCGGCGACAGGACCAGCGCCTGTAAATCTCGTTTTTTCACCTCTATCACTTGTAAAATGCCGATCGTGAAAGTGGCAGTCTTACCTGTTCCCGATTGTGCCTGTGCAATTACGTCCTTTCCGGAAATTATCTGTGTTATCGCTCGGGACTGAATTGCAGATGGAGCCTCGAAACCATACGAGTATATTCCTCGCAGCAAATCATTCTTTAATTTCATTGTTTCGAAAGTGGGCGAAATTTTGAGCTTCTTTGAAGTTTTAAACTTCAACTTCAAATCTTCATCCTTATTAAACGACATGATTCGCAATGGCCAGCTGAACTTGCTAGACTTTAATTGCTTATCTTCAACAGCTCATCTCTTAGACTGAAATTTTTCATATCTCGCTACTACAGAATGGCGCTATCAACTTAGTCAATTATAAGGCCCCGTTGACCAAGGCCGGTCATCATAGCGCTGTAAGGCGCCAGTGACATCAATGGCTGGTCGAATTCAATTGGTGATCATTTCTATAGGAGGCGGACATGCCACTGGTGTGTTGAGCGTAGGTCTGCAGATCAAAGAGTCCCTGTCAAAAATCTTCCCGCATACTATGATCAGAGTGATGGATCTGGACGAACTTGCTAGTGCCAAGCCCAGATTTTATAGTAATAAGGACTACGACTTCGAAAGAGTCTATCGTGAGTTGACGGAAAGCAAACATTTTGCCGAGACTGTGCCCATAAAGAACGCGAGCGATGCAAACTCTCACGATCCCATTGAACTGGTTCTGTTATGCGGTTGCTATGCATTGTATGACGAGAAAATCAACAGCCTTGCACAGCTAAAGATTTTCCTGGACAGTGATGGCGATAAGAGACTGATAAACCTCATTAAGCTCAGGAACGTCACCAGTAAGGACGAATTCGCAGAACTACTTACGGAATACATGGACCATTTACGAGTGGAAATGCAGAAATTCATAGCCCCAACAAGGGCCAACGCTGATCTGGTCATACCGTGCTCAAACGACGGCACAGGGTGCGCCATTATCACCGACGGGATTGTAAGAGTGGTACAAGACATCCAAGGGAACGGTTCTCTTACGAATTCATCTTCAAATTCTGTTCCGCTCTTGCTAGATTTCGAAGCTGAAAGAATGGATGTGGAGCGGGAGAGGTATTACGATCTGGCCTGATCCTGCTAATCTAAGCTTTATTTCACTGGTGCTCAATAGCGAAAATGAACTTTCAAGAGCTAAACAGTAAAAACACTGTCATATAACTAAGCAAGCCATACTGTATCCATTTCATACTACCTGGTATCTGAACTTGTTTCTTTACTGTATTCATAGAATACATACCAGGTCCTAAATTGAATAAATAATGGATTTCGATGAGGATCAAACTGACCCATAGTTTTTAATATCGCGGCATATGTAGGCAAAGGACAATCATACTGCATAAAATAACTGATTCCCACAGTACCTACGGACCGTATGATCAAAAAGCAAGACAACTTGCTCGTTTTTTTAATGCTTTAGTTAAGATGTCTCTAGAACTAGGAATTTTTCAGCTTTCTTATAGGGTTAAAGGCTTGAAAGTAGAGGAAAAGCTAGGTAGATCTTAGAGTTAGTGATGATGCCAATCATGCTAGGCCATGAATTAAGGCGAAGTGGATGTTTTCGCACTGTTATTCGTTCAATTAAAACCCTACACACACCCGTGATCAAAACCAATGAGCCAGCGACTGGAGTAGCTTTACTCGCGGGTGTCAAGCTACTGGATAGAGTGATAAATTCTAGCTCTTACAATAAATCTCTGATATCCACGGGTAAGTATAGAAGCAAACCGCAGGTAATCACATCACAGGATGCACTTAAATTGCAGAATGTCGTCAGAGAGCTGCTGGATTCAAACCAGATGACGGAAGCGATTAGTGGACCCAAGTTTCTGGATATCAAGGAGAAATTGGGCAAGATTGGGCTACAACTGTTTGTTGATTGTCACGATGGGAACATTATACCTATGAGCGCTCCATTGACTCATATTTTGATGGAACAGTATTTTAAATCACCTTGCAAAGAAACTCTCACGGGAATGATACAAAGCCTCGAGCAGGTGAGGACATTTCTCAGGTCTAACAAGATCTCAGTTCAGAGTCGAGAAGAGGTTGATGCCCTTGTTGGGAAGCTGTGTCAAACGAAAAAGGATTCTGCAACCGTACGCAAGGTGCTAGATTCTTTGGATTACAGACTCTCGTCACCAGATATAGTGAGAGTCGTGAAAGGGCAGAGGGTAGAGGATGAAGTGGCTGTCTCAAGAGGTTGGAGATTCCCCGCGGGTGTTCTTGATACAAATGACGCTTACCTCAGAAGTTTACAGTTACCGGAGAAGAAACTAGTCTCCATCGACAAAGACATTCTAGTCCTTCTCTATGATGGGACATTGAATGATGCTAGTAAAATCCTGCCAACACTTAATTATGCTGCCAAGAACCAAAAATCTGTATTGGTGATTGTGACTGGCGACTGCTTGGGCGATGCTCTAACTTCCATCACAATAAGCAACAACAGGAATAGGCGCCAGGGCAACAGTAGCCGAACAGTCGTTATGAAGTACGACGCAAGAGCAAACGGCGATTTGTCCCTTCAAGAGAATCACCAACTAATTGAGTTTTTAGGGCTCCCAAATGGTGCTTCCAGTATCTATTCACCGGAGTTCAGTCCCTATGTGCCAAGCAAAATGTGTGCTGATCAGTTTTACGGGAGTCTGAACTCCATTCAAGCTACCACTGGCGAGGCATTCTTGCATAACTCGGGGACTTGGGAGGACCACGGTGCTGCCAACAAATTTCTTCAAATGACGATCACTGTCAAAGTCGGAGGCACTAGCGAGCTCGAAATCGATCATAGAAGAAACCTGCTGGACAACATAATAAACAACACCCTCTGCCATGGACTCTCTACGGGATTTGTTCCAGCGTACGGAATCGCCTTGGTTAAAGCCATTCCCTCTATAACAAGGCGGTCCGAGATCGACCTAAAGACGAAACTAGGCGTAGATTCGGTTATCATGGCACTAGCAGCCCCCATGAGCAGGGCTATCGAAAACGTTTACGGTTTCAGCAGGTTTCAAGTTACAGGCATCGTTGCAGAAACCTTGAGAGAACACAATTTCACAAGAGCTCCATTGGCACCCGATTCTGAACCGCTCGATCTGCTCAAGGAGGGACTACTAGAACCTTGGAACAAGATTGACAAGTGTCTTGCCAATGTCTCCACCTATATCAAGCTACTAAGCAGTTGCAACACAATCGTTGCCCAGGTCTTTGAGAAGCCTAAGAAAGGGACTAACTGATCTACTACTACTCCTCTATGCTGTGATGAGCTGACCCGCTACTTCCCAAGAGAAGTGGCTCTATTTGTAAATATTCTTATATACTGCTCGAGAGCTCGGCGGCTAAATAGTTTAAACCGGGTAAGCAGCATGGGGAATGACTTCTTTTTGACTCCGGCTACAGCGATCAGATAACATAAAAGGTCCATGATAGGAGCACCATTTGACGCCCATGTCTCAAGCCGATTGCTCACCTGTCAGAACCATTAGCAAGTGGAATACGCTGGAAATATATCGGGATGCTCTCTAGAACGATATGCCGGAGGTTCAACTCTAGCAATGCAGCTTCCAACCTGAAAAAGACAGCTCTTTACGACCTACATGTGGAGCTTGGAGGTACTATGGTTCCATTTGCTGGCTATTCGATGCCAGTTTTATATCGCGGGCAAACACACATCGAATCTCACAATTGGACTAGAACCAACGCGGGGCTTTTTGATGTATCTCACATGCTACAAAGCAGACTAAGCGGCAGTGAAGCGACCAATTTCCTTCATATGGTAACTCCTACTGATTTCCAGCAATTACCACAAGGTACGGGGACTCTTTCTGTGTTATTGAACAAGCGCGGCGGTATCGTTGACGATACGCTGATAACGAAAGAGGGCGAGAATGACTTTTACGTAGTGACCAATGCTGGCTGTATCGATCGAGATACTGAATTTCTACGTGGGGAAATCGAATCATTCGCGGGCGATTGTAAATGGAGCGTCATACAGGGGAAATCCTTACTGGCATTGCAAGGTCCCAAGGCATATGAGGTTCTGCAGCCTTTACTGCGCGAGGGTCAAACATTGCAAACGTTGTTGTTTGGACAAAGGCGCCGTTTCGAACTCTATGATGGAACTTTAATCGATGTCGCCAGATCGGGATACACCGGTGAGGATGGTTTTGAAATTAGTATATCTAATGAAAAGGCGGTCAATTTTGCCCAGCTACTGCTCGATAATCAGCTCACCAAGCCCATCGGGCTTGCCGCGAGAGATAGCTTGAGGCTTGAAGCAGGTATGTGCTTGTACGGCAATGAGCTGAATGAAGATATAACACCTGTTGAAGCGGCACTGAAATGGGTTGTCTCTAAAAGCAGAAGAAATGTTGCGGGTGACGCCATTAAATTCAACGGCTACGCTAAGATTATGGAACAGTTTAATTCCGATAACTACCAGAACGTGCGGGTTGGATTCAAGTATACGGGGAAGGGTCCTGCCGCTAGAACCGGTGCCAAGATCTTTTTACCGGACAAGAAAACGGAGATCGGCGTGGTCACTTCGGGAAGTGCATCTCCAACGTTAGCTAACATCAACATTGGTCAAGCTTACGTTTCAAAAGCGCATCGCAAAAGCGGAACTAAGTTAGTCGTTCAGGTAAGAAACAAATTTTTCCCAATCGAATTGGCCAAGATGCCGTTTGTGCCAACACACTACTACAAAGGATAAATGAAGCACTATATAAGCATCAAACGACGCGATTACGAGATCGAGCACCTTCTTATCTAGCTCTTTATCACACTTCTTGGTCTTCAAAGCAGCTGCAGTGCGGCTGATCTAATTCCATTGGAATTTTGGTATCTTCAATGAGTCAGAATCTTATTACTCCAGGAACAGCAAATCAGTCATCTTATAGAGAGCCATGAAGGCTCTTAAGGAGGATGTCGTTAGCTTCAGACATTACATGAAAGCTGCTAAGTGATCGTGAATAACAAGATACTTTATAGGCCATGAGAAATGGTCTCAACAGATGCTTCTCGAGATGTGGACTCGCATAGCATTGCGTCCGATACTTCCGTCGCAGATAGTGAACCAAAGGCTTTTGTTGATAAAGAGAGTTACAGAAATGAAGGGGACACTAATATCGTAAGCTCAGCTGATAGTGGTTTAGGGCGTTTCAAGGATGAGCGATATGTGGTGCCAAGGAATGAACGCCGTGGCTTCTTAGCTCGCCTTACGCTTATTCCGGAGTTTAAAGATCCAAGGGAATACCAGGCATCGATCAAGAAATTGATTGTTTTCATCATTGCATTTTCATCTGTAATGGGTCCAATGGCCACTTCCATTGTGTTTCCTGCCATCAATCCCATAGTGGAATCCCTGAACACAACCACTTTTATGGTGAACGTCTCGGTGGGTGTTTATTCTCTCAGTCTAGGAATCTTTCCCATTTGGTGGTCTTCTCTTTCTGAACTGCATGGAAGAAGGACTGTCTATGTGATTTCATTTATGATGCTTTTTGCATTTTGCATTGGAACGTCATTGTCGCCTAATATTGAATCATTTATCGTTCTAAGGGTCCTATGTGGTGCTGCATCTGCCTCAGTGCAGTCTGTGGGGGCTGGGACAGTTTCTGATCTCTTTATACCGGAAGAAAGGGGCAGGAACCTCGGTATTTATTATATGGGAGCGCTGATGGCGCCACTAGTCTCTCCGATTATTGCTAGTGGTCTGCTGACTCGCTGGTCTTGGAGATCCACGCAGTGGTTCATGGTTATTTTGGCAGGTGTTAATGTACTTTTACTGATATTTCTTCTACCAGAGACTTTGAGAACACAAGATAGTAAAGCTGCAATTGCAGCGATTCTGCTTGAGAGGAAGAATGAGAAATCTAAAGCTACTCCTTGCGACTTAGAAAATGCCGCTGTCCAATCGAATGGCGTTCTTGAAGCGGCAGAACAGGAGAAGGATAATGGAGAAGAAATCAAGCGGGTCCTGACAGGAGCTAGCAGTACATACAAATATCGAGCTCCATCTGATAACAACATAGATGTCGGGGCCCCCCAAATTTCACGCATACAATCCCTGGATCCTCGATGGGAATCAAAGATTCGAGAATACGACCTGGATAGAGTAAGGACCAACTTGCAAAATGAGCTCGCAAGGATGGAAACTGAAAGGTCTCGAAGGACCGGTAAGCAAAGCACCGAGAGCGTGGAAAGGCAGTCCATGAAAAAGAGATTCCTGAGTTTCTGCTACGTTTATTTCATAAGGCCCATGAAATCAGTGTACTTTCTCAAATACCCGCCAGTTCTGCTTGCAATCATCTTTTCAGCAATCTCTTTCGCCATCCTATACTTTGTCAACATGACTATTGAATACGATTATTCAAGACCTCCTTACAACTTTAAGCCGCTCTTTGTTGGTCTCCTTTACATCCCCAACTCGGTCACCTACATCATTGCATCGGTTTACGGAGGACGATGGGTCGATACACTACTGAAGAATTACAAGGCAAAGTACGGAATACTTGCCCCCGAGGCTCGTATCTCCTGGAATCTTGTGACTGCAGTCGTTGTGTTTCCAATCTCGCTTCTCATATTCGGCTGGTGTCTTGACAAAAAATGCCATTGGGTGACACCGCTAGTAGGGACTGCCTTGTTCGGATTCGCTTCGATGATGACAATCGGTGCCACGGTCTCGTACCTCGTTGACTCACTACCGGGCCGCGGTGCCACAGGCGTTGCATTGAATAACCTTATCCGCCAGATTCTCGCCGCGATAGCTGTCTTCGTGACAGAACCGATGCTCAAAGGCATGGGCACCGGTTGGGCCTTCACGATGCTCGCGTTCATCATTATCGGCTCCAGCACTTTCCTTCTAGTGCTCAAAAGATATGGCGATTACTGGAGAGAAAACTACGACTTACAGAAGCTCTACGACCAAGTGGAATGAACATCTCAAGTGAGAATCTATGCCCACTATATATTTGTTCAATGACATATCTATAAAGCAGTAGCGATCGAGCGGATTGATTATAAAAGGAGATCTGCTAGGGAGAAAACGACACACTAGAGTATCTTAAATATCTAAGGCGATAGGTTTAATTGACTAATTTGGTTCGGTTGGTGATGAATGAGTATTTGGTCCAAGTGAAGAAGCTCGCCATAGCGATACTTTCGATCATCATGATGGCTTACGGATGCGCTTCTCTGGTGATGTCGCAGGTTATGTTTCAAGCTTTCTACCGTCGAGGATCTCCTGAGTTGCAGAGCAAATTTAATATGACCAAGGAGGCTTTTATCTCCCTGTTGATAAGCATTCTGAATTTTGTCTCACCGTCTTCGATTCGAATATCTACCGATAATGCAACTTTAGCTAAAGGAACGTTCCGAAAGAGTAATGGCAAGATTATTTCTCAGTTGAAGCGTCGATCAATCATTATTGCCAATCATCAGATTTATACTGATTGGGTTTTCCTTTGGTGGCTGGCCTCTACGGCCGGTCTGGCTGGGAATATATTCATCATGTTGAAGAAATCATTGGAATCGATCCCTCTTCTAAGCTATGGAATGAGGAATTTCAAATTCATCTTCTTAAGCAGAAAATGGGCTCAAGATAAGATAATATTGCACAATAGTTTGGGCGCAATTGATGCGAATTCAAGAGGCGTCGGCCCGCTGTCGGGGGCAAGACCATTGCGAGTAGACGACGACGGTGAGATGTATTGGGATGTTAACAAGACCGATGCTTCCATGGCATGGCCATATTGCTTACTATTGTTCCCAGAAGGAACGAATTTAAGTCCCACAACAAGGCGTAAGAGTGCCAGCTTTGCAGAAAAAGTGGGCAGAAAGCCTTTTAATCATGTCTTGCTGCCTCACTCAACGGGGCTAAGATCCTCTCTCATACTGCTCAAGCCCAGCGTGGAGGTCGTTTATGATGTTACGATAGGTTATTCAGGTGTCGGAAGAAATGATTACGGTGAGATGATATATAGGCTGCCCAACATATTCTTGAGGGGCCAAACTCCAAAACTGGTGGACATGCACATAAGGGCGTTTAACCTTTCTGAAATACCGGTAGATGATGAAGAAGCATTCAGTCAATGGCTATATCAGGTTTGGAAGGAAAAGGATGACTTGATGGAAAGATATTACAGAGAAGGCACGTTTGCGTCAGATCCCGAGCTAGATCAGATTGTAGTCGGCGGCTTTAATATCAATCCTAAGCCTGTTCTGTTGGCATGTCTTCTTCCGGCAATTCTGGCGCTGTCTTTATTCCTGGTGGGTTATTTGGTTTATGCCTGGCTCATCTGAGAAGGCCGGGCTGCCATGCTATACGGTATATATATAGCTTTGGTGTGGTAGCAGGACTGGTTGACGTAGAGCGTAGACCCATTTATCAATGCATTCACTTCTTCATTTATTTATAATTTTACATCTTGTGACACAATTGCTTGCCAATCCTCGTCAGTGAGAACTTTGTACTCTTTATAGTTCTTGAGCCAGTAGATTGTCTCGTTCTTATCAGCGCCCTTTGGAAGCACTTGATTCTTATACGTTTTCTTCGAGATCTTGTTAGTGTCTGTCATTTCAATCTTATCAGCGAATTTGACGAAAATTGGACGAGCATAGCGTGGTAACTCCCTGTTTAAGTGCGTTAGCAAGTTATCAAGCAGCTCCAGCTTCCGCTGTTCTGAGACGCTATCGTAGTCTGCTAGTTTGATCACAGCAAATCCAGCTCTTCCTTCGTATCCCGGAATCTTAACGCCCACCACCACGACCTGAGCGAAATCTTTATCATTACAGGACATTATTTGATCTTCGACCTCTGTCGTAGAAACGTTCTCTGACTTCCATCTATAGGTGTCACCCAACCTGTCAAGGAAATAGAGGAAACCGTTTTCATCTTGTCTGAACAGGTCACCACATCTGTAATAGGCGTCACCCTTCTTGAACACATCACGAAGGACCTTTGATTGTGTTTCCTTTTTGTTGCCAAGATAGCCTTGAAATGAGGTCTCTGGCTTCTTAGGGAACAGTATTTTCATTAGCATTTCACCGGGTTCACCGATAGCAGGCTTTTCACAGAATCCCTTCGAGTTCCTGTATATTATTGAATCGTCCTCAGGATCCATTCGAACCAGTACTTGTTGGAAGGATAAAAACCAGTTGATAACAGAACCATAGGCTTTGCAAGCACCGACAGCGAAGTCACCCCTTTGGATGCAAGTGGTGGCAAACGGTGCTTCGGTTGCGGCGTAAAACTCACCGATCGTTTCAATATTAAATCTTTTCCTGAACTTTTGCCAAATATCAGGTCTTAGACCATTTCCATATGCCATCTTAACGGTATGCATTCTTTCGTACTTGGAAACTGGAGTTTGAAGCAGATATCTGCAGATCTCACCAACATACTGAACATGCGTAGCTTTTGTCAGATACACCTGCTTCCAAAAATTTGATGCTGAGAACTTGTTAGCCATGGCGAGGCAGCCACCTTGTGATATGACAGAACACAAACCTAGCATTGCAGCAGTAGAGTGGAACAAGGGCATAGCGGTGAACACGACACTATGACGGGTCATATAGAAGACGTGACTAAACAGGTGACACGCAAACGTCGCTTTCCTCCAGGACATAATGGCAGATTTGGGTAATCCAGTGGTACCAGAGGTATAGATGAACATTGCAGGCTTATAGTCCGTGAGATCTTTGGGTGATCTGATGATATCTAGCTGGAGGAACTCAGGCGATTCTGGATCTGTCAAAATACGCATTAAACTCTCTTCCTCCAAGTAATTCAGTTCAATTTCTGGAATTGTCTCCTTAATCAATGACTCAGATTCTCTAATAGGCCCACTAGCTTGTGGATCAATAAAGACTTTTTTCACATTGGCGATCTTCAAAGAATGCACTAGAGGTTTACCCAAGGTGTTGCAGTTTAGTAAAGCCGGGATAGCTCCAATATTCCACAGGGAAAGCAGCAAGAATACAAACAACGGCTTGTTAGTGCAGTCGAGCCCGATATGATCTCCAGCCTCTACACCATACTGATAATGCAGAATGTGAGAAAGTCTCAACACAATTTCATAAAGTTCGTTGTAGGTGTATGATTCCAGCTCATATTCTCCCTTGATAAGCGATGGTCTCGGGTAACATATAGCGGTACCTTTTCCATTCTTCCTGACCTGTTTTGTAAACATATACCAGTATTGGAATCTGTTTTGGCGAACAGCATAAATATATTTGACCAATGTTTTCAAAAAGAACGGTATAATATAGAAATCATCTCGTATCCTGTACTTGCGATCCAATGCATTTATTGGTTCTTGAAAAATCCAGCATAAAGTCCACCAGATGGGCAGTATCACCAACTTCAAAATTCTGTAACATAGGGTCAAGATTTTTACCACGGTATGCAGTACCGCAGAAGATCCACTCATTTGTGATCACTTACAACTTAGAGCTGTCGGAATCTTTTCGGCACTAAACCTGTGTTGTTTTGCCTGCGACTCTCCTAATTGTCCTCTTTATAAAAGTCAACAGTGATGTTTTCTAGACCTTGAAGCTCGAGATATTCGTTTACAGCTTCTGTGAAAATAACGCATAACTCAACGGCTGAGTTGGCCGAATCGTTTAGGCTGAATAGTCAAACTGAGCAGCTGTATAAATACCCAGAGTGAACTGTTGGGTCGTTGTATCGTCCCGATCTTTGATGTGTACTTGCTGCACTGCCTCCCATTCTCGGAGAGCTGCTCTCGGCGTGGGATTACAGTAAAATTTTAGCTGTTGAATCTTCAATAATGGAGACAATGAAGCCGATGTTTCTTCTAATTCTCGTGTAGAGGAGGAATGTTGCTGCAACTGAGCCTGGCATCGGGACTGGTGGCATCGGGACTGGACCTGGCGATTATAGCGAATTGAGCGAACCAGCTCTTAAGCGAGTCACATGGCAACAGACGTTTCAAGCCAGGGACGTTGCATTCAGATTGAATAGAGTCAAAATGCTTTGTCGCGATTCTTGGTCTGCAATATTACCATTGTTTAATTTTGAATCTTGGATGCTCAATGTTTGTTTTGCGTAACTTGGACAACTAAACATAAACCCAGCTTCGGCAACATCACAGATATTCTAATGATACGGTTTCCATATGGATAGCAGTAAAGTTTCTCGGGTAATGGCCAGTACAATGATTGCGATCAATGGGATGGGCCGCGATAGTCACTTCTTCAAGATACCGTTCGTTGTTGACAGTGGCGCGTCAGTATTTTCCTCACTGACACTTGCGAAAAAAATGTATTTAAGCTAAGGTTGAAGAATCGGAGTGATACTTAGAGCTCTGATATGGGTCAGATGCCCTTACTTTGTCAATCTCGTCACTCAATTTTTTCCGATCTCTGAAGTACAATGCCCAAATGATAAGGCAGTCTATCAGAAGAAATGCAAAAGAGCACCACGACAATGCTGCCGCCTTTTTGCCCTTGCTCGAGTGAATGATACCCATACTAGCTGCTGATACCATCTCCGCACTTGCATTGATCCCTACATGGGTCCACATGGTTCCTAGTCCCCACAGTAAGACAAGAGCTGAGCTCCAAATTAAGAGAAGGCGATTTACTAAGCTTTTCTTGGGCACCTTGGGCAATGTCACATAAATTATTAGCAGGAACATGACACAGGAGAGAACGATCGTCGCCATCAGAATATATGGATGAATAATTTCGACCGAGGTCAATTGTCCCAACTGCAGAATATTCAGCTTGATTGGCACATTTTTCTGCGAAGTCGAGGGAGAAGTTCCGTTTGATGTGGGCAGATTGAACAATTCAATGGACAGATCATTGTAAAGACTTGTGTTGAAAAGATTCTTTCTTGGATAACAAACTGTACGCGACCCATCGCCATATCCTTTGGGCAGATCCAGCAGGCAGACACCCATATAACCTGATTTCACTCTCACAGTCTCCAGACCACTTAGAGAAGAGTTTGAACGCCCAGTGGCGCCCTGGAACGACGATTTGATTACGGAATAAAATGGAGAGCTTGGCTCGAATTTGTAACTAACCAGAAACGTCGACAGACTCGACTGGTTGTAGCAACCGAGCAGCAGGAAGATCGTCAGAAATATGACGATCATGTTAAAGCATAATGCGAAGATGCGAGGCATACGCTTAACACAGAACCATACCATGGATAGCGGAAACATTTTGCTTGGCTGAGTGAAACACCACAAGCGTGCTCACAACCTACATGCCAGACTGGCGTTAAACATATCCTTATATACACTTTGCCACGGTCTCAGCGACCGCACAGCTGTTTTAACCCAGTTTCACGTCTTGAAACAGCGTTGAAGGAAAGCAGAAATGTATGGTTATATACGTAAGAATATGATAACATGAGAAAGATGGCGATGCCGTCGCCGACAAGCCACTCAATCCAACGATGATGCACCAGTGATGATATCGACCAACTCGTTGGTGATGACTGCTTGTCTGGTTCTGTTGTACAGGATAGAGTATCTGTTGATCATGTCACCGGCGTTCTTCGACGCATTGTCCATTGCGTTTCTTCTGGCAGAGATCTCTGCCGCGTAACCTTCTGCCATCGCAGTGAGGATCTTGTTAGCCAAAGTGTACTCGAACAGATCAGATGGCACTTTAGCGTCTGTGTCGATTTCGAACTTGCTGTATCCTGGCGACGCCACAATGGTCTCGGCGTTGTACACCGGCTTGACTCTTGGTTCGAACGAGATAGAACTCACTGGGTCGTTGTAAAAGATCGAGATCTTGGCGTAGCTGCCGGCACCAAGTCCCAACAGCTTATCGGCAATTGCAGCCGATTCCAAAAACGTTGGAGCCTCTTTCCCGATCCCGCTCACGGCCAATTTGACGTTGGAAGCGTGTGTTCTCACGAGTTGCGTCTTAATCTTGTCACCAATGGCCACCACGTCTGCCGCAGGAGCTTCCTCCAAGTGTTTTCTCACTGCTTTGGCCAATTGCGAGTGAATAGACCCACACAGACCTTTATCACTCGTGATCGCAATCACAAGCTCTTTCTCGCCCGCTTGTTCCGCTGCCTTTGTCTCTGCGTTCCTGTAAAACTCTCCATCTGCAGAATCAAAAACTTTGGCGCTGTCCTTGGCCTTTTCGGCCTTGCTCAACCTTGTAGACGCAACAATCTTCATCGTCTTGGTGATCTTTTCAATGTTCTTGATCGATTTCAACCGCATTTCCACCTCTTTCAAAGTAGCATACTGCCTCACAGACTGCTGACGGACCACTTGGCCAGCCAATTTGCAAAACATCTTGTCAATTGCCTCGATACCACCCAATGGCTACTTCACCGTCCTCAACACCTTCTTCAACACTACCTCTTCAACTGTTCTATCACTACTGGGAGCTTCACTATACCTCCTCCGTCTCAAATGATCATATTTTTCAGCTCATCCAGCCCCAGCTGATTGGGTCGTGCAGAACGACGCGCGAGGCCGTCCGGGTAACGGGAACCAGCGTAATTCTTTCACATGCACAGGGGTAGCCGTGCTCGATGATCCAGGATGATTGCACGTGCCCAGTTTCTGGGGCGACGGAGCGACAACGCGTTGCGGCATCATAATATACGAACAACGAGTTATCTGCTATTCCCCTATTTCCTCATTGAGTACTCGAGACCGGACCTCGTTATTGACGTTTTGTTTGAGTACTCATTTAAGAAATATATACCTGATTGCCTACCCGTTTGAATTAATACTTTTTAAGAAGCTGCAACAACATCAATCAATTCATACTTCACTGTAATCAAAGGATGATAGGTAATTCCATCTAGAGAACTACTGTCTAGTATAGTTTCAGATCAATCCCGAGTCTCAGGGCACCTCATAGGGTCGTAAACCCTAAACAACGCGTGAAGTATATTTTGGCGAAAACGCGTCAAGATCAGAAAACTTGACAACTTTGGTCGTTACAACGTTGAAGGTCAAGAAAAGTCCGAAGAAAAGCCCTCACGTTGGGTGGAGCGATCATCTGAAGATACATTTTACCCTCCTGAATTTGAACAAATGTATTTACTGTGGGAAGACGTTTAAAGAGGGAGAACAGCAGTAAATATTACTGCTGTTCATCCCAGTGCTACAAAGAGCAAGAAACTGAAAGTAAGCAAAGAGCAAACTCTGGATATGCTACCCAGGAGATCGAAGTCGCTCAGGCTGTGCGACTCTCTAGTGCAAGAATGCCAGAAAAACCCTGAGATTAGAAACACTACTTTTGATATCAGAGGGCTTTTTACCTTCAACTTTGGGGATGACAAACCGAAGGCACGCAGCCAATGCCTTCATCCAATCTAGAACAACACTATCCACCAAAATTAACCTTTTCAAAAGGTACCTGAATGAGACGCTATATTACAACTTAAAAGACACCACCAGTTGGATATATGGACTTCTCCTAGCAATATTTCATTCCTCGCGGTAATGGTTTCTTTGCTCCGAATATCCTCAATATGGAATCACTGGAACTGGCTAAAGATGCAAAAATTCTACTTAACAACCGAGGAGAATCCCGCAACTGTCATCTACTAGAGCTCGTTAGCCTGGGACATAAGCGACACACTGGTTCGAACATATACAAGGTTTTCAAGGAGATTTTACATAGACATAACCTTGTTGACAAGCTTGGAATAACCATGGACAACGCTAAAAAAATGAGTCTTTTCACAAGAGTCTTGTCTATGACTACTTGAACACAATAAAGCCTTCTGGACATCAAATGTTGGGCAAAGTTCGTTTTATCCGTTGCGGCAACCATGTGTTGAATTTGATCTTCGGGAGAATCATAAAGGGTTTGTGTGAAGACCTCTTATTTGCCGAGGCCTTCAGTAAAGTGACCAAGCTGGCGAAGATCATGAGGCGGTCAACTGCGGTCAATGCAAGTTTGAAAGAACATGGTATACCACTTATAGCATATGAATCACAAACCAAATGGATTTATACCTGGAGACAAGTTACTGTTTTTCTACAAAATTATACGGCCTATTCGAAGCACTCGACACAGAATCCCATAGTCACATCATCAATCGAGTCTAGAGTATCATAGTATTTGATGAAAAGACAATTCAAATGCTGACATACTTTGTTGAGTGCTGTGATATATTCGGTGAACTGAATTTCACATTTCAGAATGATGAGATTAACAATTCCCTCAAGGCGTTCCTCTTTACTACCTACTAGGTCACTACTACAAACTGTGCTTGAGTGCGTTTGCCGGAAACCATGTTCCTCAAACTGCAAGTATGGATTTCTCTTATTTCAATGGACCCAGAGTATCTATCTTTGGATGATAAAAGAATTGTTCAAGCAATCAAAGATTCCTACGGCTGCTACCAAGACTACTTATCTGCTATCCAGATGAATCCTTTGTTCTACGTTGCCGTGATCCTAGATCCAACAACAAGACAAGCTTTATAAAATAATGGAAGACGAGGAGTTCACGGTTAGAATAAGCAAAGTTAACTCATTCATGCGCAACTACCTGAAAGTACAGAGGTTTAGCTGTGCTACGGAACAGGACCGGAGAAAGATTCCTAAAGCTCCTAAAAATAAAGACCTGCTGTCGTGTACGTGACGCACCTGATCCGTCCAGGCATACCGGATCGGCTGCTTAGAAGCTGAGTACAACGATGGAAGTTTTGAAGGGGAAAGATATCAGAGAGAGCCTGCAATCGCAGGAAACTCTACACAGGAAGCGATAAAATGGTGGTATGACCACCACTATCCGACGCTTTTTATTGGCAATATCTACACCAAGTTTACCTCCTGTGATGTGGAAAGGTGTTTCGCGCCGGCAGGGTTGTTAGGAAAAATTGGGCAGGCTTAAGTCACAATAACATAGGAACGTCGATGATTTTAAGGGATCGATTTTCAAATTTTGGTTTTCATAATGGCGGCTTAGTATCCGATGATATCTTGGATGATGATGACATGAACCTTGACGACACTACTTAGGTTGACTCTCTTCCGGACGTTTCAGACCGAGCGAGAAGACTGCGACGATGCAACAACATCAATCAATTCACAACAATGGTCTCCAGAAATCCAACTCCCCAGGCTACAGATATCCTACACCTGTGGGCTAATAGGCACACCTAGATGCTTCGCTAAATCTCGTATAAAGTAACACATCCTAAATCGTGACCCACAAAGATACTCAGAACTACCCAATTTGTAAATAGTGATAACTCATAATTACTCACATTCTCTGGTTCGCCTACTCATTACTCGAATAGCTACTGAGTTGGATCGAGCTATTACCCGGTTACTCATTGAACATGGATTGCACGAGCCCAGTATCTGGGGCGACGGAGCAACAACGCGTTGCACGACACGTAGTACGATACGTGACTTACCACGACAACTTCATCTAACCCGGGCAGTTGGACTGCGAGAATCGAGTCTGATCTACAGTGAGATGAAACCCGCCATGTCTGGTACCCTGTAAACGTGCTTTCCTGATGAAACCCGTCAGGTCGGGTGTCCGTATACTATGATCCGCTGAACAAGGTCTGCTCATAAGGGTCTTCAGAGCTCGATAAGAGATGGATGCACGTGCGGAAGGCTAGTAGACTGCGATGGCACGATAGCACGTTGCAGGTGCTCTTTGGGTTGTAGATGTTGGCTCTCCAGCTTGTATCAGTTGTGTAGGTTGTAGGTTGTAGTGTTCTTGGCGTAGCAACGGTAGGAAAAATTGAAAAGCGAGTGCGGGAAGGCTAGACAGTTTGGCAGGAGAGGCAGAGCAGTCGATGGTCGATGATGAATGATGGCGGATCGGAAGAGGCAGGCACGGTGCGGGAGAACGAGAGGGTGTCGAAGGTGATTCATGGGAGGAAGGCGAGCACGTACTTGAGGATCTTTCGAGACGACGAGAATATCACGGAGAATGAGGGTGTAGAGCGGAGTGTAGAGGCTGGGAGACGCAAGTCTGTGTCGCTGTATGATACGCATTACAAGAGTTCGACGGTGCCGCGACGGAAGTTCTCGCGAACAACGGAGGAGCGGGCGAGCCGCGGAAGGAGACAGGAGGAGGAGTGTAGTGGGCTGAAAGCGGTCTCGTCGGCGACGTACTACCCTCACAAGGGTGTAGCGGAGGACGCGGTACCGAGGCTGTCCTCGAGCGGGCTCCAGCGGGCGTCGAGCGGGGAAAACCTCTCGGAAGCGCTCGAGTCGGATGAGGATGAGGATGAAGAGCAGGGTGCAGAGTACCCATTGGCGGTGGAGTTGCAGCCGTTCACGAACAACGTTGGCGGCCACACGGCGATCTTTCGGTTCTCCAAGAGAGCGGTGTGCAAGGCGCTGGTCAATAGGGAAAACGAGTGGTATGAAAACGTAGAGATACAACACAAGGAACTGTTGCAGTTCATGCCACGGTACATCGGGGTGCTTAACGTGAGACAGCATTTCCACAACCGAGAGGAGTATTTGAAGCATTTGGCGAGTACCAAGGGCGCGAAGAGAAAAAAAACGTGTGAAGCACGAGGTGACGGCGTCGAGTTTGGATGCCCTTTGAAACAGGTTCAGACGTGCCCCTGCGGCTCGGAGTACCTGGAGACGAGCCGCAGACCGGCTCTGCCGGAAGTTGTTCTGGACGATAATAGACACATGATCCCCGGGTTCATGCAACATTGGTACCCGCAATCGCCCAGCTCGGCACCAAGCGATTCGTTCTTATACTCGCATCAGGGCGGCCGGCGGTCCCTGCCCTGCGACAGCAGCGATAACCATGTCAGTCTATCGGGTTCCACTACGGTTAACACGAAGTTGAAGGAACTGGTGTTGCAGGAGGTGTTTGCGCCATCGTACTCGTCGTGTTCGAGGCCCAGGCGCCTAAGCAAGAAGGATCGTGCTTCGTCTCATGGGAGCTCGCGGCGCAACTCGAATCAATCGCTAAGAACTTTGCCTACGCACGCTTCAAACTCGCCGTTGCTTAAGAAGACCACCAAAGAAAGCATCTCGAATGCCATTAGCAGCCCGAACTCGGTGATGGATTTGAAACAGTTGGAAAGGAAAGAAATGGCGAGGGAAAACGCCAGGAGCTCAGCTCATGACTCTCCTCGGTGCAGTAATAAGAGCTCTCCCAGATGCAGCACTAAGAGCTCTCCCCTTTTGCAAGCGAATGAAGCAATCTCACCACTATTCTTACCAGTCGATCGAATGACCAACGAAGGAGACGTTTTTGAGATGGATGACGATATTGAGGACCCGGAGAAGAGAAATCAGCCACTTCAAGCGGACACCTCGGGTACGCAGGACAGAAAGAACGAGGATTCTGTTACTTTTGAAGATCAATCAGACGCAATTGTCTCCAAATTTATTCTTCTCGAAGATCTAACGAGGAAATTGAACAAGCCCTGTGCACTGGACTTAAAAATGGGAACAAGGCAATACGGTGTAGATGCTACACGCAGCAAGCAGCTATCTCAGCGTGAGAAATGTCGAAAGACTACTTCAAGGAAGCTTGGGGTGCGCGTTTGTGGCTTAAAGATCTGGAATCAAACTTACTATATCACAAGGGATAAATATTTTGGGAGAAGAGTCAAAATAGGTTGGCAATTCACTAGAATTCTCGCCCGGTTCATATACGATGGACAGCGGATAGCAAGCATCATCATGCAGATCCCGAGACTGATAAGGCAACTGGATACTTTGGCAATCGAAATCAGCGCATTGAAGGGTTACCGTCTTTATGGATCCTCGCTATTATTAATGTATGATGGTCAGAACCCAGGAAATAAGCGGTGTAGGGTTAAAGTAAATCTAATCGACTTTGCCCGCTGTGTCACAAAGGACAGTCTGATGCAAGGCTACGAATCCTTTCGCATACCTCCGAAAAATCCAGAGATTGAGGATCGCGGCTTTCTGCGGGGGGTCCGCAGTCTCAGATTTTACCTCATGTCGATTTGGAATTACCTGACAGCTGATGCTCCGCTTTGTAATAACGACGATGAATTAACTCAGTTCCTCGAAGAGCATAAGGAGAAATTCGATACTAACTGGGAGTGGTTGGACCAGCTTGATAAGGAGGACGAAGAGGACTTCAACAATCCAAACAGTGAGCTAAGAACTAAATGGAGGAAGTACGAGCTGATATTCGATCTAGAGCCACGGTATAGTGATGAAGCCGACGTCAGCGATTGAGCGAGCATCAGGCAAGTGCATAGCCATAGTTATCTAGGTGTACAAGAGTTTATTTATTCAATAGCACAAATCTCAAGATGTTCGAACCACAGTAAAGCTATAGAAAACAGCACATTTCCACAGCGGAACTTAAGTTGTCCAAATAATTATCTACCAGCTTAGAGAGACCGTCCTGGTGTTGGCGAAACCCGGACAGCCAATGATACTGGACAATATAGTTATTTCGTATTGGAATGGTAAAGGTTGAGTTGGTTAGGTGGTATCGAGTACGCCTTTTATAGCTGCTCTGAAAAAACTCAAAATCGGGTAATGAAAGGCCGCTTCACCCAAACAAAGGTAGGTTCGGCAGCTACATAAATGAAGTGGATTAGAGTTAACCAAAAGCAGTGTTTGAGTTCAATGCAATGAGTTCCACTAACGATGAGGATGGTGAGGTGGTTGAGAAAAAGGGCTCAAATATGACCCCCGCTGATAAGTACTTCATAGAGCAACGAGATTTGATAATACAGGATATCAACAACACAATGGACTCCATCCTAAATAGTTTGAATACACTGAATATCTCTTTGGAAAATTCCATCGCTGTGGGAAAAGAATTTGAAAGCGTATCCAATCTGTGGAAGACATTCTATGACGGTCTGAACCGCGATCTGGAAGATCCAATAGACTCTCAGGAGAGCAATAAGGACAGGACCTTGCCGCAAGAATAAAAAAATAAAGCTTCACAATTCCCGACTGCTCACTCTCTTTTTGGATGAAGACTCGGAATCGCCGCAGCTCTCCGAGATAAACCAACTTTGTATCTGACCTTGTTTGAATCGATGTCATAGAATCTTTTATTCGTTTTAAATATAAGGTCCTTAAGTGGTTTGTGGACCCACTCGGACAGCTGAGAGTCATCTACCGAGGTTTCTGCAGTACCGGTCTCCCAAATCTGCTCCGTGCAGTTCGCCTCCTCCGTGCAATTCGCCTCCTCCGTGCAGTTCGCCTCCTCCGTGCAGTTCGCCGCCTCCGGCGATGACTTTCCCGAATCCCTTTCTGAGTATGTTGAATCATCAGATCTCTCCTTATAATTCTCCTCCTGTTCCGCATCCTTCGAGGCGGGTCTCTCCAAATCAATCACAACTCTTTCTGCACTATCATCGGCGGAAGCCTCGTATTGCTCCACCACAGACTCCCCGCACTCCTCGCACTCCTCCAGTCCCATTCTATCCAGGCTTCTTTCGACCAGTTGAACGGAAGGGATCCGAGGACACATCGTTGCCGCTCTGTTTGCAATTCTTCTTTGCTGAACCTCTTCAGCAGCCTCTACAGTTGTTAAACTCCTCCTCATATGAGCTTTGACCAGTTGAATATCTAGCGGAATCCCCTATCCTTCTGTCTAATGTGATGAATAACTAACAAGAGGACCTGGGCGGCTAATTCGAATAGCCTACAGATCCAAGTCACTTCATACGGGAACTCTCAACTATATAAGAAAGCAGCTAGTTCTGAAAGTTCTTCAACTGCTTTACACATTAGCACAATCAATATGCGAAGAGGTGCGAGGATTAATCAATGATAACCTCACGTTGTAGTATTGCCGTTTAGCAAAGTTATGTTTCCGAGAGCATCCGGGGAAGCGATGGGAAGTTGTGGGAAATTTGGGTTTGTGTTGCTTGGCAAAGGACCTATAGGTTCCTTACAATGACCTGGGATCAATTGCAGGGCAGCGGGAATCGCTTAGTTTCACACGAATTCCCGGTTATTCGGTTAACAGTCGCTTACAGCAACCGTACACCACACAGCAACCTTTGGTAAAATTACAATTACAGAGTTCGTTTACCTGGTATCTGCCGCTTTGTTCATCGATGTCAGCTTGGGGCATCAATGAGGGCGATTGGTATTCAATGGCAGTTTCTCGCTAAAGCTTGGGCTTTCTTGGGTTTGAATCCAGTTTGCAAGACGGAATTACTCATTCAATTGAATTTGGCTGGATTTATCGTTAACCCCGTCGATAGTTCCATCGCGGTGCTTGAAATTCAGGGCAAAACTAGTTAGATTGCCACAGAGCTCATGAGCTTCAATGGCAGAACAGGGCCCGTGCTAGGGAAGCGGCCTCTGGGCGGTTTCTTTTCAGTAAGCATTTCCCTGCCGTTAAAGGGTAAAACTTATTTACCGGATGCTACGTGGAATCAACATTGGCGTACTGCAACGGAGTGAGGTGATTAATTTACCTCGTGATCGGTCATTCATCGAATGGAGATGCTTGAATGGCATCAATACGGTGCTGGCATTTGCATCTGGCTTTTTGTAATTTTAAGGATGCAAAGTCACTGATTCAAGTGACGATGGCTCGTATGCACCATTCCGGGAATGACTGATCTACTTGACAATTTATTTTTTGGAATCTTTCACCATTCACCGAATGGAAATCACCAACTTCAGGTAGCTGGCTCACCGTCGTTCCAGTGCGCCATCGCCAATCCGCTTGCGGTGCCTGGCAGATGCTCTTGATCTTGTTACAGTAAGATAGATGGGAGAAAGCCATGGCGAAGCACTCTTCCTTGGAAGCAAGGCAAAAACGGACTGCCACTGGCACGTAGCCAGCCGTCGCGTCAGCACTCAATCTTGAAAGTAGCCGATTTAACGTTTCTCGGCTTTGCTAACTCTGGCAGCCCAGAACTTTAAGCTTCGATAGTAAACTGAGAAGATCCAAAGATAACACTATCTACTCAAACTCTCAGATCGATCTGAGCTGATCTATTGGCGAGGGCCTTTCGAAAGCAGTTGAGCGTGATAATCCGCCTCGATAGAGTAATCTCAAGATCCAAGCTGTCTCGCTACTTGACGCTCTTCTCAGCATCTTAGTGCTGGCATAAGAGGTTTAAAGACTTCGAGATCTAACACTTTTACTCTTGATCGTGTATCCACTCCCGTAGAACCGCGTGCTAAATAGGAGCCAATTGCACTACATTACCACGTCATGAAATAAACTCACTTTGAAATGAGATAAAGTGTGAAGCAGAAGGGCTAAAGCACTAAACTTTGATCAATTGCTGATACAATGGCTGAAGATTCCGAGAGGACTCAAACACCGATCATTTTTGCTCCAGATACTTACCAATATGACAAATTCTCCTTGGAAGAGTCACAATTAGCAGAGGATCCAATCGAGCAATTTGCCAAGTGGTTTGCCGAAGCTAGAGCTGATAAATCGGAGACACTTCCTGAAGCGATTAATTTTGCTTCTGCTGAGCTGCCCAGTGGAAGGGTTTCGTCGAGGGTTTTACTGTTTAAAGAGTTAGACCACCGTGGATTCACGATTTACTCGAATTGGGGGACTTCTAAGAAAGCTCACGATATTGAGACGAATCCCCATGCTGCAATTACCTTTTTTTGGAAGGATTTGCAAAGACAGGTGAGAATCGAAGGTTTCACCGAACATGTTAACCGCGAGACCTCTGAGCGGTATTTCAAGACAAGACCTCGTGGCTCCAAGATAGGTGCTTGGACATCGCCTCAATCGCATGTCATCAAGGATAGACAAGAACTTAATGAATTAGCCAAGAAGAACGAAGAAAGATTTCAAGGCGTCGAGGACATACCCTGTCCCGACTACTGGGGAGGCCTAAGAGTCGTCCCATTGGAGATCGAATTTTGGCAGGGCAGACCAAATCGTTTACATGATCGCTTTTCATATACAAGAAAGAGCGAACATGATCCTTGGACTAGAGTTCGTCTAGCGCCTTGAGAGATTGATGATTGATTCTCTGCACTTTCGTAAGACGATAACTACTTATAGAAAATTACTCAAAGCAGTCTTCACTTGATCGCGTATGGCTTGATTGATATTCATGCCTTCTTTATCATAGGAACTCAAGATTCTCAATAGTAGATCTTTCTCGTCCTTGTGTGGTTCCTCTCCTGCACCGAATAGAATATGAGCAAGGT